>OX453273.1:753321-838321 GCA_949710005.1 Ricordea florida
TAGCTTTCCACAGAATGGCCACACTGCATGGTTTGATCCACGGATGAAAAAGCTAGAACCACACTGTATAGCCAGTTTTTATTTCTGTTATCATGAGTTAGCAGTTAGATCTGCTTATTTAAGAAAACGTTTAACCCCAGTATGAAAAGAACATTTTGAGACGCTCTTAATTCTTCTTAGTTCCTAGCAAACCTCCAGCTAATGTGGTCGGCAAAAACCTGACATCAAAAAGCATCGAGATCCGATGGAATGCTTTACATCCCCGCGATGTCAATGGTATTCTCCTTGGTTACAGGATTTCTTACATAGCAACGAATCGCAGAGACGGGGGGAAATGGAACGAGACTGAGGTCAGCCGGTCTACAACATCAGCGGTCATTGTTAAATTGCGCAAGTTCACGAAGTATATGGTTTGTGTTGAAGGATTCACTGTAATGGGAAGTGGCATTCACAGCAAAAGTGTGGCCGTTAGAACTGATGAGGATAGTAAGTTTGTTTACTATTGCCATCTTGCAATCTTTGGGACCATTGTATTACAGAGGTCGGCTTAGAACAAAGCAAGTCCAATAGGTGAAACATCACTGAATCAAGAGCCGATTTCTAGGAGCCTCCATCTCCCATACAAACCCTTGGAGTCAACCCTTTCTGATGAAAAGTTATTTATAGAAATAGTTTTCGCGGAAAATTTGTAACGCCCTAATGCGTAATAACCAATTCAGTCTTGCTCATTTACATATGCTATTTTGTGTTCTGAAGAACCTTTGTCAACAATGGCGGAAAGCCTGGGGGGGAAAATGCAGACGTCTTCGGAAAGAACGTGTTTTCGCCGGAAAGCCTGTTCTAAAAATGATTCTTTACGGGAAAGGGTTGATTCAAATGTACAGTTATATAGTTTAGAGTATTGATGTGTCCACAAATGCGTCCTATATACCAAATATGCCCCTAGGAATGGGCCGAATCCACCCACCTTACCCTACTAAGTTACAATATTTGTGCTCTTGTCCATCTCCCTCAGAACCAGACGCCTACCCACAGAACATCACAGGCTTCGATAAGAGTTCCACAGAGCTGTTTATAGAATGGCAGGAAATTCCAGAACAACACAGGAACGGCATCCTCTTAGGCTACAAAGTTTTCTATGCTCCGTCAAAACCTCACCAACCGTTTGCAGAAAAAATTGTTTCTGGCACCATGACGTCGACCACTCTGCAAAAACTGAAAAAATACACAGTATATTCAATCAAGGTTGCCGGGTTCACGAGCAAAGGACTGGGTCCTTTCTCCCCAGTGATTGAGAGGAGGACAAGCGAGGATGGTAGGTCACGTGACTGGCAAATTTCTTCATAGAATGACAACTACTTCTGCCGTCAATCAAACGTTAAACATATGACTCTGTCTTAAGGAAGATAAAATTTAAGTTGGGACCCCCACAGGGCGAAGAACGCCTTAACATGAAAACTAAAATTAATGTAAGCAGAAGCTGACAATGAAAGTTCACGTTCTCTGTAGCAATAGATCAATTTTTAAAAGCAATCAGTCGTGAAACCCAGCAATTTACATGTGTTAGAAAAATAAATATATACAAAATAGAAGGAAATACAAGCTGCCTGAAATAACTATAGAGGGCTACAATCATGCAACACAGGGTCCTAAATGTGGTATTTGATTTGCAAAGAAATGAAGAAATTTCGTGCGTGCGTTAATTTTACAATCCCTGCTAGTTTAACAAACAGACGTGTACCAGGTAGTACATGCTCTTACCGATAGTGTTTCATGATAAAATAATTAATTCCTACAGTGGACAATTTCATTTAGTCACTTATAATTATCATTCCTATATGGGTCATAAGTTATTTATCAAGTTAGATATACTCTCTCTGTCTTAGTCCCCAGCAAGGCGGCAATAGCAGTGAAGGCTTGGAACACCAGCCATACCAGTATTCGAGTCACATGGATTGATATACCACGTGACTTTATCCATGGCGTATTGCTAGGTTATCGTGTGCTGTTCTGGCGAAGGAGCGAGTCCCGAGATACGTACGATATGAAAGTGATTGGACCTGATAAGAATACTGTGGAATTGAAAGATTTGTGGATTTATACCAAGTACTTTATAGAGGTGCTAGGTTTTACCAGTATTGGTGACGGAACAGTAAGCAAGAAAATTGTCGTTTCAACGGATGAATTCAGTAAGCTGTAGACCATTTCTTTAGATACACACTAAGGGATGTCTCCTGCTGTGGCAAATTGGATTATATTTATATGGGAATCAATCAATCTCTGTTGTTGGCAGTAACGGGGTTAAGCCAACGATAGTTAAACTTTCAAATTCTGAGTAGCTGAGTAGGAGAAGTAGGTTATCAAGGAAATTAAATGTCATCCTCGCTAGAGGTTCATAAAGAAAAGTCTCGATTCTCTTTTTCGGCCTCAGCTTATTAGCTCACAATATTATCTAAGTTTAAAATTAATTTCTAGTCAAATAATAGGCAATGAGAATGGGCCGAATGACTCCCATACCTCTGATAATTGCGCAACCTTGAGAAAGGACTCTCTCAAGGATCCGAGGACTTGGAACCAAATGTATTGCGGCCACGTATTTCCTCTCAAAAACACAGAACTGTCGTTCTAAAAAAAAGACAAAACCGTGAACTGATGGGCTGAGGTCCATTTCATATCAAGATTTCTAGTTGTGGACCGCTGAACTAGAGCATTCGACATTCACGTTTACTTATTCGCTTTCTTTATTTTATTAGCTCCCAGTCTTCCTCCAGTCAACGTCCGAGCACTTAACAAAACAAGTCCCACAAAAATCGTGGTACGATGGAATCCAATCCCCGATAAATTTTACATCCATGGCGTTCTGCGAGGTTACCGAGTGCTCTACAAAGTCATAGCCATCGCCAACGATTCCCTTGGGACGGACGTTGGAACGAATTCAGTAACAGTCGAGCCCACGGTGCTGGTCGCTGAGCTGTTGAATCTGACAGCTTTCACGAGATACGAGATCAAAGTGTTGGCATTTACTGTAAAGGGAGATGGAGTTAAAAGCAAGCCCATTAGAGCAGGTAAGATCTTAGTTATAGCTATTTATCTAACTTGCGGAAACTATATAGGACAACACTACCGCATTATATGACTCGGGCTTTGATATGATTGCGGTCAATTAAAAGAAGTTAGAACCTCACTTTGTGATATTAAAACGGTGTCCAACTAAAGCCGCGGTTTAAGTAAAATTGGAAGGGATCGAAATTGACCAATTAGCGATCATTGCCATGACAGGCATGGGCTGCTTTCTCTGGTGTGATATAAACGAGATCAAGATGCTAAGTTGTAGCACGTTTTGTTACGTTCTGTCTAAACCTCGTTTAAATAACCGGCCTTTAAGGTTTAGGTCTTAGAAAAATGTTTTCCAAGTCAGAACGGCACTTAATGACTAAGATTTTAAAGGTGGCAGTTTTAACAGGTTAAGATTTTGAACTACATTTCATAACTTAAAATTTGATTTGGGGATGAAGAGGTTAAAGATAAGAACAGATTGTACAGTTCAAGCATTGACTCTGGAAATGAAAGAGAGAAAAAGTAGTAATATGAGTGACTCAAGGCGTCTTGACTCTGGAGGAAAGAAAAATCCTCAAGTCACTGACGCAGAAATTTGGGGGGCTGATCATGTTTTGTATTACTTTGGTGAAACAGGATGCTGTAATCTGATCCCAGTTTTGTCCGAAGAGGAGGCAACTTGATTGTGAGTTTAATAATATTTCAGAAACATGCAACTGTCACAGCACACTTTATACCAACTGGTGGATAAACCCGCCCTATGTGGACAGCACAGATTCCAATAAGACTGGTATTATAACACCCATCCTGAAGGAAGTCATTCACACCTGCTGTGAAAACTGCACTGCGCATGGCACTTCGCAAATAGACTTCGATCGCACAGCAGTGGGGCGTCCCGCACAAAAATCAGGGCTTGTGCAATTCAAAAGAGGCTTTGAGGAAAATACCGAACTACACTACCCCGTATACGGATTCATGGACCAGACACGGTATTCAAACAATTACGGTTTTGTTCCGTTCGTCCAGTCTCCCGGTTTGGCATTGATAATAATCGGGGATGAGGAAGGCACGGCGGCTAAACTGTTGCTTAATTCCCTAGCCTTATGTTGGCCCATACTTTTTCTGTCCATTGTGATGCTCTGGGTATCCAGTATAGCCTTGTGGTTTGTGGTAAGTTATAAACATCTTAGCTTCTCTGATGCGTCTCAGCGAAAGCGCGTCTTATATCCACCATTTGGTATTCGAGGCCTGTAGGTTTTTGTCTATGTCTAGTAATTTGTGTACTGTCAGTACAGCGTTTCTCGTTCATAATGACTAATTTTTTTCCCTTTCATTGCGGTTACAGGAAACTGCTGCCAACGAGCGTCATTTTCCCCACAACGTGCTCCACGGGAGCTGGGAAGCAATGTGGTGGGCATTTGCTTCCATGACAACCCTCGGGTAAGTCGCACAAGTGCAGTGGATTTAGGAGGCAGATGACAGTGGGGGGTGGAAGGCGGTGGAGGAGACGGTCGCTTTTTAAATCTTTCATATTTGCCAGTAAAATATTGCAGTTTTCCCAAAAACTATTGAAAAAAATAATACCATAGTACTGTGTTGTAGTGTATAGTGTAACAGTGTTTTTCCCAGTGTTGTTATCTTCATGTAAAACCATTACCCTACATGCTGTGTCGCCTTTATTTGGAAAAGCCCGGAACAGAAATGTTAATAGCCATTTAACACAAGGCTTGTGCTGAAATCAGAGTAGTAACGAAGGTCAGTTTTTGCTTCATTCTTTTTTTCAGATACGGTGATCGCATCCCACGAACAGCAGTTGGACGAATGTTGTGCTTATTGTGGATTCTATTGGGTCTAGTAATGGTCACGTGCTTTAACTCTACCATGACAACACTGCTGACCGCAAGGATTTTGAACAAAGAAGTGACCTTATATGGCACGAAGGTGAAATAGCACAGACTCAGTTTAATATCAACTAATCAATTTTAGCCCCATTCAATATATTAAGTTATTGTGTCGGCACGTGCTGTTACGGAGCCTTTTAGAATCACCCTTTTCATATGGTAAATTCACTTCTGGTTATTTTTGTCTTGGATAAGTGGGGGGGGGGGGGGTCAGATGTTTTTGTAATGCTGAAGGGTCAGCATTAATTCCAGGAAGCGGGAGGGCCACGACTTTTGTCGCAAAAAATTCTAAAATACCCCGCCCCGCCCCCATAAAAACGTACCTTCCCTTAGAACCATTTCTACCAACTGTTAGTATTGCTATGATGACTGTCACGGTGATAAATGTGAATTGGAAATTAGCTGTGAAAAGATAATGGAAACGATTGCTTCCAATTACAGTGGTTTAATGCGATTGCCTTTACGGATTTATGAGTTTGAGTAAAACTTTTCCATCAGTTAATTACAGCCGATAAAATTTGGATTTGTCAATTTTTTTGTTTCTAGATCGCTGCCATTCAAAACTCCTCCGAGTATCGGTTAGCGATCAGAAAAAATGCCAGAGTCAATACCAACGGTAAGAGGTTTCGTAAAAATGTGTCTATGTTAACTTTCTCGCGCCTTTCATACGTAAAAAGAAGAAATGTTGCGTTTACCAAGAGCCTGTGCAATTGTTACACCTGGTAATGACATTGATTAATCATCGCAGTTATGTACACAACCATGGGCCCCTGACACAACTTAAGCAGCTGTGAAATTAAAGCCCGAAAAAAATTCAGGCCTGAACCGGTATCGCATGGGTTTGAATCCCGTTCAGGCCTGAATTTTTTTCAGGCTTTAATTTCACAGCTGCTTAAGTTGAGTACATAACTTCGATGATCAATCAATTTCATTACACTGATTACTCTGCAGTTCAAATATATGGTCTTTCATATACTCACTTGCATGTTACACTTGGTATTATTATTCTTGGATTTTGAAGTGCAGGGGCATTCTGGGAAGGTGAACTCAGCTTCTGCTGCCACCGATAACTGAACTCGAAAAAAACTAAAAGCAATAATTTCTGACTCTTGATCATGTGATACGGTTACATATGGAGCTAGATGACGAGAGTTATGGGGGCAGTTTCTAAAGAAACTGGTGCTGCGTCGGTGGGGAATTGAAACACAAGAAATTAGGATAATCAAACAAGTTGATAAAGTAATTTGTACCACCGTAAGCTAAGATAAAATGGGGGGTGCTGACGTTTCGAGCGTCAGCCCTTCGTCGCTGTAACGAAGAGCCAACACCCCCTTTTTTACCTTAATGTGGTATAAATTAGTTTATTGTTGGATTATCTTAATTTCTTGTGTTAGATAACAAGAGGCCCTCTAACTAACAAATTATTATCAGAATAATAATGATGATAGTAATAATAAGTCTTATAAAGCGCTCATTCTAGAGTTCAGAACGCTTTCCCCAATATACAAAATAAAAGGGAATAATTAAAATAATTTAGAAAAAGTATAACTCATAAATTAAAGGCTTCGTTAAATAGATGCATCTTGAGTCTGGATTTGAATGTTGCTAATGATGGTGACTGACGTATTGCATCTTTGTTCCACATATGTGGTGCAACATAGCTAAGCGACCTGCCTCCATAAATTTAAAGCTTATAACCAACGACTTGCAAGAGCTTTTGGCAGATGAACGTAGGACTCTAGCTGGTGGTGGTATACTGTACTAAAAAATCAGATGTGTATTGAGGAGCTATAGCATTCAAGGTCTTATCAGAAAATAGTAATATCTTAAACGATATGGGTTGCTTTACAGGTAGCCAGTGAAGGTCTATTAAGACCGGTGTAATTCTGTCGTATTTGCGAGTACGAGAAACTAGACGCGCGGCGGCATTTTGCACACGATGAAGCTTTTCTAATGAGTTTGCGGCAGTTCAGTTAGCAGTGAATCACAGGTATCTAGTTTAGATGTAACAAAGCATGGCATGGACTAAAGTTTAGGCAGTTCCTAATCTTAGATAAATTACATATATGAAAGAAAGCAGCTTTACAAATATTATAAACATGCTGTTCAAGGTCCATAACATCAGTCGTTGAAGGTTACACCCATATGTCTAGCTGACAACGTTGAAGTTACTCTAACAGCAATTGTAATGCTATCTATCGGCGAACACGGGCGGTGTTTGACATGTATTATGTACAACTAATGGGGGACAGAACATGAATGCTAAAAGGCGAAACACAGGTTAATAATTGTCTCGTTTAAAAAGAACGTCACAAGCAAAAACTAAATATCAAATCACTGACATGCTCTGTCCAGTAAGGGACCGTTCCTATTTTATGAGGGAGTGGGGGCTGGTGTGATTCGGGAAGCACCATTTAAAAATGACATGACCCCCCTCAGCTTGCAAATTTTTTTCACATGATCCCGCCCAATCAAAAGAAAGAGAAGTTAATTTAGGTACGAAACATTTTGACACAAAAGTATTGCTAAAATATTTCACGTGACCCCCCCCCCTTTTCCCTAATTTTTTTTCGCATGCCCCCCCCATAATCCCACCAGCCCCCCCCCCACCCCTCCCTCGTAAAACATGAACGGTCCCTCACTACTAAAAACGTGTACAGGTGAGACTTAATGCTGGCATAACAACCACTGATGCAAGTAATCAAGAACATTATGCTGCCGTCTCTGTCATATTGAGAGGTTTCAAAGTAAAAGGTATCTGGGAACTGGTGGCACGATTTTTCTTTTTGTTAACCGATTCCATTTTTTTCGGCAGGGAAAGAATACACGAACCTTCAAGAGGTGTATGAAGCGCTCACTAATCGCGACGTGAAAGGGATTCTCATTGATGCATATACTGTGGGCAGCAAGAAGGCGCTGTTTGATCGCCGAGACTTGAGGATATCAAAACTGCTCGACTATTCGTCCGCATACGGAGTCGTGTTGGGAGGTGAAGGACGGAAGCTGCAAAAATGTTTCCAAAGATATGTCAGTGAGCAACGCTCTGACATTTCAAAAATCGTAGAAGACAATGTGGAAAGGATAGAGGTATGTGCTTAATTTCACTTTCTTGTCATGACTTGCCGTTTTTTTATCCATTCGAAGTCAAAATCGAGAGAGACCTCTGTTTAGACGATCTTTTGTGCGCCAAATTTTTAAAATACTGAATGTTTTTCAGGTTACATCTCAAAGCATGACGGTGGAACGCTCTAAAGGCCTCTTTGACCCACAGTTTCCAACTTACATTCGGGCGATGATCGTGTGTGCGGTTGTTCTCTCTGTGATATGGATGGTTGGAGCCAAGTTCGAGTTAGCGAAAAAACTCGGTTGGATAAAGTTCAGGAAAAAAGGTACGAAACTTTATAACAAGCAAATGTCAAACTGTGTTGTGTGAAAATGTCATTATTTCCTCGGCCGTTTCGTCCCCACATTTTTGGGCGGCTTACCATTTGTCCGCTCTGACCGACTGGACATTGTTTTTGCTTCCAAACCTGGCACTAGATAAACTGGTCCTACTTGAACTTCAGGTCCTCCCAGTTATTCCGCAGACCGTGCTTGTGAGTGCCAAATGCGCGGGTAAATTTCGCACCAAACAGTCCCGTCAAGCTGAACTGATGCTTTTATGAACCAGGAACTCTCCACACAAATTTTGGGTGGCAGTTTGGGGACAAGGAAGTATACGCAGCTGTGCAATAACCTTTATTATTGTATCTCTCAGTTAGTACGCGCGCTGTGATTGGTTCATTTAGAGCTAAATTCAAAAGTTTGTTTTGAGATTTATATCGGTTTCTCGGTCCGTACTGTAAGTTACGGTCCTCGTTTTTCAGCTTGTAGAACAAAGGTCAGACAGTTTGCAATACGCTTCAAGGAAATTTTAGTTCTTTTAATACAGAAATTCATAATGCTGACAGTTTTTTCCTCAAGCTTTTTCTCAAACTAAAAACGTCTCTCCTGAACTGATTTCCCCTTACCTTATTTGTTTGTTTGCGTTCTTTGCTTTTTAACCTAAATGTACTTTATAAATTAAATGAGACACACCTACAATTATAATTTCATAGTTCTACTTTCCGAGGTGCCTGTAGCCCTAATGGTTTCTCTATGGGCATCCTCGCCCTATGCTTTTCTTTAATAGGTTTTTTAAATGTCTCTTGTGATTTGATATATATATTTACCTACTAATCCTATGACAAAAGTGGCAAATAAATAAACTGAACTGATTTATGGCCCGCGCGCTTCGCACTTGGGCAATAAATTCGCGGAAAAAAAACTCGGTCCGTGACAAGTACGGACCTCGAAGTCGGTTAGTAAGAGGTATTTAGAAGACAAGATTTTCTTCTATTAATATTTCTGGGCTTGAAGGTTTGAGCACAAACATTGTTAGAGTGTCTTGATAAACTCATGCAAGTCCGGGTAAATAGAAAGACGCCCTTTTGTGATGTCTACCGTAGTTACGTTAACATTTGCATTTCATTGCAGGGAAGAGAGATGGTTCGTTTATTCCAAGAAGCCTTAAATTCAAGCGGAATAAAGAGGAACTAAAAGTTGAAATGTCAAGAATTGTAGCCATATTCAAAATGAACTGTGAGTACCGCAAGAGAGTTCTACAACAAAAACATAAAAAGGAGCTGTTATACTTCATAAAACTACAGAAGCAGTCTGACAACAAGTTGGTCAAGAAATCGTCATTTCATAGCGATAGCTTTCTTAGCTTTTCACTGGGAGCTAAAGCATTTACACGAAGTGAAAACAATAAGGCACAAAAAAATGGCCATGCTAAATGGGACTCATCCCTTAAACAAGAAAATGAAGTAGAGACCCTAGTATAATAGAACAATATTAATGAGAACTTTTATTCTTGTCTAATCTTTTTATGTTATGATAAAAGGTAATTTTCAATTTTTAGTGCAACCCTTAACAAAAAAAGGTAAAAGTTATTCACAAAAGTTTTAAGTTTTTAAATTGTTATCATTCAAGTAAAATATAATCAAGCAATGATTCAAAACCCACCGACACCCTTTATTAAACTAGGCATGAAGAACACTTAATGAATAAATATAACATACACAAAAAACATTAGCATAGCCTAGTCTTATCTGATGGTTCTCATTAGAAAATGGTCATTCTGTAATTCAACTAACCCTTTTAAATGGCTGAAGACTCTTACAGAAAAGGTAAAAATAACTTACTAAGTTTAAATATAATTAATACAAACCACTGAACGTTTGATATTCATAGATGAGAAAAGAATATTTATACATACATACATAAATTATACAGACTTTATTTATAAGGAGTATTTCAAAAATAAATCTGAATTTTGCTCTGACATTTCTAGTTCCATGTTGATTATTAACTAACAAACAGGACTTAATTATACAGAATTAAAGAATCTATAAAACATCAAAATGGGAAATGGCGGTTGTTATAAATTTAAGGAAACAAGCATCCCTTTGCTATTGCATAAATGCACATTCTGCTTACTAACAATGCATGAAATGTGTAGGACCACATATTGTAGGAAAATTATGTACATTGGCCTTGGGGCTTAAAATATAAGTACTAAATTTTGCTGAATAAGAACTGACAAATCTTTCTTCAAAAAGTTAGAGTTTTAATAAATCTCATTCAATGTGTCATTTCATACTGGCAGTTGTTCATTGATTTAAATAACAGAATACAAATTGATAGGAAGAGGGTTAAATGAGTGGGAGGGGTGGGGAACTAATGCTGCCAGTTGAAGACACCTTAACAGACTAATTACAAATCTCACCCTTGTAACATAATTTGTACAAAATGCAAACAGGCTTTGGAATATTCATTAAATAAGAACTTTTAAATTCAAAGACATCTGGCCATGGAGAACTGCTTCAGCTATGTCAATTGGATTATGTAAAATGTACATATAATATAGAATAAGTCAAGAATTTTATGCTTGAGAGAAAACTAATTTTTTTCTTTTTAACTGTAGGTGACAGTGTATGAATAATACTCTCTTCCCATGTTAGTAGTGCATGTTTTAGAGGTTAAAATTTAAAACACTCTTAGTTTCAATGCTTAATAACAAAAAAAAAGTACTTTTTAGATTTACTTAAAATGATTTCACACATACTCATTATTAAACAATAATCAATGAATAGCTTCTTTCTAATGACTTTTTTGTCTTTCTTGACTCCATACCTCTTACTAAACGAGGTCGAGGTCCATACTGTAAGTTACAGACCAAGTTTTCTCTGCTTTATACTTGGGCCATAAATCTAAGGGGAAAAAAACGAGGATTCGTAACTTACAGTACGGAATGAGAAAATGAGGTTTGCAAGACATTCATTATATCTCTGGAGACATTCTGGCAACCAGAACAATTTTTTTGAATTTAGTGGGCCATATAGTGAAGTATGGCCCGTTAAACTGACTAATCACAGCACACGTACTAACTGAGAGATATAACAAAACTGCTTAAGAGTGGCTAGTCACTGATTATTTTTGAGATTGTTTCATATTTTTGAATATGACATTTTCTCAAAAATGAACAGACTCAATAATTATGTAACCTCAACGCTGCTTACAGTGACTAGCTGTAATATTATAATACTACTGTGAAGATAATTGACATATATATTTATTTTCTTCAAGCTGTTAATTAAAATAACTGTGTTATTTTAAGAGCTGTAAAGTTATTTTTATAATAATAATAAACTGATTCAATAATGTCTCGTAAACATTGCACCCAATTAGTGACTCGGCAGTATTTAACTGAACTTTCTATGTACTTTAAAGTTCTAACACCCCTATCACCTTGAAATTAATACAAAGATAGAGCAATAAAATGAAAGAAATTTGGCTCTACAACAACTTACCAAGGGAAGTTGTCAGCAATAAATGATGACTAATGACTAAACAAGCTATTTTTCAGCATCATCACTGCTACTTGCATCACAGTTCGTTGTCTCTTGTAGCTGCTGCAGAGCTTTCTTTGCTTTTTCTTCCTCTTTACTCCAGAGGTTGTAGCGTTGAGCACTGAGTACTTGCTGTGCATGGTCCTGTGTCCAGCTTTCAAACATGTCAGCTCCAAGCTCTTTATGAAGTTCTCTTCGTTGGACATGTGACTTTGTTACTTCGTTACTCATTCTATATAACCAACCACAAAGGGATTACATTCCCACCTTTTTTCCTGGTAATAAAATGTACCTATGACATCATTGTATCAGCAGGTAGGGACTGATTGGTGGTACACAGGCTAATATTCACTACATGGCAGGTGCTATAAAGGTACATATAGGCCAAGGAGAAACCACAGACAATGTTGTAGTATAAGAGGGAGGGGTAGAAGAAAGCTATTCCTCAGTCTCCCCTCTTCCCTGAAGTGATTGTTTCATCCCTCCCATGACATGACATACACAAAAGAGCACTCCAAACTGCTAACATTTCAAAAAATGCACCATTTTAATATATAAAATCCTCTTTCCATAATGATACCCATCCTAAAATATCCCTCTTGAAGGGGTCCATTTTGGTGACCTTAGAATATCCTCAGCATTCTGTAAGGGTGGGTTCATATATTGAGATGAAATGGCCCAAGATGAAATTAATGTTAAGTGTATATACCTTTCGCTTTCGTTCAAAGCACGCTCATAGAATCTGTTCATTCTGTCAACATCTACCACAGGATCACCAGCACCAGAAGAAAGAGAGTACTAAAAGCAATTACTAAATATTATGAATTGCTTAAATATAATTCCTGTAATCTATACACTATTAGTAAAAATCTACTTGTAGACTAATGCAAATGCCACAATCTGATTGGCTGAGCTACTGCAGACTATCAGCCATTATAGTTCACCTCAAATGTTTCTCCGATTCTCATTGGTTTAAATCGATCATGTGATGCGATAGTGTTTGTCCGCGAAGAGACACTATCAGCTCATAGTGCCCTTCCAAGGAAAATACCCAGATGGATAGCACTTGTCCGTGAAATTTTAATAAGTATCGCTACTCGCTTCGCCGAGGTCAGCAAAGATGTGCCTATTCTTGTTAATGAGGTTGTACCCCCCTCCCCCCCACAAAAAAAAGGCACGCATGTATAAATATTTGATTTCGTCTGCAACAGTGGGTTTTGATTGTTTTTCAACCGGCGCATGGAAGAAAATTTAGTGGTAAACAATAAAGACAATAGAGTGTTTATGTCTCGGAACTATCGGTCTGATAGTTGCTCCTTGGAAATTAGATGCTCTTAAAACTAGCATATTTTTTTGTTTCTTGAGCAAATATTTCTTTTAAAAACATCAAATTTCTGCGTGGCAACTATCAGCCGATAGTTCCTCAACAGAAACACTCTATTGTTTAATTAGAAGGCACTTGGTAGAAAATCGTTTTCAAAATGGTGACGTATGGACGCTTTTAGCGAAGTCTCGCAGGAAGATTGAGTATTTTGGTGTTTTTTTCACCGACACATGATTTGGTTATTGCTTTCGGCCTCATCAACTATCACCCCATAGAAATCTCGAGCTCAAAATCTAATTGTTAACTACACCTACAGGTCCGTATTGGACTAACTGGCAACTGAGAAGCAGAGATAGGTAAGATCTCCGTACTATTTCGTTCTTCGAACACAAGAAATATTTACACGTGCATTACACTAGACAAGACAGCTTCAGCATGCATAATGAAGCAGGGGCCTGTGCGGAAATCTTACCACTATTAACTCACCTCTGATGTTTGAGCCTCATACTCTTCGGCAACAAACCTTCTAAGCTCATCTGTGTTTTCTTCGTCCGCCATGACAACTAGTTCCCTTGAACACCAAGGGGAGAAACTACATGACGGACTCGCAGACGTGATCGAGGGTCGAACACACGATATTTTTGATCAGCGGTGAGCTTGAAAAGCAAACTACTTTGTTTGCCCTTGAGCGGAGCTTGAATCCTAAGGGACGGACCATTAGAAAAGTGATGGGGGGGGGGGGCGGGGTGGGGAAAAACCAAAAAAAAATTCATGCAAGGGAAAATGCCAAGAAAAAAAATTCATGCAAAGAAGAAGGTAAAAAAAAAAATCGTGCAGAAGGAAGGTCCAATTGTGACTTTTTCACACGTAGTAAAAAAACTTCGTGCAGAGGGGTTCACCTGAAAAAAAAATTCCTGCACAAGCAGTAAGCGAAAAAAAAAAAGTCGTGCAAGCTAAAAATTCCCCACCCCCCCCCCATAACTTTTCTAATGGTCCGTCCCTAACTATTTGAAGTCTGTTTTAATAATATCATATATATATTGGTTAATTTAGCGTAAATATTAACAAACACTTCGTTGTTCTCAGCGGAGTTGATTTTTAGAATTTTCTTTTTTTAATTTTAAAGATAAACGGTTAGTAGTTCTGAGAATTTTCGTCGATCTGTTATAAAGCAGACCTGCTAACCCCTGGTAAAGGAAAATCTGGAGAACCATGAAAAAAATCTGGAGATTCTACAAAAAATAGCACATTCAGTATAATTCTTTTTGAATACAATTTGGTGATTGTATGCTCCAAAAAAAAAATAGAGAAAGTTATCGGAGAAAATGCTTTTTAACATAAGGAAAAGAAACCCGGGTTAAAGTTTAACCCTGGTTTAGCGCTAATCGGCCTTCGAACACCCGCCCCAGCGGAGAGTTTTGGGAGCGGGAATAAACGACGTCCACCAATTCAGAACAATGAATTTTAATTATTTCAGTTAACCCTAGAAACACGACAAGTGGGGTGAGTTATCTCTCAGGAGATGATACAGTTGAGAGGGAGGCGTCCCACACTTTTTTATGTTATCTCTCCAAAACTTCTTCCAAGGAAACTCATCTAAGGCAAGTGGGAGGAACGAAAGAATTATTATGCTGATCTGCTCCTCTTCAGTCTGTGCTCTTTATGTAAGTTCTGTGTGCAGCCAAATTTGCAGAATATGCTAACAAAAGCCCAAGGAATTTGTACACTTCTTTTTGTCATTCTATCTGCTCCACTCTCGGCCAGAGGTGTAGCTACCTGTACACACTGACGCACGTGCATCCGGAAAAATACCGCAAAAAGAAAAAAAAAACAATGATTATTGAATAAAACAAAATTTAAAAAACGAGCTTTAGAAAGAAAACAAGAGAGTTTCGTCCATCTGAAAAAATCCTGGCCACGTCCCTGCTTGCTCTTTGGTTGTTTCAGTGTTGGAGTGATGAAAACAATTAATCCTAATGTATCATATGTCAAGGAGTCTTATAAGGATAAAATGGTTTTAGGATGATAAAATGTTTGTTTTTGGAAGCATTATTTACTACTGTTTAGTATATGTAAATATTTCCTCCTCCTTACCTTTCTAGTGAAAACAAAATTCACTGCCTTGTGGCCATATTTTGCGATTTTGACATTCCTTTTAGAAAAATTCTACTTATTTTCAGCCAAATTTGGAGGATGTCTACTCCCTATGATGAATATTTTATCTGTACAATTCCCTTCTTATTCAACTGCATCATGCATCGAACTTCGACTGTTGTTTTAATAATGCAAAATTATTTTGCATAGACAGATGTGTATAGATGAATATATGCATGAGGTCTTTTAAAAGTCAATATTTTTTTGGTATTCTTATGCTCTCAGCTTTCAAAGGAGGTATAGAATTCCTCTCCTCTGTACATAATTTAGATGGCAGAACTAAAAATTTTAATTGTGATCAAATTGAGCTTTCCTTGCGGCGGATGCTACAACTGTATAAAGTTAAACTCTTTGGTGTACGCCCACCGGATTTTGGCTACCCCAGTAACCAAAGAAACCGGAAATCGTTGCAAATTGTCTTTTCTTCCGATTGTCACCAAAGTTGGCAAGTCGGATGACATCATTGTTAGCCAGTTACTGACCAAGTTTTAATTAGATACGCCCAACCATCCCGTCGATAAGTGTTTCGCTTACCAGTCGATTCGTACCCATGGATCTTTCGTACCCAGACGATTTGTACCAAGGCTCGGACGTTTCGTACCCACTTTCGATCATTTCGTACCCAAACCTCTAGTCGATTCGTACCCAACAAATTATGGCACAAAATGCTTAAAACAAACAAAAACAAAAAATTTCCGACATACAGATGGTTTCTGTGATCGCTTTCCATTCCTTTCTGTTACATACAGAGTAGTAGTGATAAGCGGGTTCTGGGACAATAGGACAATCGGAAATTTTTTGAAAAATGCGGAAATTTTTTTTTAAAATTAACCAAAGATTTATCAGAAAATTTGCCAGAGATTTGCCTGAGATTTTGCCAAGCCGATGCCAAGCCGATGCCAAGCCGATGCCAAGCCGATGCCAAGCCGATGCCAAGCCGATGCCAAGCCGATGCCAAGCCGATGCCAAGCCGATACCAAGCCGATGCCAAGCCGATACCAAGCCGATACCAAGCCGTTGCCAAGCCGATGCCAAGCCGATGCCAAGCCGATACCAAGCCGTTGCCAAGCCGATGCCAAGCCCCACCAAACCTTATACTACACCCTCCCTTTTCCAACATCCAGAATAAGTCTTGCAAAGTTTTTACAAAGTTTGAGGAAAGTGGTTGCGGAGAATTCGATATCCCTATCCAAACCCACCCCTGCATAAGTATCCGCAAAATAAAATTTGAATTTTAATATTAGTTTAAAGAATAAATTATGAGAGCATAAATGGAGAATCTACTAAAATTGAATCTTGATGAATTGAAATTTGTACAACTGAAAAAAATTGTTAAAGAGTTGAAAATTAAAGGACGATCTAGAATGCGAAAAGAAGATTTTATTAATGTGTTAAAAAAATTTCCAGATGAGGGCATTATTAAATTAATACCAAAAGATACTAACAATAATTATGATTATATTTGTATTCATGGAAAGTATAAATATTTCTGTAGAGAGTGTGGAGGAACACAAATATGTGAACACAATAAAATTAAGTCATACTGTAAAGAATGTAAAGGCTCTCAAATATGTGTACACAAATTACAAAAGTATATATGTAAAGAGTGTAAAGGAAAAGGAATATGTGAACATAATAAACAAAAGAGACAGTGTAAAGAATGTTGTTAATTTTTAAAAATGATTTTAATGTTATTTAAAGATATAAAATAAAATATAAAAAATGGAAGAAGAAATAAAAATTTATGAAATCGAAGAAGAAGGAGAAGAATGCTTTATTATTTTTAAGTTTTTAAATGAAAAAGGTTTTTTAATTCATGAATTTATAGATTCAATAAATGAAGATTTGTTAAAAAAGATAACAAAATATCGTGAATTTATTATTGAACAAAATGGATATGCTTTTTGTTGTGAAATTTGTTTAATAAAAAATGATAAAAATCATAGAGGTAGAATTATTTTAGATCTTGAAAAAGGTTTGGAGTTTAATAAAATATTAATTTATCCTTGTTATGAAAATTTTTGGAATGATTTATTTTTTAATGATGAATATGATCAGTTAGAAATAAATTATATTATTTTTGATTCAATAGATGTTGAAATAAGAATAGATGGTTATTGGTTAGAATATAAAAAGAAATTACTCAAAGACTTGCATAATGAACTAATTATTGTAGCATGGCACCCAAAAAGAGTTGTGGATTGGTGTTATGATATTGAGGAGCAAGAAATTTTTAATTCTTTACCGGATGAATAATCTTATATAATTATGTTATATAACCCAAATAATGGTTACATAACAAAAAATTATCTAAATCTTATACTAAAAGTTATGGGAGAACCCTTCAGATCAAGTTTTTTCCATTCAACATCTAAGATGCTTAAATCAAAATGGTTTATAAAGCTATCATATTTTCGAACTGGAATTGTTGGATAATCCTTTGAGGGTATGTTTGCAAGCAGGGTTGATGGTGAGAGTTTCACAAGTTCACCATATTTGGTTTTATTCATATATGAAGACTTATTATCCACTATACTACACATAAGTCTCAGCGGCTCCTTAATCTGTATATTTATGGGGTATAATTTACCCGGATTTATAACTTCGGGTATACCTAAACCAACCGCTAACCCTTTCGTAAGTTTAATGTTAAAGTTCTTATTTGAATATAGATAGTCAACAGTATCAGTCTCAATGATTGCTATCTTTGCCTTATCAGTATCATTAAGAAAGATAGACTGAATATCACGCAACGAATATGTGCCGGGTTGAATTATTATTAAGGCTTGATTCTTTTCATTGTATAATATCTGTTGATCCTTGAAATTAATCAATCTTTTGGTTTTTATATTACAATCCAGGAGTTGTATCTCACGAAGATTTTTCAGCGGCGGATCTAAATAAATCCTTGTTTCAGACTCATACATGGTAATGCTTAACATTTTTGTTTGATTACATCATATTCATCTTTAAATTTCCATTGACGTAATCACATTCCTGAGCGACGTTAGAAACCGACCTTTTTGAAGTAAACATAAAATCTACTTTTCGATTTCAAATCCACTTTACATTTTGCTTGTTGCTATGTCGTAAAAGTATGCAATCTATTGTTCTACACGTGAACACTAATCCAAAAACAATGATAATCACGTGAAATGGCCATGAACTACCGAAATAGATACCACGCAAATACACTAGAGACAATTATAAATGCTAATATATTATCTTCATGTTGCGTGGTCACGTTCTGACCTTTTGTTGACTTTTCATTTTGCGTTGGAGGGATTTTTGGTTTCGGATTTGTCTCAACTATTGAATGAGGTAACTTTAACTTTGAAGATCCCATGTTATGGCTTATTCCAACCGGTTTTGATTCAGTGTTTAGTGAATTATTCACTCCAAATTTCATATCGCCAGTCGCTTTCATAAGTTTGTTATTATATCCAACCACGCTTTCAGTATTGATTATCATATTACTTGGCATCAACCACACACCAGGAGCAACAGCTAAATCAAGCCGTAATTTCGCTTCTTGTACAGCTAATTGATATCTTTGGATAGAGCTAGAAATGTCATTCTCAATCACACTACTTTCAAATAAAGCTAAGAATTCTTGTTGCGTCTCGATTGCTCCACCGCCATTACCATAAATCGAGTTTCTAGTATTAACTTGTGCACCTAATATACAATAAACAAAAGCCTCAGCGGATCTATTCAATCTACCGAGTCCAGCTTTAGTGAGTCCATGTCCACTTGTTGGAATAAACCATGCATATCTGTAATCACCAAAGACATCATTACGAATAAATGAAATTAATTTAACGTGATTATAGTCTGCGTCCTTTTTAAAAAATTTTTGTAATCCTTTAGCAACAGTTTTTTCTCTCTCAGTTAGGTCATCTGAAAATTTATTATCACCACCAGGATATTGGCTTTCTTTGGGTGAACTTTCATCGTATTTATAAAATATATCTCCCAATCCATTGTTTGTTCCAATTTTAAACCTAAAATCTTCTGTATTACTAATCCCAAATTCTGCACACAAACGTTGATATGCTGCTTTACTATATGGATTATTGTTTATTACAAATGGCTGCTCATCGGGTAGAGGAAGGCTTAATTCATATAATATCCGCCTTATTGTGAAATATATATGAAACTTAATGAAGCTATTCACTACTTTGGGATAATTTAGACTTTCAAAAGGACTAATCCCACAACCAGATGTTGCACACCAAACTGCAAAGTTAAGTTGTTGCGGCCAGTAATTGAAATCTTGTGAGTTCAACCATTTCTTGCTTTGTTTTCCAGATTTGAAAGTTACAATTTGATTTGTAAATATGTTTCTCATTGGAGCTGTGAATTTTTTTGTATTTGAAACATATATATCTAGTGAGGTTAGCATTTTTGTTATGTCACTTGTAAAGTCATCAAAGTTAATAGCCGGTATAGGATAACTTTGGTTAGTCATGGTTAAACTCTTTGGGAATGAACTCAGGTTATTCGATTCACTCAGTCCTAAATCTTGCCATAATAATGTTTTCAAATTATTAGAAAGACTATCAGTCCATGTTTTTCCAGTAGGATCATCATTAGACATGACAGTCATCTCATTATATTTCCACTTAATATATCCTCCAAATGAATCATTCACAAATGTAAATTTATCAAGACTAGCTTTTGGGTATCTATTTTTGAAATTCTCGAATAACATCTTATTCTTTGTGTTTCTGATAATCTGGTCTTTAGATTAAGAATAAGATGTAAAGTATTAATCTTCAATAGTATTTCTAATGCCTGCAAAACAATTACACCCCACATCAGTTTTTTCATATGAAATTTTTAATGTGTGGGACCGGTTAACTCTTTTAATAGATCTGCACGAACTTCTCTTCTTATCTGCGACATGTTTATGTTTTTTTCTGTATCTCTCCTAAATTTTTGGCGAACTTCTAGTTTTAGTTTTTGAAACTTTTCCAACTCCGCTAAAATTATGGAAAATTCTTGATCAGATATAACATTATCTTTCAATGCCTTTGAAACCAAGTCGTTAATGGTGTTTAATTTTGATTTTGCTATGGAAACAGTTTGCTCGTGTTTACTGACTTTATTTGAAAGTCTTTTTGAAGCCGCGCCAAATCCAACAGATACTCCACCGCAAATTCCACCTACAACACCCAAGGGAACACCAATAATAGCCCCAAAACCAGTAAGAGAGGTTCCAAGCCCACTTGCAGATAGAATAACTGAAAGCACACCACTACAAACACTAATTTTTGTAAATATTCCTCTTGCTCTATTGTATTTTTTCCTTACATCTTCATAATGTTTAATTTCTCTCTCAAGATTTTGTAATACTTCACTTGATTTTTGTAGTCTGAAATTGACCGGATCTGAATTATTAGGTAATCCAGGATAAATTCTATTGTAGTCACCCATATTGTATTTTTACTACTCAACATGATATCTTTAAATTTGTTACTTTCTCCTCTTTTTTATACTTTCAACAAAATACAAAACCACAGCCATTATCAAAAGCCAAGCATTTTCACCTAAAAATCCAATAACCTGCCCAGCTGTTTTAAATAGAAAGCTCACAATAGCACCAACCATTCCTGGTAATATTTCACCTAGTTTCTTACCAAGAGCTTTCAACCCATTACCAACACCCCTTCCTAAAGCAGATAAACCCCCTGAAAGTTTAGAAACTATAACCCCAATAATAACGCCCACAGCACTTAGAACAGCAAAAACTGTAAAACCATACTTTTTAAAGATATACTTTAATCGCTCTCGCAATGGTAAATTTTTAATTATTTCGTCTTTTCTGGCTTGAATTTCTGATATTTGTTCATCGTTTGAAATTATTTCATTTCTAATTTTCTCTCTTAATTTATCAACCTCTGATTTTAATCTTTCATTGCTTCGCTTTAGATTTTCAGCATTTAATTTATCCTTCTTATATTTATCTATTTCCTCTTTGTATAATTTTATTTCTTCCAAAATTTTCTCTTTTTGTATTTTTAACTCTATATTCTGTTTAGCGGTTTGATCAAAAAGTCTTTTACCTTCTGAAGCATCTCTTTCCATATTTTCTTTTTCTGCTTTTTGACTTTCAATTACTAAACCAAGCCTTCTTACTCTTTCTTCATATTGAGCAATTTCTTGTGGGTGTGTTTTTGAGGCGTCGTCCAATCCTTGCAATGCACTATCTAAATCTGAAATTTTTTCATTGGCTTCTTCTAATGCATTATTTAATTCTCTATTTTCTTCATTAGATCTTCTCAATTCTGACTCATAATTATTATATTTTTCCAGCATTGTTGCATAATCAGCACCTAGAGCTTTTCTCATTGTTTTTGGTAAATCTTCAAGCTTAAGATTTCCATCTTTATCAACCACTGTATGCGGTGCAGAATTACTCCTATTACTAAATCTAACGATTAAACTACCATCTTCTCCAAATGTTACATTAAATGTTCCTTCATCAGGATTGTAATTTGGCAAATATCGTTTTAGTTCTTGCCCCGCTTCTCTTCTTTTATCATATTCCTCATCTCTTTCTATAATATTTGTTGGTTTTTTCTCTTCATTTTTTATTTCCCATTGAAGCCGTTTTCTTTCTGCCATATATTCTGAATAACCAAGATATCCCTGATCAACAGATGTAGATGTATTTGGACTTTGGTAAAATGTGTCATCACCATCATCATCATCATTATCATCATCATCTCCTTTTGGTAAATCCTCTAATGGTAAATATCCTCCTTCTGCCATGATTTTTTACTCAACAGTAAGAAATCTTTAAATTGAACACATTGAAGTATCTATAAAAATTTACTAGCAATATAACCTATCACCAACATACCACCACCCACATATACCATTTCACCCATCTTTTGATTGTTACTAGGTCTATAATAATCGGAGAATTTTGGTTCATGCATTTGTTCATATAATGCAAATTGTTCATTTGTTGTTGAAATATTTTTTGATGCTTGATATTTTTCATCTTTTTTCTTCATTTTCCAATCAATTAGTTTTTGTCTTTTTTCCTGATATTCTGCATAATCTCTTTGATATTTTTCCATTGCTTTATCGTGTCTTATTTTTTCTGTATCAGTTTTATTTCCTGATAAATATTTTGCGAGATATGAACCGCCAACAAATGCTGTTGCATTTAATACAGCTCCTCCAATCATAAATGCTATTGTTGCCATTTTATTTTGGTAAAATCTTTTGATCCTCTAAATAGGTTTTTAGATACATACTTCCGGATAATACAGCTACCCATTTTGCATAATTTGTAATACTTGAGGATGGATCGTTCAAAAATGATTCTTTCATCATCTTTTTAGCCACATATCCAACACCAGCCCCTAATCCGATAAGGACTGCAGAATCAGTTACAGTTTTCACAAGTTTGTTTTCGTTTGACATGATTTTTTACTACATCAGTAAGAAACTTTTAAATGGCTTTATGTAGTAAAAAATAATTTATAATTACATCATTCCAATTTTTGGTCGATCTAGCGTTTGTGGTTGAGAGGGAATATTTGATGGCGGCGGTATTTGAGGAACTTGAGATAAATCAGGTATTCTGTTTTTATAATATCTCATAAACATATCAAATGCTGTAAAACCTATTCCAACAATTGATAATACTGTTGTAAAAGATAGTTCCGGTAGCCACGCTTTCGATTCATTATTTGTCTTTTCTATATTTTCATTTTGCTCCGCGGCTCGTAGGGTCTCTTCTTCACGTTTCATTTCCCTGGCTAATGCATCTTTTGCTTTTTTATTATATTCAGCTAATTTTTTACCAGCTGCTACTTTTTTAGGATTTTTTTCCCGTTTTTTAGTATCTTTATTTTCTGGTTTGGGATCAGCTGTAATTTGTTCTGCAAAGCGGGGAGGGGCTTCGCCTCGATCAACTTGTTCATTTTCTTCAGGCATTATTTTACATATCATTAAGAAATCTTTAAATCAATCACATAATGCTCAGTAGACAGTATCAGTACCGCTAGCATCTTGCTTAGTATCCTGCTCAGTTGTGCTAGCATTATCTGTAATTGTCCTTGAAACTTGTTGATTTTTGTTGAATTTTATGTGTTTAGCAACCTGGAACAGCCCGCTAGCAAGTGCTGCCAGTCTTCCTGATTTCAATGCTAAGAGCCCTACAATGTTTGTCAGTTCACGATTAACCAAATCATCATTCTTCAAATCATCACAAAGAGATTCTATATCATCTACAGGAACCATGTAAGAAATAACTTTAGAAATTAATTTAAGAGATGAATCTACCAACCCACCATTAATTTTCTTACCCATTACCGCTTGATAACGATTAAAATATTTTTCAATATCTTTGTCTGATAATTTTTTTATATCGCCCAGACTCATATCTACCCCTAAATATTCCTTTGTGGTTCCAAGAGCTGCTAGAATAGCTAGTGATTCTTGTTTAATTTCAATATCATCATTATATTTTACCCCAGTTTTTCCTTCTTCTTTTATCTCAGGTTGTTCTTCTATATAATCTTCAACGCTTGTCATCTTTTGTGATAATACATAGGTTATTTTTAAATCACTTCGCTACGCTACGTTTGGAATTTCCAAATAACAATTGAATGGGTAACGTAAACATAAACATAGTCTAGAATATTTTTCAGTTTTCAGGAGTTGAACAAACTTTTTACTAGTTTCAGAGTCTAAATCACCCCCATAATCTTCGAAAAACATCTTCATACCTTTCTGCGACGGATTATGAAATGAGACCACACAAGCCACATTTTCTCGGAAAGGTTTTGCAATTGATGTTAATTGCTGAGTGAGAACCCAAACTGATAATCCATGATGTCTTCCGGAGAATGCTAAATCTATAAACTTGTTTGATCTTTTCTTCAGATCATTAGATACGGCGCAATCATCTAAAATTATCAGTGTATTTGTTCCAGAGAATAAAGTTTGACAATCAGTTAATAACTCATTAATCTCATCAATGTTACTAGCATCTGGTGATAATACAAAGAAACGTTTATCTCCTCGAGCAAAATTATGATATGTTTTATTTTTAGAATAAGTTGGACATATTAAAACAATGTAATCAAAAATTTTTCGGAATGGCCCTCGAAGCTGTTCAATGAGGTACTTTGTTTTTCCACAATTTGTTGGACCGGTTATGATACAATGGAATGGTATTTTTTCTCGTAATTCTTCCATGATTTTTTGTATCATAACATAAGGTTTTTAAATCAGTACTTAATGGAGCGTAAACCTGAATTCATAATCTCCATCATTGCATCAGCTACAACAAACATATGACAGGTTATAGTTCCAGATCCACTTTGTTTTCTTTTAATTTCTAGTTTTACACCATCTTGTGTATTGTTTAATGCTAAACCACCTCCATGAATACCATTATCTGGGTGAGTTCTCATATCAACCCAAAGAGCAAACTTATCAGCATAAAAATCTTTTTCCTTTACGCCATCTCTTCCGAAACGTTTCTTTACCGACTCCCACAGATCCGATGGAATCATTCCCTTAGAGTATAAACGATTTGGTACACCATCAACATCTATATTAATCGAGGTTATACCTGGATTGTAAAAATTCTCAGAGTTACGTGCTCCTGCTGCGAATGGTAATGTAAACAAACATAATATCCCTGTCATTGATCTTCTGGGTAGATTAATATGCTGATTTATAACACCATCACCACCTATGGAAAAGGTAAAGGTTTTGTGTAGAGTAACATTTTCATAAAAGAATCCTTTTCCAACCTGATAAGCTGCTTGTGCCTCGCGAGCCAAGTATTCGCTTGAAATGGAAGAATATTCTAACTCAAGGTTTTTGATTGAATAAGATGGAGTCTTAGTAGTGTCGGAATAAACAACAATATCATTAATTGGAGCAAGTGTAATCTCAAATATTAGATGATGATCTAGAGCTTTTGGGTAAAAAACTCCATGATCGTTTAGAATAGGATGGTTTAGTGGTATACGATACTTGGTGTTATGTACTGATGCAAGAGTCACTGCCTTAACATCTTGTGTTTTCTTATCACCTGCATTTGTCCTAAGCTTTCTCATGTTTTCAGAAGAAATACCTTGTTTTAATCTATCTTCGCGTTCTTCATCTGTTAAGAATAAGTCATGATAGGTTTGAAAAAGATCATATCTTTGAGTATCCTGTAATGTTTCACCACCAAAAAGAACTCTAAGTCTAGATACAAGATTACTACCTACATTATTCACGAGTGTGTTATTAGCATGCCCATCTACATCTAAATCAAATAGTAGAGATACACTTCCTGGTACAATCACTAAATTCTCAGAAAGTTTTGGAATATTTATATATAATGTTTCTCCGGGGCTAGCAGATGATGGGTTGAGAGTAATTCGGTTCATTGTTGATTCCGCTTTCAACCCAAATGGTTCTCGTGGAATTCTGTTTGGATTAATTTTTTCAGACGTCATTGTAATTTATAAGATACTTTGACTAATCTTTAAACCTCTTGGGCAGCTGAATTGGTATTTTTTTTTTATTCTCTAATTCTTCAATATGATTTACTAAACTTTCTCTTACTCCTTCAATTACAAGAAACACATTAAAAAGATTATCTTCATCTTCCATATTTTGAATTTTTTGAATGATAATTTTTTTCATAAGCTTAATTTGATATTCGCTAAAATTTATTTTTTCTTCCTCCATTTTAATTTATAAGATACTTTGTTAATTTTTTAAATGAGTTCTACTTTATCAAAAATATATTATTCAACCGAGGGATATTGGAAAGGATATTCCGCAATTCCTAAATTAGCACAAAAAGCAAATGTAAGTGAAAATGAGGCAAAACAATGGTTACAAAAACAAGCAATATGGCAAATATATCTTCCATCTCCAAAATATATACCCAGACCTCACTGGACAGAGGATAAACCTAATCAAATTCACCAAGCAGATTTATTATTTTTACCGCATGATAGAGTTGGAAGAAAAACATATAAATATGCATTAGTTGTGGTTGATGTTGCCAGTAGATACAAAGATGCTGAAGCATTAACCTCAAAAGAAAGCCATGAGATAACCAAAGCTTTTGAAAAAATATATTCGAGAAAGTTAAAATATCCAAAAACATTAATTGTTGATCCTGGAAGAGAATTTATGGGTGATGTTACAAAACTTATGAATTATCATAATGTTAAAATACAGAGAAGTGAGGCTGGAAACCATAGAGCTCAAGCATTTGTGGAAAGGGCAAATAGAACATTAAGTGAAAAATTATTTAGTCATCAATATGCGCAAGAAATGGTAAGTGATGATCGATCTAGAGTATG
The DNA here is from genome assembly GCA_949710005.1 of Ricordea florida. Taxonomy (NCBI): domain Eukaryota; kingdom Metazoa; phylum Cnidaria; class Anthozoa; order Corallimorpharia; family Ricordeidae; genus Ricordea; species Ricordea florida. The sequence continues at coordinate 780,032 of OX453273.1, forward strand.
GGTAAAACGATTACCTTATATTTTGAAAACTTTGAATAATACACCAACGAGAATAACTGGTAAAGAGCCCGATAAAACTATAAAACAGAAGGAGGTTGATATTGAAACCAAAAGATATCATAGAGTTGTGGGTCTTGATGAGGATAGATTACCTCCTGGTGTTAAAGTTAGATATCTATTATCTCCTGGCGAACTTGAAGGTGGGGAAAAAAGAAGAGCAACAGATCCCATTTGGAGTATCAAAGTTTATGATATTACGCGCAGCGTCGTTTCACCTAATCAGCCGGTTTTATATTATTTATTGGATGGCCCGAGGCGTGGATTTGTAAGGGAAGAATTGCAAGTTATTCCTTATGATACAGAACTTCCGCCCAATTCTGTTTTGAGACTATAATGCCCGTATGCAAAAGTATTTATTCCATCTTCACAAATTATTCTCTTGTCATCATCAGCAGATAGTGCAACTTTATTAATTGTTTCGGTATAAACATCATGCAAACGACTTCTAAATACATTCATCTGTCTCATTTGCGGTTTTTTATTGAATAGGCAATCCTTATAATCATTAAAGCTTATTGTCTTTTTTACTACTGATGTCTTTACACCTTTATCCTTTTTTATCTCTTCACCTCCATCCATCCTGTATGAGTATAACTTGGCTCTTAGACCTACAAATTCAGCTATCTGTTTGCCACCAGCCTCATCTTTGAACATATTGATGACTTTTTTGTTTATACCCACCTCAATACCTGATGGATGGTTTTTAGGAAAATTGGAAGTGTCAAACCTTTCCCTCACATCTGGGGCAATGTCCTTGTAGAAATCTTCCGTTTCTATCAAATATGCGAGACTATCAGTATCTGTAAAAAGCAATTTAACCTTTTCGCCGTATTTAGGTTTAATATAATTATAATGAAAGTTGTACATTATTGTTTTACTTAGATCAAGAATGCACATGCCTAAGTAAACTGGTTTATTGAATACTAACTTTGTTTTCTTCATGTGGATGGCCACAAGATTTTCACAAAAGATAGTACGATGTTGATAATTAGGTTTTGATATTAATTTTTTCGCATCTTTTTGATTTGTAACTAATCTAATGTCTACCCTATTTCTAATGTTTTCCATTGTTTTACCAAATACAGAGTTATTCATTAACTTGAAGAAATCTTTTTCAAAGTCGTTATTCGCTTTTGATCTTAGATTTGTATTCAAGTCAATATATGGTTTTAACCAAGCTGACTCTTTGAATGTAATACCCCTATGAATCTTTGTTATTTTTAATCCCAAACTTTCATAAAGTTTTAGTGTTTTATGATGAACAACGTATTTTTCCTTATTGTTCAGGTTTGGGATTAATTTCTCCACTTTATTAACTACAAGTCTTTCTGGGGCTAGAGGATAATCATTGTGAAGATCATGAAGGTGATTTGGGTATTCTAAATTAACCTCTAGTATACACGGAATATTTTTCCAATTTTTAAAATCTTCCTCAGGCACCCAATCAAAACCGTGAGTGGGTAGTGGGTTACTCATTCCTCCACCATATAAATTATTAGCGTCAAGATATTCTATATACGTTTTGGGCAGGTTAGGATCATATTCTTTAATGTATGGGTTGTTTGCTTTCCCATATCTAGTAGAAATCATAGATACACCGCCCCGAATGCCTTTCTCAATCATAAGCAGCATATCGATGTCGGTTAAAAGCTCCAAATTAACTTTTGTTAACTTTAATGCAGCGTCCCAAGCTAGTCCTGGCGCTGTATAATACCAAGCTGGGTCTAAACCATAATTCTTTTGACAAACATCCCTAAAATTCTCAAATACGTCTGATAAAAGTAACACATCCGTCTTTAGATATAGATCGTGGTATTCTCTCATTGTTTTCATGTTGAAGGTTTTCCATACATTTTGAGCATGCTGGTAATCGCCTTCTTTTATTTCTTCATCGTTTAGTTTAGAGTAGAATTCATCCTTTGGTGGAAGTTGGTTTTCATTTAGTTTTTCGAATTTGTCAAACCAATCATAAGGAAATTCTCCCTTTCTCAACAATAACTTTAATTCTTCACCTTTGAAAAACTTTTTAGTTTCACACATGTTTTTATCTGTTGGTGAAAGGCATTTACTTTTCGCTAATTTACAATTCTTGCATTTTTCGCAATTACCAATGCCTTTGTATTTAACAATCTTCCCATTTTCTATGTATTTCTTCATACAATCTCCAGGTTTGCATGCCTCGCACTTTCCGCATTTTGTAAGATTATCAGTTAAATTACTAAGACTGCTTGCCATAAATTTAAATGAATCTATGAATCTTATTTCTCGCTTCACTTCAACCCGCCTACCTTCTTTATTTGTAAATGTATCAACCACAATCTGTTTTGTGAAAGAAATATACTTTTCCTCATTATTAGGTATGCAGTTAATATTACCTTTTGTTGTACCAAGGTTTTTGATAAAAAGATGAGCGTCATATCCAGATAGGTTGTGAAATATTACCGGGAAGAACTTTGGAATCCTATAATTTAAGTTGCATTCATTATGAGCTGCTCCTCTATACTTTCCTGTAAGGTGACAGTGATCTATTACCTTATCTTCTCCTAATTTTTCTTCACAAATGTGGCAGTGCGTTGCAAGGCTGTGTATTATTTTATCGTTTTCAGTCATATTAACTTTCTTTTTGTATCTAAAATCATTGTAAATTTTTTTGATAACCGCCTCTAAACTATTTACAAATATTTGCGCTACATCTTCATCTGGCGATTTGGCTGTGTATTCTCTAAAAACATTTTCATACTCTTTATCAAAAAACACTATGTAATAAGAAAAGCCTGATGGTGTATGCTTTTGATATTGTTTGGTAAAGCTTTTACGAATGTCCGGAGAGCATGTGTTTATTTTCTCTGTAAAGCTCTCAAAGTCTGCATATATAACAAAAGGCACGCGCATTTTTCTATTATAATTAATGAATTTAATAAACTTTGGGCTACCATCTTCATCCTTAGGCAAAACAATCTTAACTTCTTTATTTGTGCTGCAGTATTCTAGATGTTTTTCTAATGAAGTTTCTGACTGGAATGCGTTTAGACATCTAGAGCAAAAGTGCATCTTAGATTTATGTTTACTAACTTTTGCAGCTAACAATCTACTCATATTCTTTATCCAACAGTAATGATTATTTTCATCTTCTGATATTAAAAGTAGATTAATTAAATATCCTTTTTGTTTTTTACTTATTCTTAGTGGGTATATATCATCTTTATCATATCCGTAGACATTAATCGTGTAGTAGGGGTTTTGCTTTTCAAACCTATCAATCTGTTTTAATGAAGATGGGAACTCTATTCCCGACCAGTCGAAGTTCTTTGAGTTTTCTATCATTTGCTTGTTTAATCTTTCTGGATGAATTTTTTGTATGTAAACAGCAGAGGTTACAGCCCACTTAAAACACTCGTGATCATTTTCATTCTTAACATTTATAATAGCCTTCTTTTTTGCTAATATTGGTGGTAATTCAATATATGAACTTCCAACAAAAGGTTCAAAGGGGTCAATGTTGATATCAAAGTATTCAACTTGATCGAATTGCCAATTAGAACCTTTATTTTGAAACTTTGCAACCAATTCAAGTAAACGATTTACCATAGTATCGAATAATTCAGAAAAATCAGTTGATAATGTAATCGTTTCTACTTGTGAATGAAAATATCCTAAGTTTACATCAATCTGTCTTGTAGCGGGATTCTCTTTTATAAACTTACACGAAAATATAAATTTCACCCTGATCGGTTTCTTTTTCTGGTTAATTAGATCAAGAACTTTTGGTTTGATATTATTTAAAAACTCTGCGGGCCCATACCCCTTCTTTCCATCTATCCTAAAAGTTTTCAGATAACCTTTTAATGCTGTTTGTTGCTCATTAAATGTGAAAAATTCTTTTCCATATTCAGTGACTGGTTTTTTAAACGTTCGTGTAAATCTTTCCTTCAGACTTTCTTTTGGTGTAAAACGTTTTCTTATTTGATTAGCCTTTTCACCCAAATTTTCTTTTTGATTAAAACGTTTAAATATTTTATTAAACTCTTCCTTCATACTTTCTATTCGTTTGTCTACAATCTTTTTGTAAGGTTCTGGTATATAAGATTGTATCCAATCTGCAAACTCGTTAATATCTTTAATTAATGGTTTTTCTACTCTGCTTTCCAAATTTTTAATTGGAATTTTGGGGGGTTTTGTTTTTTTAGGTTTTAGAATTTTGGTAACAATATTAGGTATTGGCTCATCAAGAATAGGTCTTTGTCTCTGCAGATTACGCATCTCTTCCATAACTTCTGGAATATTACTCAATTCTTCAACTAGTTCTTGTTTACGTCTCAAATTAGAAAATCCCCTACCAATATGTATGCGGGCAAGTTCTTTCAATTCCGCAACTTTTTTCTTTTGTAACTCTTCCATTTATGCTCTCATAATTTATTCTTTAAACTAATATTAAAATTCAAATTTTATTTTGCGGATACTTATGCAGGGGTGGGTTTGGATAGGGATATCGAATTCTCCGCAACCACTTTCCTCAAACTTTGTAAAAACTTTGCAAGACTTATTCTGGATGTTGGAAAAGGGAGGGTGTAGTATAAGGTTTGGTGGGGCTTGGCATCGGCTTGGCAACGGCTTGGTATCGGCTTGGCATCGGCTTGGCATCGGCTTGGCAACGGCTTGGTATCGGCTTGGTATCGGCTTGGCATCGGCTTGGTATCGGCTTGGCATCGGCTTGGCATCGGCTTGGCATCGGCTTGGCATCGGCTTGGCATCGGCTTGGCATCGGCTTGGCATCGGCTTGGCAAAATCTCAGGCAAATCTCTGGCAAATTTTCTGATAAATCTTTGGTTAATTTTAAAAAAAAATTTCCGCATTTTTCAAAAAATTTCCGATTGTCCTATTGTCCCAGAACCCGCTTATCACTACTACTTACAGAGTTGCTCCACGTCCCAAGAACACTTCCACTTTTTTTGGTCTTTTTTCACAATGTCCTTAAATCTAAGTTTGGGACCGCCAACAGGGCGCGATCCACTTGCTAGTTCAGAAAATAATAGCTGTTTTGGGACTCTGTCATCATCCATGCGGCAGAGGTGTCCAAGCCATCGGAGACGACTCCTAACTAACTTGATTTCGATGTCATCAACATTTGCGCGTCGGAGGACTTCCTCGTTGCTTATATAGTCATCCCACTTGATCTTAAGAATGAGACGCAGATGGCGTTGTTGCAGAGTACGAAGCTCCCTAACTTCATGCTGATAGATAGTCCATGTCTCGCAACCGTACAATAAGAGAGGCATTAAACATTGATTGTAAACAGCGATCTTAGTTGGTATAGTGAGATCTCGTGAGTCGAAAACTCTTTTCCGAAGCCGACCATAGGCACATGATACAGCTTGTATACGAGACGTGAGCTCCGCTCTCATTGAACAGTCACTTGACAGGCCAAGATATTTGAAGTGCGTGACGTTGACTAGCTTTATGCCACCAACAAAAAAGTCAGCAGTATTACCAATGCACATGGTCTCCGTCTTTTTCGTGTTAATGCGCATCCCCATTCTCTTAGCAAGTTGATTATACGATGTAAGTAGAGACTGCAGGCCTTCTGGGGTGTCGCTGAATATGGCAATATCATCGGCATACTGTGCTTCTCTGATGAATTCCTTAAAAGTCCAAAAGTGCTAGTCCTATAAGGACGATAAAATGTAGGTCCCGTAGTTTCCGGTGTGGTGGTCTATCTCTACCGCTGGTTTCATGTCATGCACACGTACACGTTTTGACGAGCACTTAGGAGCTCCCTGGTGTCACGTGTATTAATAAACTATTGTACAAAAGTATGGTATTGTAAGAACGTCCCTGTATAAAATAAATAAATAAATGGATAAAAATAAAATAGATAATATTTACAAACATTACTATTACAATATATATCTGGGGTCGTCTGTGAAGGATCCAGCCGCTAATAGCTTCAACTTGGCCAACAAAGCAGAGCTGAGGACAGCGTAGGTCAGTCGAAGCACGGCTCGCGGCGTTGACATCAGCATACTCAGCGCTTGCGGTTGGCGACTCCTAAAATCCGTGCCCGCATAGCCCGTGACAGTCACCCCGCCTTATTGGTTCACTGTACCGTTTATTCTTGAGAAACAAGTTGATGTATCAAGTCATTAAAATATCCGGTTTAACAATTGTTGTCACAGCACACACAAACAGTTGTCAACTTGCTATGTACAATAATTATTTCTAACAATAGGGAAATTGAACTACAATCATATTGGCCCAAAAAGCTTTTAAATAATATTTGGAAAACCTGAGCTGGAAGAAAAACTGAGGCAAACCTCAATCAACTGATGAAACTGTAAGTTGTATCAACAAATATGAGAAATGTTTAAAGGTCAACAGCAAAGAATAAGAGGAAATGATTTTGAGGCAATGGAATCAAGTGACCTAAGTCCATCGCACTTCAAAGTTCTTTGCGCTTTTGTAAATTTTTTTATTGGGACAATATTATTAGAAAATTGCAAATGGTACCAGCTGTTCACCGTTTATACTGAGTTATTTTAAACATCAGAATACCGATGAATTTGGCTGCCTTTCCGGCTCAATAAAGCTAGGTATACTTATTACAAATTAAACACACATAATTCAATGCATGGCACTTTCTCAAAATAATAAATTTCTTTGCAGAATATACAGTCATCTTCAAAGTATCAAATATCGTTATCACTGTCGTGGACATCCAGTTTTACATGAGAAGAGGTTCGGCTGTCACCTAAGCTTATGTCTTTATCATAATTTATAATGGTAATTATTATTAGTAGAAATAAAACAATTTACTACTATTTTATTTACTACTAATTCATAGTAGCAATTAGTGGTAATAAAACATAATGTCTATAGTATGATCCAAGACATTTAAGTTAGCTACAATAAATACATGTAATTCTATTATTGAACCTAAGTATGTTTCCATGCATGAAAAAGTTTTTGTTGCCTAAAAACTACAAAAGTACAATGTTGTTTAAAGTGCATGTATTCTTCAAGGTTTAGTTTCTTTCCGTGACGCTCCTTATAGCCCTCTACACCAGTTCTTTAAAATGTTTTTACAGCAGTTTGCTTGTTATTTTCCACTGTATATTATGTACACTGCTCTGTACTAACCAATGGTTCTGATTTCAGAACGTTTCACTTAATATTATTAGTATAAATACTCAGGTGATTATACAAAATCGCGCGCTCTGATTGGTTCGCAGCCTCGGGTTATCAACCGATAATCACCTCGACGAACAAAATGGCTGCCAGTCGTTCGCGAGCTTTTGGTGAAATAAAATGTTTTCATGTTGTACAATGCTTTTTCTTTTCTTTTCTTGAAATAATCACCTGTGTTTTACACCAAAACAATTATTCGCCTCAGGCTCAGTGATTATCGGTGAATATTCACCGATAATCACTTCGCCTTCGGCGAATAATTGTTAATTAAAAATTCCCGTATATAATGTGGGGTTGGGTAAGCGCTTGTCAATTGAAAAAAAAAAAAAGAAAAACCAGAGACGGTGGCTCAGTTAGTGAAAAGATATCTTGAACATTTTAGTACCAACCATACGTTCGCTGTCGTCTTTAAAAGCAGGGGGGTCCCGCTCTTTGCTTATTACATGTCTGAGACTTGGCTGAGTTATTAACAGGATGCCTTAAATAGTTTTTTTTCTACAGGTTGCTACAGCCTTTACACAAAGCCCTCATGTTACAAAGAAAACTGCTTCAGTTTTATACTGCATATGTCTACATTATTTTGTGGATTCGCTACCTATATGTTGTATTTACACCAGTCTCTTTGCACGGATAGCCTGCATGGTTTTGTAAAAAGAATATTCTCCAAGAAGAAACTTAACGAACAACTTAATCCTGTTGGACCATGTCACATTCCCAAAGTACCGTAGCTCTTGCCATGTCCTACAGTGTTCGCAAAAACAAAATAGAACTGTTAGTTTCTAAAACTCTTAAATTAAACACACACAAAAGTGGTTCATCAATCGAGATGATAATGTAAGTTATACCACCGTAAGATTTACAAGGGGCACCAAAAAACAACAACAACTTTATTCACTCACTCATTACTACATACAATTTACAGTCTTGCGATGGCTTCCACCCAGGTATAGAGGAGTCTAATCGAGGCCGGGGAAGAGACACACAAATAACAAGAAAGGTAAGGAAGAAAAGAAATATTTTACAAACAGTACCATCTGTCGTAAAATAAGAATTATAGCTTGAATGAAGCTATTAAAATTAAAACGTGATTTACGCAAAAAATGTAAATTAAGTCGCGTTTCTGAACTCACCGGTAAATTTAAGTCGACGCTTGATTTCGGTGATTTCAAGATAGCCATCAGATTCATATAACATTTCAAAGAGTTTACTCCATATCTTTTTCCGAAAAGTAAATTTTGGTACGTTTCTCATGTCTGAGGGTAAAGGATTCCAGATTTTAGGTCCTGGAACTCTTACAAAAGAACTACGTATTTTTTCAAGCCTTGAGTGTTCGGTGTAGAAATCATCATTGAAAGAAGATCGTGTCGTGTCATTGAAAGAAGATCGTGTTGCCTTGATATTTTCTGGTGCAAAATTGTTAGCAACATCCCACATGATAATTATTACAAAGGCAATCAAAGTAAAAAAAAAGATAGGGGAAAGATTTTTGAATTTAAGAAGAGTGGTACAGTATGTTGCTTAGAGGAGTTGAAGTCTCGAGCACTGGGCCTTCATTTGTGAATCAAACCATGCGGTGTGACCGTTCGGTACAGAACAGTACTGTAGTGCGGTGCTGTTTGCTTCACTTTGTGGAGTGGTTTTAGTGTTTGAATCTACGGATCAAAGGATGCAGTGTGGATTTTCCTTGGAAGGCTACTTCACAGTAGTGAATACTATTTCTTAATATTGCGCTATGGAACATTCCAATATATGATCGACTGCTACTATCATATGATACTCTCTCATGTAATATACAGTGTGGTTCCACTGGTTTAAGTAATGTACATAAAGTTTTACCTGTGGAGTGGATTTCCTTCTGGAGAATAAAATGTTGTTCCACCATCTGTTATTATTTTGAATTGAAAAAATGTCAACTAAAAACAAAATAAAGAAACAACAATAAATCAGCCAGTCACTATGATAGTTAACTTTGGAAAAATATGGTTCTTTTCACCCACAAAAATTCTATTGCATACAAGATCAAACATCTGACTGTAATTACTCAAATTCTCATTTTCTTGATACTGTATTTTCCTACCCCTTGCACTCTTAGTCTCTGAACTGGGATTTCTCCTTAGCTACTGCAGCACATTAACCTATAAATTATAGTAATTTGGGCCGGGTTGTTCGAAGCAGGGTTAAGGTAACCCAGGGTTAGTGTGAAACTTAAATGCAGCTAATTATGAGAGCTTAAAAAGCACATTCAGTAAAATTCTCTTTTAATACAATTTGATTATTGGATGCTTTGAAAAAAATAGTGAAAGTTATTGGAGAAAATGCTTTATAACATGAAGAAAAGAAATCCAGGTTAAAATTTAACCCTGGATTAGCGCTAATCGGCCTTCGAACAGCCGGCCTCGGGAGAATGTTGTGATGATCAATTCAATATGCTTGAGTTAACATTTATCAATTCTCATAATAATAATAATATTTCTTGGCTTGATGATGGGCTGGCATTGTAAACTAAAGTTACATATTGTCCAGTGATGGCAGTGAGAGGGTGATTTGCCATACTTTCTGAATATTACATTTGCCATTCAATTTATTAAAATCTTACCAGGAACACATAGATTGCACCAAAAATGTTGATGATGAATAAAACTGATACATATATATTTTTCCCCATTGCCTCCTGAGAAAAGAAATGCAATTCGAAATGGCATTAAAGGGGATACAGTATGCATTTATTTTGGAAAGATCTCATGTATATATTCACCACGAGTCCCCGACTACGTAACACATGTTAAATTATTCAATGCACCATTCAATTACGTCAACGTACCATTCAATTACGTACAGGGGACTCGTGGTGGGTATATACATGAGATCTCTGCCCATTTATTGAGCAACTGCTAATACTTTTATTGGCTAAGCCCGGCAAATTAACGATCTGCAAATTGTTCTATAATTACTCTGCAATACGTACCTGTAAGCTCTTAGCCAGGATTTTCTATGTGAGCGTCCACTAAATATCAAATAACGAACTAAAAAAAATATTTCCATGGGGCCAGAGGCCCTGTCAACCTAGGGGGGTCTGGGGACATGCGCTCCCCCCCACCAGGAAATTTTCAAAAATCGAAGCGGCTTAGATGCGTTTTCCACGTTTTTCAGCGTGATTTGGTTCTATTAATTTTGGAACTTTAACGCAGTTTATTTCCTTGCCAGATCACTGAATTGACTGAAACAGTTTTTAATCTGCTTAGTACCTTCATATACTGAACTTTGCAGGTTCCTTGCTGATGAAATAGTCATTTGGGTTCTCATCTCGACACGTTTAAGAGACCGCCATCTTCAGTGGATTGTTATAGTGAAAAGTTATAGTTACCAATGCACCCGGAGCAGGCTTTCTTATGATATCTTTTTGGTGAAGCTGTTCACTGGCTCTTTCTTCACTTTCACTTTCAGTCATTTCAGAAGCTTCTTCGGCTGCTTCATTGCTTTGGCTTTCAAGTTTCAACATTTTCGTTCATTGATCTTGACGGAAAACAACTAAAAAACGATCTCTGACTCATGACCAACTTTCGTATTAAGCTTTGAGCAACGCAGTCGAAAGGTAAGTGCGAAGTTAAATTACTTGACCTCTAAACACGTGCTAGACAATGAGTGGGCCCTGCGAGACAAGTCACCTTTGGTGGTCGCTACATGACATCTCTGATGATCAAAAGCATACACCATGCGAAAATGAGGAAAACAAACCATGAAATGGTGTTATTCATGCATATTTAAAACGAATCACAAAAAGATCATATAGATTGTGAGTATCTCCATAGAAATATTTCTTAATTTGCAAAAAAATTCTATTCTCATGTCCCATCGGTCTCAACCCTGACAGTGATCAACTTGGACATCAAGATCTTAAAAAAATGTTTTCCCGAGACATCAAGATCTTATAAAAAAAAATGTTTTCCCGAAAACTGCCCGGACGCCCACCTGACTAAAACACTGCGAACCGGTAATCTTAGGAAGTGTTACCAAGTAAATTCATGGGGATTGGAACATTTCTATTAAATAACGGAAGGACATTAGAGGCACTGATCTTGCCAAAGCAGGGCTCAACATAAGTTCCGTCCAGTTAACCACGACAAGTGGATTGTCCGGTTGGGCAAGTAAATTTCCCCAGTAATTTGCCTGACAGATAGCCTTCTATGCAGATTTTCATTTGACTTCATTGCACAGTGTGAGGAAGCCTAAAGAACATCTGCACACACTGACAGTAATGAAGTAAGGCTACATGACGCGCAAACCAGCTACAGAGTACACTGTATGTTGACATCCACAAGTGGTTGTATCCCAGCAATTAGGGATTTTGTTGCAAAAAGGGCTTTTCAGTCTCACCAACTATGGAAAATTCTACAACACACAAGCATCAGAAAAGCTAATAATTGAGGGATAGAATACCTAGCTAACTTCTCAAGGATTTTTGCCAAATTTTTTGAATTAGACTTACAGAGAATGAACTTGACTCTCCCAAAATGACTTGATTATCAAGGTCTGAAATTTTGAGGGGAGAGACAAAATGTTAATCAGTAGAGAGGATGTAGATTACCAAGGTGAACTCCACCTCATTGCTAGGCAAATTACTTACAGTAAAGCAAAATATACAATAAGAGCCACTTTTATAGATCTACATTAATTGTCAGACAGGTACCATCCTCAGCTATATCCAATAATCGCTGAATGCAAGCAACATCACTTAGCCATCATTTTTTGTGTGTGTGTTCTATGTTATTCGCCTTCCCTTTTCTCCTTCCTTCTGTGCATACCTCCATCCCAGCAGGCTGTTTTGTTTGATACTACTTGTTGCAAACTCACTAGTTTGTGGTAACTCTGTATGTATTCAAGACTCAAACTTAACAGTAAAAACAGTAGTTTCCAATAATTTTAGAAGTCTACATTGTGTATTTACATAAATACACATATAGTAGCTGGATACATAAGGACGCTGTTAACAAAATAAGCAAAATAAAAAAGTACTTACAGTGAGATGCAGCCCTGACAAAAAGCAGATTAGCTAATATTACTTGAAGCATGAAAATCACAAATGCTCTGTGATTGTTCTTTGCCACACAACCATTAAGAAACACACAATGATGGTCCATGCAGACTACACAAACTTCACAAAGACGGCAGTGCTTTGTTAATTCTGGCATCACTATCTGTGAAAGAAGAGAACATGAGTTTGTGTAATGTCAAGCACAGGTGCCTACACAAGATGTTTGAGATCTAACATACCTGTACTGTAAGCACTAACATTTGATGCTGAGTTTCAGGCAGGATGTGTTTCCAAAGTGCAAAAAAATGCAAATTATGGGGAAACACATTATTTTCTGACATACCTCACATGTGGTACAGAAGTCTTCTTCAGATAAAACACCTTTTGCAACATCAAAAATAGTCTAAGAAAGGACAAAACTATTCTTAGAAATACTGTAACATCAAATTTCAAAATCTTTATTTTTCTAAACTACTTACCACCAAGCCAGCCAATGATAACCATGATTGTTTTCAATAACTAATGAAATCATGTAGTTCAATACACTCTGAAGTCACCTACAGCTACCATATGTAAAACACAATCAATCTGACAAGACTGAACAAATGGACTCGTCAGCATACACCTGCATGGGCAACACTGAGTTTGTTGCAATTCTATTGCAAGTATTATTCCATCATTCTTCTTACCATTGTTTCTCCAAACTCAGATACTCTGTCAGACTTTGTAATTCCAGGATCTGAGAGCAATTTCCTGTTCAAAACAAATCCAATGAAATGAAGTTGGTCAATAAGTTCAATATAACTATTTTAATAATTATATTGAATAATTATTGCAGCAACAAACAATCCTTAAACTGAAAAAAAAAAACAAGAATAAAAGATGATTATTATTATTCTTTAACTGAAGAGGTTGCAAATAATTCATCTCTAAGATACCCATTACCTTCACTATTACATGTAACTGTCATCTGAGTAGCTGGAGCCTCCAATTTATCACTAATCAGAGAAGTAACATGTGATACAGCTAAGGGCTAAGAAGTTAGAAAATAGAAAGGTTTGGCATAGGTGCCTGTACTAACTTGAGTGTTATAAGTGAGACTAAAAGTAGTAAAGCTGCCAGTGAAGTCCAAAAAGGGTCAGGCCAGATTTCTGAAAAGTGTTAAGGATCTTCAAACAAGAATTTTATTTTCAGAGTTTTCTTGACAGACTAAAGAAATCAGACTAAAGAAATGGTAGTGTTTATGTAGATATAGGTAGATGCTGTTTAATGTAGATGTAGATTATAATATGTAGATGTATGTAGATTATTTATGTAGATATAGGTAGATGCTGTTTAAGCCAAATGTGCCTATAGGAATAGACATGTTAAAATATTACTACAATTTTAATGAGTTATAAAAAATATTTGCAAAGGTCAAATTTGGACCAAACAGAAAAAGCAGTGGAGAAAACATAAAAAGACTAAAGAAATGGTACGGCGAAATTCATCATTAGTCATTTTTGAGAGCAAGACAGTTAAATTGGAACTGTTTTGTTCTAAACAATAAGGATATAGCTTTATTGCAAAGGATATGAGGCACTATGTACAGAAAATGACACAGCACACTTTGAATTATTAGCCCAAAGAAGAAACCAGCAAGTCCTGGGTTTGGCAAGGCTGAGATGTGCTGTAATCTGTGTTTTGTAAATGACCAAACATTAAAGAAGACAATAATCCCAAGAGTTGCAATCCAAGCAAATGGTTGTGACAGTTGATTGAAAGCTAAAACCACAAGAAAAATTCCAAATGAAGGAGATAGAAGAAGCAGTAACCATGGCATCCAAGGCTTTGGTGGTTGACTTGGTGGACAGCGGCTAGATTGCCAGTATCTCAGATGCTGTTTAAGCCAAATGTGCCTATAGGAATAGACATGTTAAAATATTACTACAATTTTAATGAGTTATAAAAAATATTTGCAAAGGTCAAATTTGGACCAAACAGAAAAAGCAGTGGAGAAAACATAAAGTTGCCAAGTATAGTGTACTGTAAAGCTTTTCATTGACTGAAGCACAGAAAGGTTAGATTCTAAACTTGCTGTGTTATGTACTGTGTTACAATAATTCATTCACTGCAGGGCTGACCAACCTGGGTGTATCTCCATCACTGGCATAGTCCAATGGTGTCTTTCCTGTGGCATCACGTTCAAAAATCATAGAATGTGTGCTCTTGCTTTCCAAAGCCCAAGCAATTTCACTGGTTAGGGAAAATAAAGGGATTTTAGACTGAATGTAAATTTTCACTCTCTATATATATATTTGTTATAGGTGTAAATAAATTTCAGGTCAAAATGGTTCCAAAGTAGTTTGCTTTGTTTTTTCCTTTGTTTCGGATAATTAGAGAATTATGGAAATTAATCTGAAACAAAGGAAAAAAAATACATAAAACTAGTCTGGAACCATTTTGACCTGAAATTCATTTTCACCTACAACATATAAACTACACAATAGTGCTAAACATGCATAACTAGGAAGAGTAAAAGAAGTGGGACATGTAGGGTGTGTGGGAATAAAGTGCTTTAACAATAGAGCTTACCACTGTCCAAACTTGGCAGCTAAATGCAAAGGGGCCATATCAGAGCTGTCTCTTACATCTGGAGAAAATCTCTACGGAGATAATACATATAATTGATTTTATTTAGTTTTATTGTGTCAAGCACAAATTAGCATAATAATATTACTATTGGTTAATAAGGCAGCAATGTTTTATTATTATCATGATAACGATTTAGGTACAATTGAAACCATGTTGATTATTATTACTTATTAGTATAAATTCTCAGGTGATTATACAGAATAGTGCACTCCAATTGGTTCTCTATCTCAGGTTTGTCAGCCAGTCATTCGTGTGCTTTTGATGAAATAAAATTTTCTCATGTTATACAATGATTTTTCTTTTCTTTTTTTTTAAATAATCACCTGTTTATTTATACTAAAACAATTAATCACCTCATGCTCAGTGATTATCAGTGAATTTTCAATGATAATCACTTCGCCTTCAGCGAATAATTGTTAATTATTATTATTACTATTATCATTATTAGGTATTATTATTGATTATTATCGTAAATTCTAGTACTAGCACATGCCAAAAATATAAATAAATCATCTTTGTAAGAGGGTGATCACTTTAATTCTATATGCATGTACAAACTTGCATATTTATGGAAATAATAACCTGACTTCGTGACTTCCCTTGAAACAAAGAAAACAGACCGAGGAGCTGCTACTTGAAAATATTTTAAGAAATCATAAAATCATTAACACGTAATACTTCAATTTGATGACACTTTTTCCCCTTTTTGCCTCACCTTTTCACGTAAGAGATACTCACAGACTGCAATTTGACCATATTCAGCTGCCACATGGAGTGCTGTTTGACCCCTAAATAATTAAAAAATTATAAGATTTAAAAATACACGTTAAATATTTCTGTGTAAACAATCCTTCTTTGTCTATGTGTAGTTAAATGATTCACATTTCACATCAAAAACAATATGCCACCCACAGGGGAAACAGGAAAGTTTCATCTGCATGAAAGCTCTTACATGGTCTATATGGTATTATCTAAACAACTGTATTTGAAGCTAAATACTATCTTTCCAGTAGTTATTATATGGATAAACTAGTCCAAGATTCTCTATATCTATCTGAAATAATAGAGTATGCAAATATAATAAACACTTTATTGAGTTACTGGAGCTTGCTCAGTCTATACAAAAAGAAAAAAAACACTGGTCTTGCTCCTATGCAAGTTTCTGGTTGGAAGAGAAATATCCTTGCAAGAAAAGAACTGTCAATATTCTTCAGTATTGTAACAATGAATCATTCATATTAAGCTTCCCAAAATTTGAAACGTATGTTCCTATGTAACAACAAAAACAGGAAAAAGAAAACACGGGAAAATTACTAGGTGCCTACCTGTTATCCCTTTTCTTTAAACTCAGACCACTAGCTATTAAGAAGTGCAGTTTTAATCTGTAAAAAATGAAAGATGTTAAAGGACAATCAGTGTACTTTGTTATGGTAATACGCTAACCATGAAAAACAAGGACTGTTTGTTTTTAACAGTCAATGAATCCTTGGTTGGCACAGACGGTAATATGAGAAGATAATGACAGAGATGACTTCCCAACAGTAAATGTAAAGAAAAAACAATACCAGGAAAAATTAGGACTTACATGTAAAACATGCAATAGTATGGCCGAAACTCGGATCATTTTAATACAAGGTAAAAGAATTAACTAACTCTCAGTGTCTAACCAGTATTTACTGATCGAGTCGAGTTATTCCAGCTATTCAAGCTGTTTAAAAAGCTAAACTCATGAATGAAAGCGTGGGAAAACAAACAAACAAACCAGCAGTTTCTTCCATTTCAAAAACATTTCGATCCAGAAAAAGAATGAAAACATATACTTGACGAAACGTAAGCGAGCGTCTGAAAAGATTTAGTCTATAGAACGATCTGTCGAAAAACGTCCCCTGCCTGCGAAGTCACTCTAATTAACTCCTAGTATAGCTTTATCTGTTTTAGCTGTATAATTGTTGATTAAAGGATAACGAGCAGTGCAGGTTTGTAAACACACGTACATGTTCTGTAGGACTATGCTTACATGGATCCGCCTCGAGCCGCATGATGAATGCAGGACTTTCCGGCATTATCTACGGCTCTTAAATCCGCACCAGTTTCCAGAAGCCTGTTCACAAATCTTAAACTTGAAGCCTGACAGGCAAAGTGAATGGGTGTCTCGCCAAATGCATTCGGTTGGTTGATGTTAGCTCCGTTCTTCAGAAGCAAATCGATGATATCTTGGTTGTTTTTTATTAAGGCATGATGCAGTGGAGTCATGCCGTGCCATCCAACAGCGTTAACACACGCGCGATCGGAATCGAGAAGCTCTTTGAGGTCGGTAAATTTTTCGTGCAAAACAACTTCAAATACCGCCATTTTGCCGCTTTTGTTTCTGCACAACTATTTTGCCGCTGACAGGCCATTTCACTGACTCAACAAAGGCCACACCTCTATACAGTCTCTACAGGGCAGTTCTGGTCAACGAACCAAGGGCTCCTATCTGGTGCTAACTTTGATCTAGCACTACTGCTAACGCTGAAAGCTCAACCCGGTCAAACTCTAAAACTTTAGATTAAGTGGAGTATCAGCTGGTTGTGTGTATCTTTTTTGAATCATGTGTACTAATGGCCATCGGCGTACGGGAAAAATTTTGTTGGGGGGGCTGAACATAATTTGCCCGAATGAAACTTGTTGGTCACAGATGCACAAGATGATTTTTTCGTGACGTCAAGTTTTCTTCGCCATGCCGTGAGAGCACGGGCGTTCAAAATAAATCAAGATATTAAATAATAAAATATTTTTTACTGTGTCTTTGCCCGAACGGTACATCAGTTTTGCCCGAATAATACTATTTTTTTTCCGACAGGGGGGGCTGCAGCCCCCCCAGTCCCCCCGCCCCATACGCTGATGCTAATGGCATCTGCGATCAATTGCCGATTGAAACCCTCGATCGATGTCCCGATCGATTCTCGGTTGACACTTGATAGACACTTCATCAACAGCCGGTCCATAGTCTGCCGAGTGCCGCCGGCCGACCCTAAGGAATTGACCATTCTATTTTTTGCCGACCGCGGATACCTTTAGTACTCATGATCCCCTTCTTTTAGGTTATGTTAATTTCGCGCATGCCCTCTCCTCCCACAACCCGGGGTTAATTAACAACTATTCAGTCCGGGTGAAACGGCCTCCGGTGCAGATCTTGGTGGTAGTAGCAAATATTCAAATGAGAACTTTGAAGACCGAAGTGGAGAAAGGTTCCATGTGAACAGCAGTTGGACATGGGTTAGTCGATCCTAAGAGATAGGGAAAGTCCGTTATAAAGCGCCCGATCCTGCGGGCCGCCTATCGAAAGGGAATCGGGTTAATATTCCCGAACCGGAAATAAGATATTGCCACCTGGTGGAAGGTGCGGTAACGCAACCGAACCCGGAGACGCCGGCGGGGACCCCGGGAAGAGTTCTCTTTTCTTTTTAACAGGCTTTCACCCTGAAATCGGATTGTCCGGAGATAGGGTTTCATGCCTGGTAAAGCGGCACGCTTCTTGTGGTGTCCGGTGCGTTCTCGACGGCCCTTGAAAATCCGGGTAGACAATGATTTTCGTGTCCGGTCGTACTCATAACCGCAGCAGGTCTCCGAGGTGAGCAGCCTCTGGTTGATGGAACAATGTAGGTAAGGGAAGTCGGCAAAATGGATCCGTAACTTCGGGAAAAGGATTGGCTCTAAGCGTTGGGTCTCTCGGGCTGAGACTTGAAGCGGGTGGAGCCGACCTGGACTGGCCGAGGCAGAAGTTGGCGCGCGGTGCCGGTCGGGAAGGTCTCGATCGACTCGACCGCGTACTGCGATAATCTGTTTTTGACCATCTCTAACCACTGTCATCTTTCCTCTTTGCTGCCCGAAAGGCAACATGCGGCTTATAACATGAGACGCCAGCGCGTTTTTAATATGCCACAGTTGCACACAGACTGTTTCAAGCACTCGATTCCGGCCATGTGCGCGCGCGCAAATCTTGGGCTTGAGCTAAGATTATGTCTTTCACAGTTTGTAGCTTTGTTATCGTCATGTTGATAGATATAATGACTCCCATTTTAGATCTTATTGTTTTTTTCAAATATTCCTGCAAATAATTTACATATTTATACATACTTACATAAATTTAAATATATATAATGCGCACTTCAGCCTTTTGGCTGCGATGTATTTTTATAAATAAACTAACTAACTAACTATCTATCTATCTATCTATCTATCTATCTATCTATCTATCTATCTATCAGATCAGGCGATTTTTTTTCGTTGAAAAAAAAAATCACCTGATCGCACTGGGTTAATTGTGGACGTCCTCAAAAGCCTATTGAGTCTATTGATGGGCTAGCACTCCTTAAGTTACTCTTCAACCCTGGATAGAAGCTAACCTGCCCTGGATAAATTTAAACACAACTTTTAAAAGGGCTTAAGAAACCGTTAAACCATAATCTCATTTCTTAACAATAACCACAGACGCGAGTTACCGATTACGACGGGACTTTTAGGTGAGTTCTATTTTTGGTGGTTACTGTTCTCGAGCTCTTTATCTTGTTTTGCTCTCGTGCCTTTGGTTCTTCAGTACGTAATATTGCACTTTGCGACTGATCACAAATCTTTTATTAATTTCTATTGTTCCAGTGCGACTCGCTGATTGGCTCGCGGTTTGCCCATGACCTTCCAAAATAAAAATAACCTTCGTTCCATGCTCGGGCGAAATTTACAAGGGAATCTAAATCACCGGTTCATTGTGAAGTAATGCCCCGGTAAAACATGAAAGCTTGCATGTTGGTGTTCAAATATGTGGTAAGCTGAACTTTAGCCCCCTTTACGTTGAGGATCAAAACCCTGCTACATTGCGCTAATCATTGCTACTTATTGGAAATTTATTGAAGGTGGAGATGAAATATATTGCATTCGCCGATGTAAAGGATTGATCTGTCGGGGAACGCTGGGATTTTACAAATTGTTACTTACAACTTCACGACAGGGAAGATATTACAACTTTCAAATGGCCAATTCTGAGTTCGCGAGGCCAAAACCTTCCAACGATGTACAGTCTAGTTCTAATCATAAACCTCTTCATTACACGAAATCCGCGCCGAATATGGAAGACACAAGCATGATCGAACGGTTGCTAATTCTTGAGGAAGGAAGACGGTCGAGATCACAGTCGGAACCTCTCAGCTACGAAGCGGTGCAAATAGCAAAGGAACTCCAAAGGGCCAGCGATCTTTTTAACACCAGCTATGACGTTGCATCGCCAACTAGAAAATCTGCACACGACGCCAACAGCCGTAGAGGCAGACGTATTACGGTTGGTGGTAGTGCAGGAGAGTCACTTAGACACGAAATTGAACAGGCCTTAGCAAAGACGAACGAATCACGAGCTTCCTCAGTAGAGGGAACGCCTGTGTAATACAACTAACGCATCTAGCGCTTTTCGCATTGCTATGCCCTGGCTGTGCATTCGTGCTTTCTTTGTTCATTCACAGCACCAACGCAACTCAGACAGTTTGTTGCATGTTGGGGTAAATTTGATTTATCGTTATTCGATTTATACCTACGACCTTCATTTACTTATTCTCATCAACATTTTGCCAGTGGTATAAACAGATAGCATGAATTTCGAAGGTTGGAGACATGTAACGCAATCTCACAAGCTTAGAATCTTAAGTCAACAAACATGGATAACTTGAGAAAAAAATATCAAACCGATTCATTCAATCAACGTTTTTAAATAACTGGATAAACTGAACGGCTGTGAACGATATATGCATTCGCTATAGTTGCAGGAATCCAGTATATTTTCTTTATTCACTGTACTTGCAGGTAATTCATAGATAATTCAGTTTTTTTTAACATGGTCTTGTTATTTATCTTGTGTAAATTCCGAGTGGACCTTGGTTATGTCGTGGATTGATTTCTGTCCTGAGTTGAAATTTTATTTTCTTTGTTTTAAACTCATTATAAAATAATCATGCATTATCATACTCCAAAACAAAGGAAAAGAAGATTTAAACCAAGGATAAAGTTGAACCTCAACAGTTATATATTACAGCTACCTGCTAGGATCACAGCTGTTATGATACCATGTACAAGAGGGGATGTTTAGTCTAAAAATAGACAGCTTTGTCCTTAAAACGCAGCTTGTAATAATATTAGTTAATAACAATTATAGTAATTTTTTCAATACTATACTGCTTGTAAATATGGCAGCTTGCCAGCTGTGGGTTCTGTCCTGATGTACTGGTACACAAGAGCTGATACAAAAGACCAAACAATACATTACAGCACAACAATGTCTCCTTAACAAAGAGAATACAATGCTTATTCCCTCCTGTACTGGTATAGGAGGACAGAAACCAGCTTTGGAAGATTATTTTAAAAAGTTATATAATTTTTTGTTGTGAAAATGGTGACTTGTTATATTTACTTGTAAGTCAGTTTTTTTATCTTGTTTAAGTAAAACAAATGTTCAGCAATTGCTACCTTAAGAATGCATCGTTTGATTCATGTAAGCAAGTTATAATATTGTGTGCCATAATGAATGAGTTTGGTCTACAAAAATCAACATTTTTCACTTGTTTGTCTGATTGAAACCATAAATTCTTAAGACAGCAAGTGCACACTTTTTAAAAATATAATTCTAAAGGTGCTTTGAAACCTAATGAATTTGTCATGTAGTGCAATTTATCACTGGACAAACAGTAATAACGAGGTCAGTCAAGACCTCTCCGCCTGCATCGAGACAGCGGGGAGTCCAGCGCCAAGTTGAGGTACCAGGCCATGCAGTAGAGGCCTGGTGCTGCGGTTTTATACAACGGCGGACTTTTTTAGTTTGTACGTTTCTAAGTCGCTATGTTCCATCTTGGTTGCATCACAGCGATATATTTCAGCCCAGGAATCAGTAGCCATCCTAAAGCATTTTGTCAAATACAATGCTTAAGTTTGAAGGAGCCTTCTTGCCAACTGAGAGAACTTCATCAAGGTAAATTGTTAAGTGATATGCGCTCCTTCAAGCAACAAGCGTCATTTATGATACCATTAATATTTTATTATTTTATTTTTGCCACACAAAATAATTTACAATATGTAGTAAGAAATCATAACAAGTAGTGTTCGATAAGATTAAATTAAAGGTAATAAACAGCTAGGAACGTGACTGTGGCAGGGAAGTCTGCGAGAAACCAACGAGCTTATAAGAAATGTAGAGATTCCCTCCACCGGTATTTAACCCTTTAAGCCCCAATAGTGTCTTCATAGATTTTACTCTGGCTAACGCCAGACGATTTCTACTTGTCACAGGGAGACCCCTCGGGGCTTAAAGGGTTAAATCCTGAATTTAAGGTAGCATAGTATCAACGCGGCATTTTTAAAATAAAAGAAAAGTAACAAGTATAGATGTATATAACTGTGTATAGTAAATACATAGATATAAAAACTGCATCCTGTCTGGCTGTCAGATAATGGTTTGATCAGTCCATGTTGGTTTTATCCCGGGTTCAGGTAACGATTACTTCAATCAAAGAGCAACCAATGCATTCCTTTACTGTAACATTTTAATAACACTAAACCAATCATCTTGGAATTGCACGTTTAACCTTTAATTTTGAAACTAAATGAAATATTTTAATCCTACATTTTGCAATTGTGTCTTGTCCCGGACATATTTTCTAAGGTAATGTGTTTGACAACAATTCTTTGAAGTCGAGGTGAGTATCCACTATTCCTGACTGAAACTTCCCTCATACTGTTAAACAATGTTGATAAACTACAGAGAACAATTTTACCCAGTTTAAAAAAATTTACCTACATAGTTTAAAAAGATTTATCTTCTTAAAAATAAAGTAACCTAGTTTTAAGAAAAATTTATATGTAGTTAAAAATAAAATTAACTGAAACAAAAAATTACCCACAACATACCAGTATATGTTATTGTGCATAACTTCATCATTCATTTTGTGTGCTGTTTAGTGCATACACCTGACAACTTTTTATCATAAACATAATGCAAAAATCTTTCTCCACCTTTCTTATTTGGTGGTTACATGTTGTGTTTTGACAGACCTGATGTTTGAAGGAAATTACTGTTGTTCATCCTGAATCAGATGATGGGCGATCAAAGCATATAGTTATTTATACTACTCATACATGTATATTTGGGAAGGGTCCATACAATTGATGCTTGCAGTCTTAAGTGTGAGTTTATAAAGTAACATTAGTGTATTCTCTGACATTTAAAGTAATTTTTTTATTTGTTTCAAAGCCTTGGTGGATGCAGCCATCATGCAATGATATCCCCTCCTAAAAGATTTGTCGCCACTCAGTTCTCAGGAGGATTAAAATTCCTTTTCCAACAACTCAGAAACAAGAAGAATGATCTTATTCACGATCATGGTAAAGTGGCTTTTTATTGGTGTATTAAGTTTGTATAATTTACCTTTATATTAGCGATGGTAATGGTTATGGTATACCGCACATATCTCCTACTTGTTCAGGGTGGTTTGCAATTCTTACTCTGGGGTAAGATCAGACGTCAGCTTGTAAAAGTGCCTCTGGAAGCCGCTTATCCATCCATGTTTTGATCTCACCCATCCACCCAACCCACACATCAGACAAAATTACATTCACAAGGGCCAGACCACAATACTGTACGGTGTACATTAGGCAGTGGAGATCGAAGAATTCTCTGGCTACTACAAAGAAATGTCTGGTCAAATTTAGATGGCCTGAGCTACATGTAGTTTTAAATTCAGACATGGAACACTTTCAGAATTATAATTATTCTCCTGTTACTTTACACAATTTTCCTGCTGCTACAATTCTTATTGAAAACCCAGATACTGGGATCTCTGTCCCCTACTTTGTAGTCCTCGCAAACAGTGTGTGGGTTCTTTAATGTCCCACAAAGTTGTTGCGACTCAAGGTTTGAGAGATGGGACCTATAGTTTATTGTCCTTATCTGAGAAGACAAGATAGTCTAACCATTTACAGATGTCATTGCAATAGCAGCACTTTCTCTTTGGTGTAATTTGAGTCTTGTGTCGTTTGACTCGCAGAACCAGGATCCCAGACAAGTGAAGATGGAAGATTCCAACCAAGTTATCCAGGTGAATCTCTGCATTTTTTCAGCATCCCATATTGGTACAGTATACTTCATACTGTAGTAGTGAAGTGGTTGGCATGTTAGACCTTGAGCTATAAGGTCCTTGGGTTTTAGACCTCCTGATGGCATACAAAACTTACTCTATCCCTACATGGTCTCTGCCCATCCAAGTGTACAAATGCATTTGACCACTATCCCATCCAGCGTGAAGTGTTGAGGACTGCTCCCAGAAACTTTGACATGAATTTAGCAGAATATATTGTTTAATCCTAACATCTGAGTGTTATGTACATCGTCCATGCATCACACCCTCTCTGCTGTCTACAGTGAAAACTGAATGAAAATAATAATTGTTTCCCTTTACAGGCAGAGATCTTATGTATATGCCCACCACAAGTCCCCTGTACATGCAGTGCAATTGAATGGTATATTGATATGATTGAATGGTGCTTTGAATAATTAACATGTCTTATGCAGTTGGGAGACTTGTGGGGGGTATATACACAAGATCTTTCCCCCCAGGTGGTTCATGCTACAGGAACTGAAATATGTGTAAGCTCCAGCCATGTGGGCTTCATGTCCCATTTGTGATTTGTTGTACATAGACCTTTTAATAAAAGCCCATCAGTCAATGACAATAAACATACAAACAACAGGTAGCACTAAAATTAGTGTGTCTTTTCTAACTTTTAGTTCCCTTGCTTGGTAAAAGATACAAGTTTGTTCAAGTCATTGGAAGAGGCCAGTCTTCTATTCTAATAAGTGCCGAGGTACAGTATGAATTAAACTTTAATATTATGTAATTATAAACATGATTAAGTCCTCTTTGATTGACATTTGACACAAGTGCCCAAACTACAGTAGGCAACTTCTTGGTGTAAGCACAAAAATGAAGTTGATGACACAGAACAATGCCCTTATAATTATATCTTACCACAAAAGTAACACTGTAGTCAGACATTAACATCTTCAATATAATGGCCAGCTTTAAGTTTGAAGATAATTTAAATTCTTAAAATTCTTCTTTTAATTAAACTTTCATTTTTTTTTTTTTTTTTTTGGGGGGGGGGGGTAAATATTTTTTGCAGGATTGTTTTCACCCTGACAAAAAGACTGTAGCTTTAAAAGTAATGCATTTAGACTACTCAAGGCTTGGAGTGCAGGTATGTGTACTGTTAACTTGTCAGTTTGAGAAAACACTTTTCATTCCAAGTTCAAAATTTTGAAATCTTAACCTGTAAATGCAAAGAATATTCTTATGTTAAAAATTGCCTTTAACATACATATAAGTTGTAATCATTACACAATGGTTATTGGTAGTTCAGAAGATACAGTTGTATTGTACATGTATTTTGCTTTAAACCATTTGCTGAAGAATAAATGGCATTGAATAGTTCAGTTGTCTTAGTTTAGAAAACTGCCCTATACTTTTGCAACAGTGTATATGCCTCAACAGTGGAGCAAAATCATATCCTTGCCCATGGATTCAGGCCATGCGCAACTGGACAGTATATGTTATTAGTAAGTATTGAGCAGGCTTTGCTGTCCAGGTAGCGTACTGTAAGCATGTGATTATGGATCTGTAATCTATAGTGACAATTATCACTGTACACTTAAGATATGGTCCCGAGGGAAACAAAACTGACTAGTTTCCTGAGGAACCATGCATTAAGTTCTTTGTTATATATTTAGACTTTCCCTTAAACAATTATATAGCAAACACAAACAAACAAACAAACAAAGACGGCATAACTGGCGGGCGGGTAACAACTGTGCAGTTGTATCCCAGACAGGATACATTTGAATTTGATCGGGGGCACATGACCAAGAATCAACCAATCACAGTGTTCATTTTGTTGAGTAAAAGTCTTGGTACCGACATATAACAAAATATGTTATGAAACTGGTTATCTATTAGAAAAATGATCATAATAAAAAAAAAAGTTCATTTTGAGTGAAATAACAAACTACAGCTCCTCAGTTTTGACTCTAAACCTATCTGGCCGATTATTTTGTAGGAGGCAGAATGTATTCAGCAGTTAAACAAGGTTGATGGACTGAGAGTCTCCAGAATGGTTCAGCTTCTTGTAAGTCATGGACTCTCTGAAAGTTTCAAATTAATTTTGTTTTGTATTTTTCTTAGAGATTTAAGATTTAGCTTAGTTGTGTTGTCATGACATAATAATTTTTTGTTTTAAAATTGTCAGAACAAATTCACTTTTGATGGACATTACTGCATAGTGTTTGAACTTCTCCGTCCAAGGTCCCTTAATCAGTATTTTCAGGTTTGACTTTTCACAATTTATTTACAAATACATTAAATATTGTTTTTTTTTTTCTTTATGGAACATCAAAGAACAGTAAAAAGGCTTTACTGGTAATCCTAGGACAAGTCTTGCATTTGACTGGTGCAACTCATGAAATCAATGTTAGACAACACCCAATATTCTTTTACATGTAATAGAGAAAATGCAAGTAAATAAATCAAGGAATGGTCTTATTCCAAAAAATCAGGAGTTGCACTTCTCATCTTGTCTTGATGGTTCCAGTAAAGCATTTTCATAATATCATGATGCTCATTAGTAACAACATTTTGTAGTTACTGGTACTCAAGGGTTGTAGGTTGTATTGTCATCTTTTGCTGTCCTATAGTATGTTATTAAAAATGAACTTCCATACTATCAGTCTGGTTGGGTTACCATGTTGCTATGTACAGTGTATTCTCTGCCATAACTAGCTTTCAGTGAATTGCCTACACTTGTACATCACACACATTAAAATCAATGAACGTCAGGTCTGAATAAAGTCTGAGCTACTGTAGTATGGTACATGCAGTTGCTTCATACTTGGTTGAAAGGTTTAAGTACTGGGTTTTGTTTCCTATGAGTTAAATAAGTAAGCCAGATTGCTGTACCCTGTTGGCTATTGACTCAGAAAACTCAAGTTGATGTTTCTTTTTCCAGTCCATCAGAAGCTCTGATTTTTTAGTTAAGCTTTTTGTTGTTTTGCAGAGATGCCAGTTTGATGATGAGGTAAGTAGTAACTCCATGCAAGCTAATGCAATATTCTGTACTGTGTCAATCACAGTTAATAATCTTTTCTCTCCTCAGCATTTGTTTGTAACAATGTTATTGAAACTTTATACTTTATTTGTGGCAGAGAGAATTCTTTGGAAGATTATAGCTATTGATGTCCAATAAATTCAAGTGAACAAATTATCGCCTAGGAAATGCTTTGTACAACCTTTTGTTGACAGGCATCATGTAAATATCAGAAAACATTCTCATTCACTGGGTTCATTCATTTGATAGTGCTCAATCCATGAGTAAAATTTGTAGGGCACATTTCCCATAAAGTAGCCTCTTTTTCTTATTTTTATTTTATCTCAGGAGGCAAAGCTAAAAGTGATCAGGAAAATAGCTTTGCAGGTTTGTATATATTTCATGTATAATGCTTTTTTCAAACCCACTGCATTTAGTGAAAAGTCAAGACCACATGATGCAGTCAACTCAGGTGTTCCTTCAATACATGCAAGGAAATTTTGTAAGAAATTCACCTCCTGAACCATGAGACAGACATCAAACATGTTTGATACCTGTCTTACAGCCTTGCAAAACACCTTAATTTCCATTTCTGTGCAGAATGTACCTCCACATGTTGAGAAAACTGACGAACTGACTGCTTTCTAAAATGGCTCAGTCTAAATTCTCAGCTGTACTACATTACTTACCATATTTAGCCTTGTATATGGTGTGGTCTTTATTTTCTACCATAATTTGAAAAAAAAAAGATTCTACACGCAATGTGTGATTCCAGAAAATATCCATACCCCCCCCCCCCCAACCCCACGGATGGTTAATGGAAATTCCTAGGGGGTGGGGGGGCTAAAGGGTAGAAATTTCCGAGGGCAATGGGGGATGCCCACGAGAGGAATTTTCCACGGGGTTGTAAAAGATGCGATCGATCGTACGAGGTACTTACGTGGATTATTTTGATTTGTAGCACAACAAAAATTAGAAATAGATGCCTTTTCGAGAAAAAACTTAAAGATGTTTGTCTCAAAACGTTTTTTTTTTCTTTGCTGGGCGTTCGCTATCATCTCTCCGACGACGAACGGTCACTTCCTTTTGGCTCGCACTGTACCGTGTTTACACGTGAAAAATCAAAATGGCTGACCGTAGCATATTAATACCCAGACCCCTAGGTTCTCTCTGCCTACCGGAAGAAAACATGATTCTACAACGGAAGTTAATTCATTCATTCTTTATTTGCCATAAAGTTGATCTATAAACTTGAACTTTAAACGCGCAAAATTATAGAGAAAGCAACGACTTTAAGAAATTTACGAAAGATTGAGTTTATTTTATTGAAAAGCCCTTTTAGTACTTAAGGAAATTCCTGGGGGGTGGAGGGGGTTATACATGACCCCTCTGGAACGGAAATTCCGAGGGGGTGGGGGGGTCTAATCGGAAGAACCATCCGTGGGGGGGGGGGGTGGGGGGTGGTGGATATTTTCTGGAATCACACAATTAAAACCAATGGTCTATCTTTGTAAAAGCATGTACATCAGGTATTGTATATGTTTATTTATTTGACAATTTCTTATTGAATGATGGAAACTGTCCTTGAATTAATGATGTCTTGTTTTTCTTGTTTCAGCTTTTACAAGCCCTTGCCTTTTTGAAGAGGTGAAGATCTCTATTTTGTAACAGGACAAACCTATCAGATTATATTAAACATGAGGATGAGTGCTCTGAGCAGGGAAAATACTATTTGCTCTTTACAGTCATACATACAATCATGTACTTGTCAATGACATTAAATTAGGATTATAATCATAATACATATTAGTTCTAGACAGTATGTTGGGATTATGTGTTTATCAATCAATAAGTTCTTTTTTAAACTCTGTAAAAGATCAATCAAGTTAATATTTTTAGTTGTGTTTGAGAAAAAAGATAAGGTCAAGAATATAAACTGATTTGACATCAAATTCCCAAACCACAACTTATAATTATGTCAAGTATTGAAGTCAAAAAAGAGGAATAGCTATTCAGATCTAGGAAGTTAAAAGGATGGCTGTTAACTAATGAATGCTTTCCATGTCCTCACTTTCCTTTATTTAAACATTGAAAGGGAGATGGGGTTAGAGTATGACTGTGAAAAAGGTTAAAAGTATGTTTGTTTTACATTTTTGATAGGGAAAATGTCATTCATGCCGACCTTAAACCAGAAAACATTCTGCTCGAAGAAGGTATTTTTATTGTTTACTTTCTATTTTGTTTTGCACATTAATGTGTATGTTTTTAAAAGAATAACACGTTTCAGTATAATAGACTCTCAAGATACATGTAGTTATATGTACGAAATTCGATGTCTTACTGGTTTAGTTTCCTGTTAGCTACTAATAACCAGCTAAATTCCTTGATACTGAAATGATTTCCTTCTCCTTCTTTTTCTTCTATTGAAATTAAGTAGCAGTTTATCAGTTTAAAGTTGGTAAATGCATTCATTGATTCACGATATTTTGTTTCCTTCAGGTGAAGAAATCAAAGTGAAAGTGGTTGACTTTGGAAATGCTATTCGCTGTATCCACAGAGAGGTACACACAGTTTACATGCGCATATGTAGTACTGTAAGACATTACAACTTTAAGCCCCAAAGTGTAGCATTCAAGGTAAATTACACTATGCTCTGAATAACGACATGCCCACGTGACATGCAGGCCACTTACAGAGACAACCGAGGGAAAGTCTTCTAGTTTGCCATCACACAAACAGATAGTTTGCATGTGATATCGTTTCATATCTCACGGTCATTGTTTGCATTCTGGGTAGGTGTCCCTTTACTATGATGAGTTTGAACTGCAGACGCTTCTTTACAGAGCGCCAGAGGTAAGTGCTCTCACCAGGTTTTGGTACCAAATCAAAGGTGTTTCGTATACTGTGCGTTGTGTGGCAATGTGATCAAAGCTTTATTAGCTAAGTTTACCTCCTAAACCTGAAGCCCTTAGTGGTTTGTTACTGAACATGTACAGCATGAAGAACAGCTTCTACGGTAAGTGATGCAGAAGACAGTTATTAATTTATTAATCATTAATTTTATGTGAAATATATAAAACAAATCATACAAATTATTTGCACCTCGGATGGAAACGTAGTTGAGATTTGATCCACGCAGTAATGTGACAAAAGAAAATCACGTTAGAATGCATCGCACGAGAATTCGTAAGGTTATGCGTTCAAATACCCGATCTTTTTTCAGGCTCAATCGTATTTCCCGAAAATTGCGTCGTTACTGCAAGGGTGAAATCTGTAAGAACACTGTATGTCACTCAAATCAAACTGTGAATTGGTAGGTGAAGGCGCATAAAGCCATGAGGTCCACACGACCGGAGGTTATGCTGGATTCTGTAGCATGAAGCATTTAAAGAGTATCAGTGTTCTCCTTCTGGGAGGCATGTTGTTCACCCACGGCATTATGTCGCCGCTACCCATGCCATTTATACACCTGGGTGGAGAGAGACAGTGTGAAGTTAAGTGGCTTGTCTGAGGAAACAACACAGTGCCACCACCATGGCTCGAACTCCGGACCTCCTGCTCGGAAATACGGCATGCTAACCACTACACTACCGTGTCTTCTCATGCTAACCACTACACTACCGTGTCGTCTCATGCTAACCACTACACTACCGTGTCTTCTCATGCTAACCACTACACTACCGTGTCTTCTCATAGAATTGTAATGTGAACTTATACTACTTCCGTAATCTCTGCAGGTAATGTTTGGTGTCCCATTTGGTCCTGAAATTGATATCTGGTCGTTGGGATGTATTTTGGCCGAGGTTTGTTTATCTACTCAACATACTGTATGTATTTGTTTTAATGGAAGAAGTAAAAACGTGAACACAAGGGCCTGTATTTGTCTGTTGCTTCAGTCAATCACTCATCTACCAGAATCTACCTATTAATATTGCCTGATAGCCACTTAAGTGAAGTCCAAGAAATTGGAATAATCAAACGAATTGATAAAGTTATACCACCGTAAGGTTAAACTAAGGGAGGTGCTGACGTTTCGAGCGTTAGCCCTTCGTCGGAGCGAAGTTTCTTTAGAAACTATCCTCACAATACTTAAGTGATGTGTTCACTCTTGAATGATACACAGTACTAATTGCAAATTTTGCATAAAAGGACAAACATTTCTTCAGCAGCAGTTTCTTGGGTTAGGATTGGAAACTATGTGTATTACAGCTCAGTGGAAAATTTGACCGTCACATCATTAACACAACGGTTAGTTATTGCAGTTTTGCGGGATTCAAACATGCGAACTCGCGAATAGTAGAGCGATGTTCAACTGACCAGCTGAGCTTACCAGCCTTCTACGTTCAGAGCACTATTCAAATTGTTGACATTATTCCAGCTGAGTGCTTTATTACTGTTCTTAGTTCTGGCGGCGAGAAACACAAACTCCTGATTCTTTTTGTCCGTTGTGTAGTTTGACGAGACTCCATTATTATTTTTTTTCATTAGCTGTATATTGGTGCACCTTTATTTATTGGACGTAACAAAAAGGAACTGTTAAAAGAGGTAAGAAATGGATTTTAAGCCTTCTTACTTGTGTTGGAAAATTACGACGGTAAACTCTTAGAGCAGACAAGAGGCTGTTGTGAGGCTTTAGAAGTATGAAAATAGTAGCGAGAATAACAATGCTAAAACGACAAGTATTATATGTGTTTTCAAAGTATCACAGTTAGCGTTTGCCTTTTCTTGGCTTATGGATTGTAACAGAGTTTGAACAGTAATTATCTTATGTTATTTCTGAAATACCTTTTCGGTTTTCCTTTATGATGATGATTATTATTTTTTTATTCAGCTGGTCTCTGTCCTTGGACCTTTACCTAGGAATCCTTTCCAGACAGGAAAGTATTTCGATGAGTTTTGTGAATTTGTTGGGCAATTTGCAGGTGAATTTTGATTCCTATACCTAACTTGAAATGACAGTTGTGTTGGTTTATGAAAATTTTTGTTATGAATCGTTTTTGCCCTATGAAAGTTAACTAAACAATTGTCTTTTTCAGAAGACAAACCACTCCTTGTCGAGTCTAACCTTATGAGGAAACTGCACAACACAAGAAATTTTTTATTTGCAAGTTTTCTGGTTGGTTTGCTGCAATACAAACCATGTAAGTTTAATAACTTAGCGATGTATACTTTAGCGCTTCAATCTGTTGTACCTCTAGCTCTGATGGTCGTGGTATAAACTGTTGCTTTTGTTTCAAGGTGAAAGGCTAACACCGTGGCGAGCTGTTTTACATACTTTCTTGGCTCCTGAGGTGCCTAACGCCTATTTACTGCCACTGCAAGGAGAGAAAAGCCCAGGTTTGTTATATTCTTGCTACCCTGATTAGAATACCTAATTTGAAATAGCTTTACCGAGCTTTACGCTGCTCTTGCAAAAAAAGTTTTTATTTCTCCGTGCCAAACCGCCTAGAAGGTTGCCTGCATGCAATAGAGTGAAGCTCCCAACAGAAGGAAAGTTTATTATTCTTGTCCACCAACAAGGCTGTCATGACGCCACATGCATATACTCTGCATGTGTTTTCAGCTATTTTCCTCACCTCAGCTGTCATGTTTTGCAGATTCTTCAAGATGCTACACAAACATTTTTATCACTGCACAACAGTACCAAGTCAAACCTCACATTGACAGCGGTATCACCAGACGGCATTTTTCTAGCAGAGAACTCTTACACAGAGGAACCAGTGAAAGCAGTAACAAAGACATTAAGGCTGCCTCGGGCTCGCCTGTAATTGGAAACGTTTCTTTTTTAGCACCAAGACAAATACGACATGATGATCCGCGATTTGTAAGGCTGTCCTCTGATGCAGCAGGCTCAGCAAACACAGAACATAGTACGGCCAGTCTCAAGCGTCAAGAGCCCTCAGACACACGTCCAGCGGTAAACTCGCGATATGCGAGGGAAGGCCCTTTGACAATAAGGACTGTGTCGCCGCGTTTGGACAAGAAAAACAGATCTGGGGATATATATGACACCAAAGAGGAACAATCTAACTTCCATAGGAATTTGGTTGAACGGACGAAAGCCGCAAGTAGTACAAATATTAGTCCCTTTACGCGTCCTAAGAAAGAGGAAGATTTAAAGTTTAACTCCAGTAATAAGCGACTCCTTGAAGAGAACAGCAGAGTCGAAGAGGCGGTGAGTGGTTTTTCAGTTGAAACACCAAATATCGGCGAGGTCAAGCTGGCAAATCAAACATACAGAAGCACGGAACCGAAACAAAATTGCAATATGAAGGACAGGCTCTCGAAAGATGAAACAATCGGTGCAGCAAGGACAAGAGTTTACTTTGCAAACGTCTCAAAGTCTCAAAAGTTAGACACGTTACATGGGCATTCACAGTCTTCCTTCGAGGACCTGAAAAACCGGTTTGACAGGGTTGAAGACAGGAATAATGAACTATGCTGTAGTGAAGAGTCTCGACCGATAGGTTTGTCTTGGACACCGAAATCAACAAAACATAAAAAGAAAGAGGTTTGTCACTTCTGCATTGGTTCATAGCTCTGTAGAGTCAGTTCATTAATCTCAAACTATAAAACTGAGGTCGTTGTTTATTTCACGTCCTAATTAGAAGAAAAATCAAAGCAATCACAATTAGCTCGCACGCGTTTTCCCGCGCTTGGAACTGGTGTAAATTTCGTTTTGGTGGAAGTGTTTTAGATCTTTGAGATCGTCATCCTTGAGGTTGTTCTTCTTTTCTCTAAAGCAGAAACAGCTCATACGTTTCAGTTACTACAGAATATGTCCACAGGGTCGTCATTTTAATAAATCGTACAGTCCAAGGGGCTTACCAAGTCAAAGGTCTTTTCTTGCAGTCCAGCCATTGTCTTTCTCTCTTCCTGTTTTCCATTTACATTAACTGATACTGAGCGACAATACACTTGTGCAAACCGGCGTTTGTTCAACTTTCCACTCAATAAAAAAGATGGAGTTATATAGTTAGTGTATGGTATTGTGGACCCAGCGAAGTTAGCGCGTATGTAGAGAAAGACGTCTTGTGTGTAACTACCCAGCAGTCTGTTGTAAAATGTCGATCGGTATTTCATCGTTGTTTTTCAACAGATGAAGCTCCATTCAATTGTACCAGAGCAGGAATCAAGTAAAGAAACCAACACAGCAAGCAGCACATATGATGAAGATGTAAGAAATCTTTTATTGCTGTAGTTTGTGTCGTTACCTCGTTTGATCAGAATTGCGAGAAACTCGTTGTACAGCTCCACCTACGTTACATCCACTGATCTATGCGTACTTCTTATGGAATCTACTCTATTATTTATTCATTTGTTAAATTAATTTTATGTTTTTCAGGGGGTGATGCTGCTGTAGCAACGACCACCAATTGTTGCAACTTTTTCATTACTAACTTTGTACAAAACAAAGTAGTTTTAGCAAGACCCAAAATTGCTTTTATATGGCACTAAGCTCAATTTATAGGATTGGTTTGCCTAAGCGACCACGTTAACATCTAAGTGTTAAATAGCTGGAGACAATAATTACACCACAAAATAACGAAGTAATTCTAAAGTTGCACGATGCTAAATATCTAAGTGCTGCTGTACCCCACCCCAAACCCCCCCCCCCCCCTCCTTCCCACTGTATCTAGACCAGAGCCAAAGACACGCCCGTTTTAAATAGGTTGTATTGTAACGGAACAAATTCATGCAGCTATGGATATTTCAAAGGAAATAAGCCAAAACGCAAGGCAAGCTACAGACATATGGAACACTATTGTCCTGCGGAACCTAAATGAAAAGATTCAAATGAAAATAAATATCAGACATAGTTTGATGTTTCGCTGGTTTGAAATAATGAATGTAACTTAAAACGTTGCAATCTGCACTTCTCTTTTAAAAATAAATATCATTTTATGTAAAAGATCTGAAACTGGATAAACTAAACGAGTTGATTAAGTAAGTTATACCACCGTAAGGTAAATGGGAGGTGCTGACGTTTCGAGCGTTAGCCCTTCGTCGCAGCGAAGGGCAAACGCTCGAAACTCCCCTACTGTGTACTCGCCTCCCATGCAGAGCTGCTCATACAAACCGAGGTCTGTTTGGGATAATTTGAGAGCAAGTCGTACAATATGAGCACCTAAGGTCGAGTTTTCGAGAATTCTCCCCAGGCCTGGGCAAACTTTCTTTTATAAAATAAACCAAACTATGCCGAAGGTCGCTTTGAATGTTTCGTCAAAACGATCTTTGTACAATCTAATATAAACACAACTATTAACCAATGACAGCGCGTGTACCATCTCCTGAATGTATATGACGGGATCTATCTTCGGGCTCTCCCTCGTCCCCGACCTCTGCGGTGCCCATGCACAGGAGTGTCCTTGACGTACCCTGAAAATACTGCGTTGAATGGGAGGTCAGGACACGGGTTGATGAGCAACTGTCGACAGTTCTCCAATAGAACGTCTCTTCTGAGGGCATCTACCAAGAGTATAAGGTTGTCAAAGGTTCGGCGGGCCAGTAGAAGTGCACCACTCTCTAGATTTCTCTAAATGGAATTAAGAAATGGATCTTAAATATGACTCAAGTCAAATAATCTGCCATGAGGAGTAAAATGAGAACTAAGACTTGTCTGTTTTAGGACAGGGAAAATGGAATTCGTGACGGTCAGTGGGGTTGGCACAGGGAGATCAAGGCACAGTCACACCGAATTATTGTTACCTCTAACTGAGTAAGCACCAAAAAAGTCAGGGGAGACCTTACCACAGTAGTGTGAGCACATCATGAGTATAGTTCCTTTCAAGACTATCATTCTAACCGAACCACGAAAACGTCTTTAGCCGGTAGCCGGTTCCAGATGTTCAGGAGCTCGCTTTTTGACGTCGTTTTCCACCTTAGACGCCTGAAGAAGGATATGGAACCAAGGAAAGCAAACCCTGACTCACACTCAGTTG
Organism: Ricordea florida; assembly: GCA_949710005.1. Lineage (NCBI taxonomy): Eukaryota > Metazoa > Cnidaria > Anthozoa > Corallimorpharia > Ricordeidae > Ricordea > Ricordea florida. The sequence continues at coordinate 816,029 of OX453273.1, forward strand.
GATGAGAATATTATCCCTTTATATTTATGAAGCAAGAGTATTGCAACAACTAAGACGTGATCACACTTTGGGCCTTGCATCAGGAGGAAGATCAGAGGGCAATGAACAACCTTACCCTCCCCTCACTAACCTCAATTTGAACTTGCACCACGCCTTCATCATTTGTTCTAACCGCCAACACAAACACGCCCTCGTGAGCCCGCGAAGAACTGATACGAATTAAGAAATGTCCGGGAGACTGACCAAGAAGCCTTTCTGCAGCCTCGGTCTCGTTCATATTTCCTGCAAACCAACTGGACAGTAGACAGCAATCATGACGGCAAGCATGCGCACGAGCTATGCACTGTCTCTTTTGGGCGTTTAGATAACTTTCTTTGACATTTTGACAATTAAAGTTTTGTCTTTTCTTTTCTAACTCCTGGTAGCCACTATGTCAACGGAAAGTTTTATTGAAGATAATATCCAAGCAATTAGCCAGCATATTTCTCTGTAAATTTGACAATGTATTATTTTAATATGCTCTGTAACAGGAACGTATTGCGAGTTAACAAATTTCTGCTTGCGGTATGGCGACTAAATTAAACGCGACCTAATGGTTGCAAAAGACCAGATGTACGCAACACCACCTTGCGCGTTTGCTAAAATATTACCCGAGACCACCATGTGCGTCTAGTTTCATCAAATCGGGAACGCTTCGCATACCACTAACACATTTCTCACTTTTTTGAAATTCCTTGTATGTTTACGTTTTGAGTTTTAAACGCTTTGCTCTTCACGAGCTCTCAGCGACTGACTCTTCGAGTGCAGGTAAGAGGCTCAATATTTACTGTTTGTTGCAGTTGTTCCCAGATACCGCTTTTTCGCTTTCGATAACCTGAGATCACACTGAATAGCAGTGCTTGTTTTTCTACCGTGGGAGCTAACGAAACTGATTGGTCAACAATCCAATCAGTAAACAAACCGAGATTGCAAATAAAGTCAGCTTAGAGGACGACTGAAGGAATAGGAATTAACAACGTTATAACGACCGGCTCTTTTGATAGACACCACACGCATAAATATGAAAGGCCAATTAAACGATACTAATTCATGTTTTTCTTACTTACTGTCAGCTTCAAGCCCAACTGACCGCGTTTAACAGGTTACCGCAAATTTACCGAGTGTCTTTGAAAATATCTCTGCTACAAGCCGAACGCCAATTGTTACTGCACTTTCTGTAAGTAGATGGAAATGGCGGGTCTCAAGATAAAAGTCCCAAAACCCCCTCGGGATCAATCTTTGAAGCAAGAAATTTCCTGCATAAGAATCATAAACCACACCTGCGGGTAACCAGCATAAATGAAAATCACCGATAATCACTGAACCTGAAGCGAATAATTGATTTTAGTATAAATACTCGGGTGATTATACAAAATCGCGCGCTCTGATTGGTTTGCTATCTCGGATTATTATACACTTAATGTATGGTTCCGAGGGAAACAGTTAGTTTTGTTTCCCAAGAGTCCTGATGTTTCCCGAGACGAAGTCGAGGGAAACATCAGGACTCGAGGGAAAACAAAACTAACTACTTTCCCGAGGGACCATACATTAAGTGCTTTGTTATATCTTTAGACTTCCCCTTAGCAAAAACAAGCAAACAAAGACGGTACAACTGGCGAGCGGGCAACAACTGCGCAATTGTTTCCCGGTCGGGATACATTTAAATTTGTTCAAGGGCACGTGACCAAGAATCAACCAATCACAGTGCTCGTTTTGTTGAATGAAAGTCTAGGTATATAACAACAGCCTATAATCACCTCGACGAACAAAATGGCTGCCATTCGTTCGCGCGCTTTTGATGAAATAAAATTTTTTTGTGTTGTACAATGCTTTTTCTTTTCTTTTTTTGAAATAAACACCTGTGTATTTATACTAAAACAATTATTCACCGATAATCACTTCCCTTCGGCGAATAATTGTTAAGTAAATACACAGGTGATTATTTCAAAAAAAGAAAAGAAAAAGCATTGTACAGCAAGAAAAAAATTCATTTCGTCAAAAGGGCGCGAACGACTGGCAGCCATTTTGTTCGTCGAGGTGATTATCGGCCGATAATCCGGGATAGCGAACCAATCAGACAGTGGCGTTTACCTTTCTCTTGTACCATTCTGCGACTTTGACGTCGACTGCCTCATTATATCGTACATCTGCCAAACAAAGGAAACACGCAAAGCTTACTGGCACTTGCTAGATTTGTAAGGTTACTGAGCTGGGTTGGATGCATGTCCAGCTGAATTGTATTATGTAAAATATAATTAACAAATAAAACCGTCTCAAGAAGGAAGAATATGGGAAACCATAAGTGGTAAGCTCGTTTTTTAAAAAGGATCAAGGACGCACGAACGTCGCTTACGGGATTCAAGTTTTTAGGGTAGCTAGGTTTTAATTACGTTTAAGTTTTTCCAGGACGTTCAACAATAGTTGTCCCTCAAGAAACTTAAATAATGGTCTTTAGTAGGACTAAAGTTTTCTCTGCCCCACCTTAGTAAAAAGATAAAAAAAACCAGGATTTCATCAAAAAGTTGTGAGCTGATTTATAGTAGAAATGCATTTCTCTGTTTTGGTCGCGTCCATAATGAATTTCTAAATGCTACTAGTTTCAGTAATCAAAATATTTAATAATCTCACTTGCTACAAGCATACAGCCATTCACATCATTTAACTGCATCAAATGGGTTTCCTTTGACATATTTGTAATCTTTAATTGGCTGCCAAAGTTGTGTTACTAATACCTAGACGTTTCTTCCCATCTTGTTCAGACTTGCAAAATATTTGTGGACTACTAAATTGAGTAATCATCAGTTATTCATTCACACACACACACCTTTATTGATATTCATTATCTTCATCAGTCAATTATAATTGGAAAATCTAAACATAGAAATTCAAATTTTATCAGAGACAATGAAACACAGACATCCTCTGCCTGCATATAACCATCCTATGCCCGCTTCCTATTATACATTCAATATTTTAGCTCGCCTTTTGAAGACATCCATGAGGTCCTGGCTTAAATGGTCCAAAGAGCGCCACCAGCTGGAGGAAGTAATGGAGCCTAACTGTACTCCCGTTACGTTGGCCTTAAAAATGTGACATTGCAAGAAAGTAAGTCACCGTAAGGGAAAATGAGCTTCTTCAGTGACATCAAACTCAACATTTTGGAATATTTTGGAACATTTTAGGGGCAAACACTTCGCCCGGAACTTTAGTGTTCTACCCGCTGTATTCAGATGGTGCATTTTCCAAAATATTTAGGTAATTCATTTTCATAGGTTTAAAGGTTTACTTAAGACCCATTTTTTTAGATTAGCTTTTTCAGTGCTCGACCTTAGCGGTAGTCCACTCGTCCTGGACTAGTACAAAATGCTTCTGGACTAGTAGAAACTTAGAACCACTAGTCACAGGACCAGTAACTACTTTGTAGTTTGTAATGTTTAAAAAATAATACAAGGTGAAAACAAAACATACGTCTTGTAAACGTTGTTTCGATGCGTTCCTCGCAATGTTCCGACTACCACAGGACTACCACAGATTTACTCAGGACTAGTAAATTTTCAGTTCAACTAGTCCAAGGACCAGCGATTTAAAAAGTTAAGGTCGAGCACTGTTTTTATTAAATTTTTATTAGATTAGCTTTTTATTAGATTACATTAGCTTTTAGTATAATATTTTTAGTTATTTTCGATAACTTAGTAATGAGGATAATTTACTTGTAATGCGCATTTGATCATATTCACATGTATTTTGCGCAATATAAATGTTAAATTATTATTATTATTATTATTATTATTATTATTATTATTATTAGTAATCAAAAAATGGGTAAAATCTGACATTGGAATGGTTTTGCTTACTTTAGAACCTCATTACCAGTAAAACCAGCCGCAAGTAATGTACTACTTTTGGCATGAAAATGGAAGTTTAGAAATGATCAAGAAATGAAAGCTATCGAGCAGAAGTTAGTATATAATTTTAAAGACAACCAAATACAACTTGGCGTGTTGCACAATACAAACAAACAAGCTGACAAAAGCAAAATGATCTTAAATGATCTGACTTGACAGCTGCAGTTCTAGCAAACCAAACTGCAGTGGTGCCATATTCTCACTTTACAGGGGTATTTTAAAGTTGCATCCAACAGGAAAAATCAACTTGCAACAACTACCATATTCAATATTCAACACTTTGCAGAGGAATTTGTCCACATTTCCTTGTTGCACTTCCTCTGGGCAGTGGGCTTTCACAGCTTCAAAGAAGTTAAGGTACATCTAAGGAACACAAAATTAATTGAACAGCATTCAGTAGTCAATCAAACACCTTGAGCAGTCTACAAAACAAAAGTTTTAAAGATTATGTATTATGCATTATATGTATTATGTCACCTGTGAGAAAATTACTTTAAACTAGCTTTTGCCAATTTGAAATATTGATATTAACCACTGTAAAACTGAAGCTTACCTTCTGATCATAATCTCCTGGAATGTTTAACCAAAACTTCTCTGAATCAATGGATAAAAATGCATCCCCTTTCAAAACCAAAAGAAGCAATAAGCAATTTTCATTTAATTATAACCTACAATCAACTGCTATTTTATCTGTGTGTTTGTGTGAGGTGCAGCGGGGGAATTCAATGAGCAAGGGAGGGGGGGGGGGGGCATAAAAGAACATGAATTCTCTTTTTCCCTTAACAGACTGACTTCCACACACCCCCAAAAGGAATGCCTGATAGCACTTGATCAAGTTTAATGTCTTAGAGTAATATTCTGTAAATATTCTTCAGTCTAGTGTTGTTACTTCAGATAAGTATTGTTTTTAGCTTGTAAAAAATACATCGATTTTGGAAAAAAAAGGACCAAAGGTCATACAAAGACATTTTAAATACTAGATACCAGAGGAATGAATTATTGACATTTAACCCTTGATTTAAGTGGTGGACAAGAAAGAAATTGATAAGACAGATGCCAAGCAAAAATATTACCGATATTTTCAAAGGGTATTACTTAGGCATGCTGCAGAGAGTAAATCCAACACAAACAAGCACTACTTATAATAATTATAAAAAATGAAATGGTTTGTGATAATAATTTTATTCTAACCATTTTTATTATGGTACCTTTTTCTTCAGATTCCTGGGGCTCAATTGATTTGCTCCTGTAGCCATTTTCACTAAAAAAAAATAATACATACCGGTAAATGAAACTTACAACTAATAAACCCTGATTAAAGAGGTTTTCATTTTTTCTCTGCAAGACATTTTTTCATGTGGCTCTTTTTACCTAGCATTCCCAGAATCTTGTGGAGGCCATGACAAATCACTTGCTGTGCTTCCCTCAAGACTCTCCTGGGTTGGTAATTTGGGTCCCATTTGTGCAACAAGGCTGTTTCCAATATTAATAAATTTGTGTATATCATCTAGTACATCAGTTCTCTTAATGTCAATAAGTATTCTAAGCAGATCCTCAGTGGATACATCTGTGCACTCCCTCAATAGATCTACAGTTGGGTTGGCCTTTTGTTCCAGCTGTGGAATAATCCTTGATAAACCAAGCCGCGAAGCCAGAAGCCTCCAGTCCTTTCCAGACTCTTTTAGTGGGTTCAGTGATTGGGCAATTTCATTCTGTACTTCCCAGGAAAAATCCTTTACATTGGCAGGAAGATATTTAAGCTAAAAGATCAAATAACAACAGACCTGATTCCATATTGAATTAGTACTGGCAATTTCAACAAACATTTTATTACAAGAAATTAAGAAAATTATCTAACTGTGTAGATTTATCAATACTTTAAATACTAGTATCTAGTCAAGTTTATCACAATTAATTTAATGAAAAAATTCACCTGTAGAGCCAAAGTGCTGGAGTCTATTATTCATACTGCTGACATATATTAATCTTCTTTGGCCTGAGTGAGTGTTTTACTGGTTAAATTAAAAAGAACTTTTCATGGTAGCATGACAATTATATAATTTATAACCTATGAATTATATTTTTTGTGTCACTTACAAAAAATCACTCCTATCTGTGCCACCTCCCTCCTCCTTTTAAACAAACCCTGGATATCTTGTATGGATCTTCAGTGATTAATTCCATGTTACTTGTATCATTAAACTGATGGTCACTCCTTACCAGATAGCTTGTAATGGAATCCTTGCTGGGTCTGTCAGATTGACTAACAGATGATGCAGACCCACTCCAGCTGTAGATATAGCATATGATTTAAAATATATTCCTTTATTTGGTTTAATGTGTATCTACAACTACATTTTAATACACTAGTAAGACTGTTGAGATAATATCATGCCTTTGCATTCCAGATAAAATACATAAGAACTATTGACACTGAAAACAGGACAAACCATCACATAATATCTAGTACATAAATAGTAAAAACAAACATCAACTCCTATTAGTTTCACAGATATATGTGCCTAACATATTTAAGGTCATTTGCTAAAGTTAGTGTTAATATTAGAACAACTATTAATAGTTTGTAAGCTACAGTATGAATAAAGCGAGGCAGCTCAATGTTTTATGAAATAAAGGTATAAACTTGGAAAAATGTCCCAGCTTATTTTGTGCATTTTAGCCTATTAGGGTATGACTCAATTATATCTGTTACTGTCTCAATATTAGGTAGCCAATATTCTACTATTCGTGTGACCGTGCCTCAAGTTTCTCCTGCCGCAATTCATTTATTAGGGGCATTAAGGTATGTGGGTATTAATAACACAGAACAAAAAACAACAAAAAATAGATAATTACAATAACATTTATGGCATATTGCTTCACTGAAAGTATGCAATAATTTAGAACAATAACATTTTATTATTACATTTTATCAATATTAGTATCATCATTGCCAATGAACCAGCCTTCTCAAGAGAATAGAGCCGTGAGAAGAATACTGTACACAGAAAAATTCTATGAAACGCTGCAACAATGTGTAAGGTAAGAGAAATTTTACATCACAATGGTTGTTTATGTGCCTCTCATTCTTTCAGCAAATGATAGCATAGGTTATTCTCATGTCTGTGTTCTTTCAGTGAATCATGGCACACTGTATTAGCATAGGAGGAGTTTGTTACACATCAGTAATTTTACAATGCAACAGCAACTTTGCTCTGCTTGTTTACCATGTGCGTAGGCTTTTGTACATTATGCTTTTGTTTCCCCACTAAAATGCTCCACCTTAATGCTGCGTTTTTCCCACTAAAATGCTTGGTCTCCCCCCAAAACGTCACTAAAATGCTCGAATAATGCTCATTATACAAACGTTTTTTTTTTTTAATTTCAAAGTTTACACTTTCAAAAACGTGCAGCCAAAAAAATATAATCCTCAAAATCATCTATGAGGCTAAGTACAGAAAGTACTTGACTCTTGAGTCTTGCAAGGTAAAACTGCTGACTTGTCCTCAGTCTCCACTCAGCTGTATTAGGATTTTTTTAGTTTTAGTCTTCATTTTCATTAAAAATGGCTGGAGGCCATGGCCATGGGCTCCTGAAAAAGTAATTTCCATTTTATTTTCTCGCAAAAAATTAATTTTCCGGGAAAATGCCACTTAAATGCTCGAATAATGCTCAATGCTTTTGCCTCACTAAAATGCTCGAAAAAATGCTAGCATAATGTACAAAAGCCTACATGTGTGTTGTGAAAAAGTACTAAAGGCACACGTTTTGTATTTTTTTTTTTGATTGAGTATTGACTGCCAGAGTGGAGTATTCTCAACCAAACCAGTGAGCTGCAATTGTAGGGCCAGTGCATTGTTGTATCAGATGAAACAAGTTTGAACCAACATGTTCATTTGAACATAATTCCAACCAGCATGTTAATAAAATCAAGAAGCAGTTGTTTCCCTTGCAGTGACAACTTTAAACCAGCGTGTTCCTCTGAGTGACAAAAATTGAGCCAGCATGCTTTGTACATGTACGATTATTTTATTAGCCAGCGTGCTAGCAAAGGTGCTTCACGAAAATAACTGGCGTCTGTTCAGCAAACATGTTTGTTGAACTCATTGGACTGAAGTGAAGAAAGGTACAGGTACTCCACACTTATAAGTACTATTTGCGCTACTCAAATTTGCCAATCGGCTCAAATTACCACCAGCCCTGTTTCACAAAGCGTATCCTCCAAGCATTAACAAACAAAGTAAACCATCATTTTTCTACCGCACATTCCAAGGGCAAAAGATCCTAACTTCCCTGTTTTCATCGTTGGCACCTCTACTGGCAAGTACCACTAGTAATTATTATTGTTATTACCATCGTGTGACCGACTGATTGAGTGGCAAGTTAAATTAATGAATACATGAAAGAATTCAAGGAAACAATTATTTGTGAGTACGTCAAGGCTAGACTTCAGAATACCCGTCCACTTATTTACATACTGATGAATAACAAAAGAGTCCATTGTGATATACCTCGTTCTTCAAAAGCCCCCGACACATGTAAATGAAGTGGACGGGTATTCTGAAGTTGCTCCCAACTGAAGTCAAGAAGTACAGTGCATACTTGTTTACCTTCTACTTCTTTCATCCCCCATTCAGATCTCAACGATGCAAAGTGGTCTTAAAATAGCGCTATTGTCTGAAAAAGTGTGGACAACAATTAGCGCTAGCAACATTACACATTTTCGTCAAAGTACTTAAGTAAATGAAAGTGTATAGGTATGTATTCCTGGAAAATGACTTCCGAGGATATCACATTGAAATCACACAGAGCGACTTACTATGAATTATATACGCTGAATGATTATGCACTTTCTACATCAACGACAGCTGTGCGTACATAGTATCAATACTAGACTTCGATATTCTGTGGAGAAAAGAGGGAATGATTTCCGCACAGGTCCCTACTTCATTATGCATGCTGTAGTTGAATTGTCTTGGGAAGTGCGCGTGCAAACATTTCTTGTACGGCTACAGCATGCATAATGAAGTAGGGACCTGTGCGGAAATCATTCCGAAAAGAGTGCACCCTTCGCTTAAATTATGTCCAACGTTGGTCGGAAAACAGGAAACAGACGTAGAAATATATTATAATCTTATGCTGATTTTAACTAGTTTCTATGATTAAATTTTCACTATCATATGACTGGGAAAACGAAATTTCCCCAATGGGCACGTACGTTTCCAGTTTACAAAAGGATCAACTTTGTGCATCATCAGCATTACAACTTTGTGCTTCATCAGCTTTACATTCACATGAGAAAGGGAATCAATGTTGATTGACCAGACAAACACTAACTTACAATTTGATAACGTTGCACTCAAACTGACGAACTGCTCGACGCACAGTAGTTTCAACAATTGACTCCTCGTTCGTTAGGTCGTTGTTCTTCGGATTTTGTTCATATAAACGTTTCAGTTCGTAATGTATCTGAAATTCCACGAAAAACCATGGCGAGCATACTCTTTGTCGCTGTAAGAACAATTATTGTGATTGGCTTCAGACTCTAACTCCTTATTTGGGCGAATGGTCGATTGTACTCCAATGAAAAAGGTTGTACTATTTTTACGGTTGCCGGGAATCCCCTTACTCTGTTATTACTCATATCCAAAATCGGCCATGATGAGACAAGTTTCGTTCCAAACCCATTCCAGAAGAAGACGCTGCAGCGAGAACTTTGTATAATTAGCATGGAGACCATCGATGATGACTTTTCCCAATTGTCAGCTAAGGAAATTGTCATGAATAGAGAGAAATTGTTGAACAAAGTTCAGCAGAAAGTTTTTGATGCGATCGCTTTGCTCGACACCGAAACAGATTTCTCATTGAAGGAGGGGATTAAGACCATTCTGTTACAAGTTCATGCAGACCTGGAAGTAATTAAGACATCGTTCAGTGAAGAAGGTTATGTAAGATTAAGTAAGATTTTACATGGACAATGTTGCTGGTTCCCGCTAGTTTTATTAGAATTTAGGAATATCCTTTTGAATCTCCTGGTTTCATTGTTGTGGCTCTTCGGGCTATTTGTTTTCAAGTACAAATTTGGAGAACAGATATGTAGTTTCAGTTGGCACTTAGCCTGCGTAATTTTTACTACTGAGACAGTTGAAATTCAGTGATTAAGTGGTTTTAAAGAAGGAAGGTCATGTGACTGACAAATATTCACTTGTCCCTAAATAAAAAGACGTTTGATAGAGGTATTTGATGTAGCCGAAAAAGAAATTTGAATTTTGCTTTAATCGCAGTTCCAGAAAATTCGGCAGCTAGGATCATCATAGGAAAGGTTACTCAGTTGGAGCTGTCAACAGAACAATGGCAACGTCTTGGCGAAGGAGGATTTTCCAGCGTGTTCAAAGCCAAGCTTAAAGGAAACGATGTTGCAGTAAAGGTTTTGAAAAATTTAGAAGAAACCAAGCCACTGCTGACAGAGGGCAATCTCTTGAGGTCAGTTAAGTATTATTTATGATAGTTCTTGACACCATTATGCACAAGCTCTTAATCACTACAAAATGTAACCAAAAACAGCTTTCTCTTAAATAATTAAATTCATTATGAAAAAGATGTGAGATTTAATTGAAGAGAAAATGATCAAGCCAAAGACATCAATCCTACAGGTACAGTATCTGACATAAAACATAAAACTACCATTAATAACTATTGTCAACCCTCTTACTCTCACTCATACTTTATGAAAATTAGTAACTTCTAACGAGACCTACACATTGTTAAGGAAATTAGAAGAATTGAGCAAATATCAAATTATTAAACCAACAGATTAGAAAATATGAGAGTTAAAAAGAATAGCAAGTTAGGTCTTGAGACTGAAAATGTTGAGAGGGTATATATATTACAGTTATTGTGGAGTATTACAATATAATACATAGATTTTAGCAACAAAGAGGTTGTGAGAATAAATATGCAGCTGGAATAAATGATCAATTGCTAATTAACTGTCTTCTTTCAGGGATCTGAGACATGACAACATTGTAGCATTTAGAGGCATGAACATTTTAGAACAAAACATTGATGAATTTGGTTTGAAAGCTGGTAGTCCCTTCCTAGTGATGGAATACATACCAAAGAACCTGTACAGATTTGTAGAAGATCACAAGACCCCAGAGACCCAAGGCCTTCCTAAAAGCCAAGTGTGGACTCTAGCAAGAGATATGGCCAATGGCTTGATGTATTTACACAGTCTGGATCCTCCAATTAGTCATAGAGACTTGAAACCTGACAACATTCTGGTATGGTGGACAAGTTAGTGGTATGAAGACAAGTTGAAAGGGTTGCTAGTTGGCTTGCCAGTCGTTTCGTACCCACGACCAGTTCGTACTCAGACGATTCGTACCCAACTCGGACGATTCGTACCCAACAAATTAAGACGTTTCGCACCCATCCTATTACCAAGTTGTTTTGTGTCATACAGTATCTTTTTCTTGTTAGGCGCAGTGCAAAGTTAAGCAACTAATATGGACTGGTACTGTTTAGGAAGTCAAACTTTCTTTACAATTTGTAAATTGGCTTGTCCCGATCACGAGCGACTCAGAATCGAAAAAAAAGCTATTGACTTGTGTTGCACGCGCTCGGATTTAAACGGAACCTGTTCAATCTAAAGTTAAATCTAATCAATCAGTGACTTGACTTCGCTTCGCTTAAATATGTTCTTTTAAAATAAACAAAAGGGGTTTACTTGTATCCTAATCGTTACATCTTTAACGACATGTCGCACGCAACAATCGAGTAACCGATCACAGAAAGAATTTGTGAAGCTTGTGTTGCGCGTGCTTAAGCCGGTTTTCTTTGTCAAAATGCATTTATGAATCAAGGAGGATAAACAGTAAACATCACTCAAGGTAACTTCGGTTGATCTCAAAGTTGCTTTTTGTTATGAATGTTGACCATGGTACGAATCGTCCAGAGGGGTGGGTACGAACCACCCGAGATTGGGTACGAATCGTCTACATTAGGCAGGGTCGTAACGAGGTATATTTTTTCGTAGCTGATACCATTTTTTTTACCCAGAATTTTGATCCCTGATCCCAAAAACGATCAGAATTCTGATCCCTGATCCCGATCCTCGTTGTTATCTTGGACAGCCTGATCCCTGATTCCATGAAAAATACCGCTGATCCCGATCCCACGGGCTGTGATCCCAGATCCCGGGCTGTGATCCCTGATCCCACCCCTTTGCAGGCCTTTGATCCCTGATCCCATATACCTCGTTACGACCCTGATTTGGGCATGAATCATCTGAGTACGAACTGGTCGTGGGTACGAAACGACTGGATACATACATACATACATACATACATACATACTTAATTGGAACTCCCTTTAACAGGGCTTTTCAGTCACAATAAACTAACTATTAAAAAATACTAAAAACTTATTTACAATAACAATTTAAATTTAAAATTCAATTAATTGTTATAAAACATATTCTTAAAAAGAGTCTTCTTAAAACTATTAATTTCTTTGATATTCTTAATGTTCTCGGCTAGCCCATTCCATTCCCTTGGACCCCGATAGGAAAACGCCCTTTGTCCTGTTGACAGTCTACATTGAGGAACCACAAAATTATTACATCCCCTTGTGTTCCTATTGTGAACTGCTGAACGTTTAACAAAATATTTAACTAAATAATCTGGAGCTAGACCATTTACACATTTGAATGCTAAAACTAAATCATTAAATAAAACTTTCTCTGTAACATCTAACCATCTAAGAGATTTCCAACCCTGAGATATATGGTCAAACTTCCTTAACCCTAATACAACTCTGGCTGCAAAGTTCTGCACCAACTGTAGTTTGTGTAGATTACGTTTAGATGTGTTCCCCCACACTGAGGAACAATAAAACAATTTACTGAAAACGAAGCTATTTATAAGTAATAATAGTGTTTTCTTGTCTAAGAGATGTTTAATTCTTCTGATATGTACCAACTGGTTCATGCAACTAGAAGCTGTCTTAAAGATATGTACATCATAAGTGAGACATTGGTCAATATATACCCCTAGATCCTTGGCAAACGGAACTGTTGAAATAGTTTTGCCTAACAAAGACAATGAAATAGGAGGTAGCTTCTTAATAAGTTGTGCTGAGCCAACAACCACTAGTTTTGTCTTGTCAGGGTTTATGAGTAGAGCATTTGTTGCGCACCATTTGCTGATATTCCTAAGATCTTGGTTTACAGCTGCCATAGCACTTGATGAAGCTGATACAGAAAATTTAAAGTACAATTGACTATCATCAACATACGCGGCAGCTTGACTGTAGGTAATAGCACTAATTAAATCATTAATATAAATTGTAAAAAGCACTAGGATACCGCTAGTTGTGTATGTAGGGTCTAGTATGAAGTTCCCTCTTAGTGCACATAAACAAACTAATTTACTAGTCACCCCAAGTAAATGTATATGTGTTGTAGTTATACATTTTGATGTATTGTGCTTGTCCCTGGCATCCCCATTACTGACAGGTGTTTTACAAATCATATATATTCTTTCTTCAGCTTGATATAAGAAGTTTAAGAGCTAAATTGGCAGACTTTGGCCTGTCAAGAACTGTTGAAAGTTCTGGAACTGAACTCTCTCTGTTCCATGCACGCTGGACAGCTCCTGAAGTTTGGGATGATTACATTGGGGATGGAGACTTTGAAGGTATACAGTATACAGACTTACTCACAATGACATTCTACTTATTTTCCAGGTGGAATGTTGTTGGTAATGTTTGTGAAGTTATTCAGCATGTTCTATTTGTCTTTGTTTGCCATGTAGTGGCTTGGTAGCTGATGGCAGTAACAGAGAATTCAGATGTGACTAATTTAAAACCTTCATGTTGGTTTAATTTAACTGTAGCCACCAGGAACCAAATAAAATATAAAAAGTAAATTTAACCACAAAATACCAGTATGTAAGGTGAACTATCTTTCTTTAAAGCAAAACTCTGAGCTCACTAGCAGATATACTGTGGTCTTTGAGCAACAAAAAAGAATTTGTTTTCTATAGCTGAGAGTTATTGAAGATTTCTTTATCTCAAGCCTAATCTTTGGTCATTTGCATTATAACATAGTCAAACATTCTATTTTTCTTCCTGCATCCAAGACAATTTAGAAGAAGCTGCGTTTGAGGACTATGATTCTACTGACTTTGTTGATGAGCTTTTTTACCTACGAGCTGATGTGTACTCGTATGGTCAGTTGGTGGCTTACACTTTGACAGGGACAATGCCTTGGCAAGGAAGGAACTCAGTCAGCTTGAAAGGAATAGAAAACAGCCTGATTCAAAAAGAAGACAGGGTTGAAATACCTGAAGAACTAATAGGCAAATTGAGGGATGTGATAAATGACTGCCGTCTGGAGGACCCAGAAAAACGTCCTACTGCAGATCAACTTGTTCTCAAGAGTTGTTATTTTGCCGGTAATTAATACAAAATGTGTAAATTTTTTAAGAATGGAAAGTCATTTGTTTGTTCAATTTTTGTTCACTGAATATTTATGAAACTTATTTTGCCCTTTCTTTCTTAGGTGATCCTAATCCCTATCAAGCAGAGGCAACAAGTGCAGAATTTTTTTCATGTGGTTTTCTACAACACACATCCATATTTGTTGCAGAGAGTTTGGTGGATGAGGTAGCCAAATTTTTCCTACTGTTACAGTGATTGTAGACTGATTGGGATTTTGAATAATTTAGCTTGGGTCAATTCAATAAAGCTTAACAAGTGTAATTTCCAAGTTTAGTTATTGTTTTAAAGCTCAAAAACTACACTTGCAAAACATTTATTTAGTAGGTGACCCCTTGCAAGAGTCATGACCTTTAGATAGTTAAAACCAAAAGTTATTTAGTAATAATGTGTAACCCTATGACTCCAAAAAAGTGACTTACACATAACACTTCATCAACACTGGTACTAGTGACTGATATTGTTTGACTTTGGATGTGTCGAAATTGATGTAATACCAAATTCTCCACAATAGCAAGGAGGTTTGTGGCACTTGATCAGTAGAAAGAATAAAGCCCCTCCCCCCTGTAGGTTGATAATTTTCTCAGTCTTATAATTTTACTTTTTATCCTTTGTTTGCCTGACAATGTATAATGTGAAACTGAGAGGAGAATTTAAATTCTGATCACAAATGTAAGTGGAAGGTTTAATTTGACTATTTCCCTCCTTTGTGTGGCTATGAGGCAGAAGAATGATAGCCACTGTGTCATCAGGATGATATTGGGAAGAGTGGAAACTTGATGTGCAAGGAATGCTGGGATTTCAGTTTATTATGCACCCACACCAGACCCAATTACCTCAGAGACCAAATTTAAATCTTAACTAGGGTATGGAAAAGATAGTGATGCTGCGGCACATTCTGTTGATACTGACATACTTGAGGCAGTGTTCCATCTACCTGCACGTCCCAAGACTTGTTAAAGCACTTTTGATTCTCAAAATCGCTGTCACAAATTTTGTCGTTACGAAAAGTGGTTTAAGATCCCCCTGCCACTCCCCACCAAAAAAAATTTGAATTCGACAAGTATGAAGGAAAACTAAAAGCACATTAGGTCTAGGTTTATTTAGTTTTATTTTCAGTCATTGTTGACTTTATACTAAGACGCTAACAGGTCTATAGGTATTAGTTTTCGAGGGTCTTAGTTTTCCAAATCATGGGCAAAATGCTTCCTCTGTAGAACGCACAAAATTCCTTTCTGTTCATTATTACGGTTAACTATTATGGTGTAATGAAGTCATTGAGGGTTACATCATTGTCTGCAGGAAAAAAAAAAAACAACGATTAACGGTAACTTACAGTCGATTGCATCTACCCGTGAACGCACGCGCTCAAAACATGTTTTCACGTGACGTCAAACGTCTGAGTTTCAGGCGTCAAACTTTGAAGTTTTCCCGCCCAAATGTGAAGTTCCCTCGATTAACGATTTTTGAAACTGCACCCTTGCTGATGCGTAATCTTCTCCCAACTTCTGAAAAACAATAATCCTGCGCAAGTTCTTTTACTTGATTCCGCAAATCGCTTGAAAGTGGGACACCTTTTTGATAATTTCTTCCTTGTTGATATTGAAAACATCTTCCCTTTGAGCAGTGCCGAGAAGGATAACTTCACATTTGGGCGGGAAAACTTCAAAGTTTGACGCCTGAAACTCAGACGTTTGACATCACGTGAAAACATGTTTTGAGCGCGTGCGTTCACGGGTAGAGGCAATCGACTGTAAAATCTGTCCTGGTGTGTATAAACTTCACGCATGGTGACGCATCGATGGCGAGGTGTGAGTATGTTTGGATATAAAACGATACATATCAACCTCCCCTTTACCAGATTGGGACAATCGAAATATGTGGCAATTGTAGGAGCAAAAAGCTGACTTGTAAATTAAGTCTTAAATTAAGATGTCACAATTAATCGTCCAGATTTACAAACTTTCACTGAAATCCATGCGAAAAAGGACGCCGGTGCGACGGTATGACCTCCTCATTCTTTTCTGGAGCAATGCATTCTGGTAAAAAGTGCCGCTAAGAGCTCTGGTAAAAACTGGTGAAATGCAAGGCATTCTGGCAAAAAGTGTGGTTAAATGCAATGCATTCTGGTAAAAAGTGCCGCTAAGAGCTCTGGTAAAAACTGGTGAAATGCAAGGCATTCTGGCAAAAAGTGTGGTTAAATGCAATGCATTCTGGTAAAAAGTGCCGCTAAGAGCTCTGGTAAAAACTGGTGAAATGCAAGGCATTCTGGTAAAAAGTGCCGCTAAGAGCTCTGGTAAAAACTGGTGAAATGCAAGGCATTCTGGTAAAAAGTGCCGCTAAGAGCTCTGGTAAAAACTGGTGAAATGCAAGGCATTCTGGCAAAAAGTGTGGTTAAATGCAATGCATTCTGGTAAAAAGTGCCGCTAAGAGCTCTGGTAAAAACTGGTGAAATGCAAGGCATTCTGGTAAAAAGTGCCGCTAAGAGCTCTGGTAAAAACTGGTGAAATGCAAGGCATTCTGGCAAAAAGTGTGGTTAAATGCAATGCATTCTGGTAAAAAGTGCCGCTAAGAGCTCTGGTAAAAACTGGTGAAATGCAAGGCATTCTGGTAAAAAGTGCCGCTAAGAGCTCTGGTAAAAACTGGTGAAATGCAAGGCATTCTGGCAAAAAGTGTGGTTAAATGCAATGCATTCTGGTAAAAAGTGCCGCTAAGAGCTCTGGTAAAAACTGGTGAAATGCAAGGCATTCTGGTAAAAAGTGCCGCTAAGAGCTCTGGTAAAAACTGGTGAAATGCAAGGCATTCTGGCAAAAAGTGTGGTTAAATGCAATGCATTCTGGTAAAAAGTGCCGCTAAGAGCTCTGGTAAAAACTGGTGAAATGCAAGGCATTCTGGCAAAAAGTGTGGTTAAATGCAATGCATTCTGGTAAAAAGTGCCGCTAAGAGCTCTGGTAAAAACTGGTGAAATGCAAGGCATTCTGGCAAAAAGTGTGGTTAAATGCAATGCATTCTGGTGCAAAGTGATGAATTCGAGAAATCTTCCTACCAGTACCTTATTATCATAATCAGAATCAGAATTTATAAGTCAGCTTTTTGCTTCTACAATTTCCACATGTTTCTATTTTTGGAATTTAAAAAGGGGAGATTGATATGTATCGTTTTATTTCCAAACATAAGTGAGCTTTTTGCTCCAGCAGTTTCCACATATTTCGATTGTCCCAATCTGGTAAAGGGGAGGTTGATATGTATCGTTTTATATCCAAACATACTCACACCTCGCCATCGATGCGTCACGATGCGTGAAGTTTATACTGACACACCAGGACAGATTTTAAGTTACTTAATCGTTTTTTTTCTGCAGACAATGATGTAACCCTCGATGACTTCATTACACAATAGTTAACCGTATTAATGAACAGAAAGGAATTTTGTGCGTTCTAGAGGAAGCATTTTGCCCATGATTTGGGAAATTAAGAAAACTAAGACCCTCAAAAACTAATACCTATAGACCCGTTAGCGTCTTAGTATAAAGTCAACAATGACTGAAAATAAAACTAAATAAACCTAGACCTAATGTGCTTTTAATTTTCCTTTATACTTGTCGAATTCAAATGATTTTTGGTGAGGAGTGGCAGGAGGATCTTAAACCACTTTTCGTAACGCCAAAATGTGTGACGGCGATTTTGAGAATTAAAGGTGCTTTAACCTAAGCGGTCTTGGGACGCGCAGGTAGATGGAACAGTGCCTAAACTATGTCAGTATCAACAGAATGTTCAGCAGCATCACTATCTTTTAGATACCCTAGTATATCTCTCTTAAATCCTGATTATGTTGCTGCTCGCTCGCTGCGCTCTCTCCGTAGCAACTACAATGACTTTTCAAGTCAATGTTAGAAGTTGAAAAACGTGGTGCATTATTACTTGACAAACCTTACTAGTGTACAACGTAAAAATTACTAAATTGCAGTAGCCACATGTAGTCCTAAACTACCTATTCTTTTTTTCCTATAGTGGAGCTTTCTCCTCCCTTTTGTAAGGATTCTTTACTGTAAAGTTTGTCCTTAAACAAAGAGTTTGCTACACACCATTTCTTGGCAAAATGCTTCTTACTGATCATCATATCTTTAATAATAAAATGATTCGTTGCAGTCCAGTGAAGGCTTTTTCAAGACCGAAGTCCGCCCGCAGGGGTTCCCTAGCGAGTGCCTTTTGTGCGAGGTGGAAGTGGGAAACAAGGAGTACAATGATGTACCAAATGAGTGGATGTATGAACAGAAGTACCGACAATATTACAGTCATTTCAGACAAGTAAGTTAGTTTTGTAAATTTTCTGGTTAGGATAAGACGGAGTCCGATCACTGTAAGGGCGTGTCAATCGCGATTAACAGGGCAAAGTGGGGGGGGGGGGGGGGTGGTTAGAAGTTAGGAATAGTTTTTAGTGAAGGGTTGACGTTGGCACTAGCCCAGTTTGCCTGCTTACAGACCAGTAGCCTAATAAATTCCCTCTTTCTATTGAAGATTTCACGAGTACTTTTTCCCGTAACTGATGTAGCTTATATTTGACCAGAGGGTGACTCTGGGTCATAAATCAACCTCCTCTTCTCCCCGTCCTCCACCGAAAAAAGTCCCTCTGAGTTAAATAAAATCCCCAAAGAAATTCTTCAAAAAATTAAGCGAGCAAGGGTAAGAATTGTTTCAGTCACAGGACCAGTTTCTTTAGGAACTAATTCCTTTATATTTCCTTTTTAGGCGGCTATAGACAAGAAAATTGAAGACAATCCCGCTATTGCGCTGAAATCCCTCATCACTTCACGCGAGGAGGAAGAGGAGCGACAGGAAATCCAACTGTGGTTCGGTCAGTCCACGTACTGTCACCACCGGGCCGTGAGAGAGATCTGGAGGAACCTGGAGGACCGTAAAAAGAGGGAGCTGGTAGTGTGTAAGAACACGGTGCACCCTGTTTTTAGCACCTCGTTTGGGCTCCATGTTGCTGTGTTAACTGCAGACAAACCTCAGAAGTTCATCTTTGCCAGAAGAGCCAACCGAGGTACATTAGCGTTGAAACTCTTCCTTTCACAGGCGATTTCGTGCACTAGTTTTGGGAATTTATAAATTGTTGGCTACCCTCCCTAGCCTTAGACAGAACGAAGCCATCTTCCTTACAGGAATTTAGAAACGATCACAGTGCTCCTGTTATGAATTTCAGTTATTGATCCAGCGATGGCTCCGCGATAGATGAGCCTCAAATATGGTGATATGATTCAATCGGCGCTCAGTTCAAGCTGGAGTTTGCTGCAATACGTTGACACGTTAAAACCTTTTTTTTACTAGGTTTTGATTTTGTAGTTGAAGCGAGAATGTCTTGAATAAGTTCTTGCATGCAAATTAAGCTTTTATTTCGGTTCACTCTGGCTTCCCATCCTTAGTAGAAGACATCAATCATGCAGATTGATTTTGACAGGCAAGGTACAACCTTGTAACGTCAAATACTATCGTATTTTCGACTCTCTTCTCGGTGTGTTATATGTGATGAAACACTGTATTCCCTATTTGACTTTTAGGGCAATATGTTTGAGTGTTTTTTTTTATTATATTTGGTCAAATGAATGTTTTGCTTAGTAACGGTAAGGCACCTGTTACATCTAACTGTGTGTTACTCTTTCATTCGGCAGAGGGAATGGCCACACCGGGAAAATTTACCTGCGGGGCTGTGGAAAGCGCTTCCGTGAAAGACTATGTCATAACGAACGGTAAAACTTATGTGGACCTGATAAAAACGGCCGCGCGAGGTCTGGAGGAAGAGTTGCGTGTTGAGCTAAAAGGTAGCGATATCGAGGCTCTTTGCCTTGCAACAGTTTACCTCAAGTTCGACACGCACGAGTGGGGTTGCTGTGGTTACGTGGATCTATCGGACCAACGAGTGCACCCCGAACGCCGATTGACTTTCGAGCAACTCGGCTCTCGGTTCACGACGGGCCCGAAGGATAAGTTTGAGCACGAAGAGGTTGTGGCGGTGGATTTTCAACTTGAAAGGATGGTTGAGTTCGTGTGGGAAAATTACAAAGATTTTGCCAGCTCGGCAAAGTTGGTTGTGGTGAAAGTTTTGCAGTCTTTTTTCGGAGTTGCGGCCGTAGAGAGAGCGTTCAGTCACTACATGGAAGAATAGACTACGCGGTTAAACTTTTTATACTACTGAGTAACAATCTTTTCCATAACAAACTTCACTACTGTTTTTGATATTAAGTGTCTACATGCAGTTGTCTCCTACGACGTTCGTATGTCCATGTCAGTGCTCATAAGTAACTGAGACCTGCGGCGAGTCCTCCCAATCAGGCTGGGTTGTAAAGGATTCGCTAGCAAGCTAGGTTGCAGTCTCTTTGTAGCCTGTTAGTTGACTGGATCTATGTTCTAAGCAGCTCCATTGTCTTAGGAATGGAGGCATTGTTTGTTTTGTTTACCTTATGGTTCATCCCATGGCTCGTGAACCATGAGATCTTACGAGACCTGCAAGTTCGGTCAATATGTCTGCCTGTGTGTTAGGATAACGCCACGTACTTCGACAGCATTTTATATTCGGACAATAAGTTTCTATAGTAATGAATCAAATAATCAAGAGCCATTTTGTTCAGCTTGAATCGACTTGTAGAAAATAAGAATGTTCTTTTTAATATTAATGTTTCAAATATTTACCGAAGTGGAGTTGAATAATCCACCACTTTCACCGACACTGAAGTGAATAATTGTTTCAGTATATACCACACAAGCTAAATAACTAGCGTTTATTCAAATAATTTCCTCTTCGGAAACCGGAATGAGAGGCCGTTTTGTATTCGGCTGCTCAGAGGTGAGTAATACTTTGCTAATCACCTCCGAGTAAACTATTCAGGGATCAGAACGTGCGAAATGCACTTATTCACCTGTGTGGTATATACTAACATAGGCCGGATATTTACGCGCCGAACAAGTTGTCTTATCGCAGAAAACAGCAGAATGTCTGTCAACGCGAAAGCGTCAACATTCGAGAACTTTGTCTCCCGCTGACATCGCACTAATGTAGATTTGCCTTTTTGTTCAAATGGTCAAATTTATCCACACATTCGATCGGCATTAGCTCGACCAATGGCATAACGAAATCTCAGGATGCACCTGTCTATGTAATCATTGGGCAATTATTAATTAATCTAGCAGTATCATATTTTAGGGTGATCGCCCATGCAGATATTCCACTTGCTTTTTTGCCGATTCTTGTGGTCACAGACATCTGTTTTATGTATCGTTGACGCTGACCGTTTCGACTCAATCAGTAGAGTAACTGGTTTAGCTGGAATGAAAGCTGTGTAGTGGATCAGTCAATAACTTTCAACTGGACCGCTGCTGAGCCAGACAGACAGAAATACATGCACTCAACTTCGTGTTTCTAAGCATCCGTAATTGCGATCGGTTTTCGCATGATATGGTAGGGATATCGTATTGTGTTAATGCCCTTGGGGTGATTATGTGACAATTGAAGAAAATTTGCGCCAGTTACATTGGTAAGCTTTATGTTGATTTCTTTAATACGCTCAGTGGCGGGGTTAGAGTGAAACTCAATTGAAACAGATTTCTGTAAACCTTTCTTGAGTAAGCAAATGATTGGGAATAACTGTGGAGTTTATGATGCCTTTTGCGTGATTCCTTTCGAGCCTGTGACTGTCTGATAAATATTTTGTCATTTGTCTAAATCCAGGCGAGACACAAATTTGACACATATCCCCTGCGAGACATTTGAGCTTTATTACTTAGATCGATGTGATTTCCCGTGTGCATGAACTAAAGATTCAGTTGGACCAAAGATAGCGATCGAGTCTTCG
>OX453273.1:843321-1110821 GCA_949710005.1 Ricordea florida
TAAAACAAACAGAGAGATCATGGTGTTGCTTTTACCCAACGTGCAAACACAAGAAACGTGGTTTTTCATAGAGCCATGTCATGACAAACATGCTTTCTGTGTAAATGCACGAATTTCCTGTCCCATTAGTGATGAATAAACTCTGTTAATTGTTCTAGTAAATGTTTGGTTCGCAAAGGAATATAACAAAGTGGAATGTTTTGGGCTTATGTTTCCTTGTGCGAGCCGATTTGAGAAGCACTAACGCGTCATAATTCGATAATGTTGCCTTCCGTGCCTTGTTCTCTGTTGTCTCTGTAAAAAAAAAAACTTCTTACTGTCAAGTCTGACAGTCCTGACACGTTTTTTCCCTTTGTTCAGCGATTCTAAGGAACACAATCAATTAATTTTGAGCTTTAGCATTATCTGCGCACTTTGCGAAAATCGTTTCAAGTGTGATCCTTGAGCGATTTTCGCGAGTTTATCTATATTAAATTTAGTTTTATTTTCGTTTTGGTGGTCACATGGGTTGCATGTTGGCGCAGTGACAAGTTTATCACAGAGTTGGATCAGAAGGGAGTCAAAAGCGTCGATAGAATTTCCCAACTGTGCGTCATAAAATTGAAGGGGGAAGCTGCTAAGTGAATACAACGAATGACTGACCCAGCCCTTCATAGTAACTTTTCTTGACAAAAATTTGAAAAGGAAATGTTTTGAGACCTTTGACAAAAAGTAGCATAACAGAAGTCTAGCATTAATACGATGTCATTTTATATTGAGTGCAAGCTTCCTTGTTTTATATTAGGACTTCCACAGCTTCACGCAAATATTACCCTGCCCCTCCGCAACACTTCAGGTGGTCACACTCTCGTTACGTTACTGTCACATAAAGGTCAAAGATCACTGTTCTGTCGTTGTAGTATCTACAGATATTTACAGCCACCAATAGTCTCTACCCAAGTGTTGCGGAACGATGTAAAGCCGATGACTGCATTTGTGCAAATTAGTAAAACAGTGACCACTTGACGCCGTAATATGAATATTGACAGGTTTGAGACCTGCTGGTTTCTGCCGAAGAGTTCTATGCAAAGGTACGGAGAGAGGAGACTTATATGTTGTCTGTTGTCAATTTATTTTATTGTTTACGTTACACTGACATATCGATTGTGAATAGAGCAACAATGAAGTTGTGAAGAATGAACAGCGCACGACCACCGACACCACCAAGGCAGGGGAAAGGGGTATTGCTACATAATGACATTAATGAGATATAAGCCGCTTAGAATGACAGGGTTTACAACAGTCTAGTCCAGGATGGAGTATAGAAAGGAGAGCATTTCGGTGTCGAAGGAGGTATTGTGTTATCCCGAACTTAGAATGAAAACGGAATCTTTTCCAAGTCACATTTTTCCAGCCCTTCCAGTCAGTTGCAATGGCTGGTGAATATGGTAGCGTTAGCGGTAGTGTTAAGTGTAATGGATAGGGTAAGACCTTTTTAAGTTGAAAGGTAGCCTTAGGATAAAAGGTTTACTGTTTGTCACACCTTAACGGTCAGGGCGGATCTACGACTTTCCGTTGCCCAAGTGTTCGATCATCTTTATTTTCAATTTATGACTGAAATGAAAGACTCATGCCGAATCTACTCTAGAGTAACAGATACCAAACAGAGATCTCTGTTATCTGTAGACTGACTGTTAGGATGGAAGGCGCCCTTGGTTAATCGGAGGATGTCATGAAATCAAAATGACATTGAACAACCCTTGACGCTGTTCATGGTGGAAAAAAAAAAATAATTCGGAGAGGTGTTAGCCTATAGAGCAGACTTTCGTTGGTATATGGACACAAACTCGTTTAAAAAACTCGATGCCCATGGCCGCCAAGTTGGAAGCGCATCGACCCTCCCCGGCGAAGGCACGTTGCTCGCTCCAATCCCCTATATGTTTTGTCAACCAAAATGGCGGCTGAGGTAGGTTGACTATTCAACGTCCTCACTCAAATACGTCTTCTCACTTCTACAGGCTAGAGATGAGTCTCTTGTGTCAGGAAACACCTCGTACATAGCGTGCGAAACATCCAGCAGAGCCCTGAACGATATTCAACCAAAATGCCTTACTTACTTGGACATGCTCGGCTTCTTTGTCGCGCAAATGCTGTTATAAGTTTTGTCATTTTTACTCGGGCTACCTGAAAGGTAGGCCGAGTCTAGGTTTCGGTTTCCTATCTATCAGTCTATCTATCGTCGTGTCACGATTTTATATGCTGACGTAATGCATGCAATCGAGACATTCACGAAAACGAGGCCACTTACTTACTGGCGTAATCTTTACTGGAAATTATGGCGAATCCGTGATTTTTTTCTGGGACGTTAGCAGTAGACCCACACTAAATGATGTCGAGCGTTGTCAGAATAGGTTGGTGATCCACGAATCCTTTAGCTTGAAAGCTAACCAAATGTGCAGAGTTCATACTAGTTCTCACGAGGTAACAAATGAGCCATATGTTAGTTATCAAAACTGTGCCAGCCGATAGTAAATATCTAAGCTTAGCTCTTCCGTTAAATGTCCCGTTTCTGTGAATGGTTTTTATTGGGTTCAATACTTGTAAAGCACGATTTGGTATTGCGTACGTAATCACTATTATTGTACAAGGGATCGTAAATGTTGGTTTGCTCTTTGCACGGAGTTGCATGTGCTTGATAGAAGAAAGACATGATGAAAACTCTTTATGACTGTGAGCTACTAGAAGAAGTTGTCAATATGACTAATGTACGTGAACTTAATGTTACAGTGTCAATAAAAGTACAATTCAGTTCTCGTTATGCAAAGTATTTATATTATGACTGTACTCGTGATTTGTGTAAGCGGCTGTACACACGCCAATACTGAAATTTTTTTTGCTCATGAGTAATTTAACTTGGAATCACGATGAATGGCATCAGGTTTCACAATTGATTTTCTACCGTGGGAACCAAAGAAGCTGATTGGTAAACATTAATCCGATTAGTAAACAAACCCAATTATCACTGAAATTTCGGTAAAACCTTAGAAATCTTTCTGATAAAATCGCTCAGCTAAACACGACGTCGACAAGAATTGCGGTGCGATATACAGTCTGGTAGGTTTTTTGCTGTCGTGGAACCAGCCATGTAGAATACAACATATATAAACCCAGGAGCTCCTGATAAACCTTAAGCGTAAACTGACATTCACGTTTGTTCGAAGCGGTATTCTAAAGTGTAGCCCGAGTGAACGCTCCCGAGAGCGTCTAGTTCCTTCAGGAACCAGTAGGAGTCGTCAATGGTGTTCTCAAAGAGACTATCCATATGTATGTACACAGACGTTATTAGGTCTAAGTAGTTTGTATCACTCTGAAATAAATAAGTTTAATTTGAATTAAGTGAGAGTTTAGAATTAAAGTACTTAAGTATGAAGTAAGTTTAATTTAGAATTAGGTAAGATTATTTTAAAATTAAGTAAGATTAATTTAGAGTTTAATTTAGAATTAAGTAAGTTTAATTTAGACTGAATTAAGTAAGAATAATTAAGAATTAAGCGGTATGATTAATTTAGATCCCCAAATTGCATTGACCATGTTTTTCTTGTAACATTAAGTGTTCAAGATTGTGGATATTTTCGAGAAAATCCGAGAACGCTCTGATTGGAACAAGACGCTAATTAAATCGACTGTTTCTTTTTTTTTCTGCTTTTTGCTTTTCCTCTGATGAAGAGCTTAACGCTCGAAACGTCGGCAATTTCATCACCTTACGGTGATTTAACTTGCTTTACTAACTAACGGTGATCTAACATGCTTTACTAACTAACGGTGATCTTACTTGCTTTACTAACTAACGGTGATCTAACTTGCTTTACTAACTAACGGTGATCTAACTTGCTTTACTCACTAACGGTGATCTAACTTGCTTTACTAACTAGTTGATAGCGGTTTGCGCCGTTGTTTTTCGTCAGCGAAATCTTCAACCTTCGACAGAGATGCGAGTTTTTTATTTACCTGGTTTGTTCAAGGCTTTCTAACACAAGATCACAGCTGAAGGAGGCAAGCCATGCTGAGAAGGAAGACAGGTATCATCAAGTCCACAATGTTCAGTTCATTTTTACAACTTGATGCATTCAAGGTACATGGACTGTTTTTGTCTGTTTGCATGTTTCCATTTACTAAAGAGAATGCCTAATTCACTGTGGTCATGCCATCTTGCAGCTGAGAATCATCAAGTAGTAGATGAGAGGGGTTTGCCCCACACACACACATGTTGTTGTTTTCACCCATGCACATGTTGTTTTTTTCACCCACACGCGTGTACATTTTTTGTTATCACTCAAGAGTACGAAAAAGATTTATGTAAAGATTCACTCAAAATTACACAAGATCAAGAAAAAAGGCGAAGATTACCCAAAAAACGAAAAGATCTCGTAAATTTTTATCAGATATTGCGAATAAAAAATGATTTAAAAAATAAGAAATATTTCACAAAAATAACAACATGGATAGACTTACTGTTGATCAACTGAAAGAACTTGCGAAAGAATATAAAATAAAAGGAAGGTCAAAATTGAGGAGAAAAAGCGACCTTTTAAAAGAATTGCGAAAAAATCCTGAAATTGTTGAAATGTATGATAATGTGGAACCACAACTTGGCACGCCCCCAGGTAGCCCCCCACCCACCCCCCGCCTAGGCACACCACCACGCCGGGCACCAGTTTTTACTAAACCTGAAAATAAAAAAATTCCTAAACAGAAGGAAAGACCTACCCCGACCCCAGTAAAAAATATTCCTAAACAAAAGGAAAGACCTCTCCCAACCCCTGTGAAAAATATTCCTAAACAAAAGGAAAGACCTCTCCCGAGCCCCGTAAAAAATATTCCTAAACAGAAGGAAAGACCTACCCCAACCATAGTAAAAAATATTCCACCCAAAAATTCAAAAGTGTCAGAAAGAATAAAGTTTTTTGAAGCTGTTAAGGATACCAAAAACTCTAAAAAACCCTCGCCAAAAAGAATATTCAAAAATTACAAAGTGGAAGATAGAAAAAAGTTTTATGAAGAGGTTACAGTTACAACTAATAAAAATTTACCCAATAAACCCAAAAGGAATATAATTAAAAATTACAAAGTGGAAGATAGAAAAAAGTTTTATGAATCTTTACAAAATCTAACAAATAAGAAAATCATAAAACCAAGTCCACCCGCTAGAAAAAGGGCTAATAATCAAACACAAAATAAATCAGAAACAGTCGAAAATAAAGATAAGAAAATTAAACTAAGACCTCCAACAAATTTTAAATTTATTCCTTTTGGAAGAGCACCTGACGAGATAGTGGGGCAAAACAACATTGTAATAAATGCGGATCTTAATAATGACATATCACAAATAATTATGGATAGAATAAGACCGGAGATACAGATGCGAACAAGGGTTGTATATGGTTTCAAAGCAGAAATTCATCGGGGAAAAGGAGAAATAGTTGAGTACCACAAAACAATTTCGGGGAAAAAACTTGGAGCTTTAAAAACATTAAAAGAAATTGAGGAGTATATTGAACAATGTGAAATAAAAAGACTAGATTTGGATAACGTAGAAGTGTGGAATAAAGCGTATCTTCCAGCAACAGAAGTTGTCAAAAAACCTGGTGTATATCAAGGCAGAGTTGTGTTTAAAGAAGTTCATGTAAAAATAATCCATACAAATGAAACTTTAATGGGTTGTGGTCCTTTACCAGATTGGCTACACAAGAAGAAATCTATTCATGCTCTTGATAATTATGGTAACAAAATGTGTTTTTGGAATACTCTGGCTGTTTTTAGGAACTATCTTGATGAGAAAAATAGACCCGCCGAAAGAATAAAACAATTAGCTTTAAAACTAGCCCAAGAATTTTATGGTAAACCAAATCTGAAAGAAGAAGATATAAAAGGAACGGATCTTATTGAACTTGAAGATATCTCAAAGTTTTTTAATATTAACATTAGGATATTTGAGCCAAAAGAAGACAAAAAAACGTGGGTCTTGGTGTATGGTAAAGGTAAAATCAAAGAACAATTACCAACTTTGGATGCAGGAATTCATAATGATCATTGTTTTTACATAAAAGATTTACCGATGTTGACTAATAGTTGGGAATGTCATGGATGTGCACAAAGATTTAACAGACATGATAATTATAATAGACATTTGAATGACAATACATGCACAGGAGGAAAAACACAAGTAATTTGTAAAGGTAAAAAATGTGTTCCAACAATGAGCAGCTCAGAAAAAATATTTTATGGCGGAAACACCCAATTTAGTTATGTTGGATGCAGATGGATAGAGAAACAGTCTGAACTTATCGGTAAACATATTCATCATGCTCTATGTGGACATGGTGGTGAAAGATGCGTTAAGGACGGTGAGAAGGAGATTTTTTTGGTGGATGGTTACGAACCTGTGACTAATACAGTCTATGAATACTATGGGTGCAAATGGCACGGATGTCCTTGTTCAAGTGAAGATAAAATTAAATACAATGAAACTCTAAGAAAGGAACAAGTAATCAAATCTTTGGGGTATAATTTAGTATCTGTTTGGGAGTGCGAAAACCCTGAATTAAAATATGTAAAATTTAAAAAGAACTTTTTTCATTATCCATATTTTATTGTTTGGGATTCTGAAGCAATGCAACCAAAAAAATCGGAAAGGGTTACTGAAGATCTAACTTTTGTAAATAAACATATTCCGATTAGTATAGCTATTTCTGATAATTTATCGAAAAAACCAACGGGTTTTGTGAATAATAATCCAGAAGAGCTTATAAAAGATTTTGTTAAAGTTTTGGAAAGAAGACAAAAAGATATTGTTAAAAAAGTGCGGGAGGATTATTCTCTTCCGGATGAAGATAGTATTCCCAAAAAAGTAAAAGAGATGCATGAAGAGTGGTGTAATCAAGTTCCTGTTTTAGGTTTTAATTCAGGAAAGTATGATTTTAATATGATTAAGATAAATTTTGTAAATAGTTTTACCGAGATGGAGGGAACACTAAATGTGGCAAAAAAAGAAAACAAATATATGTACCTTAAAAATCCCCGTTTTAAATTTTTGGATATGATTAATTACTTAGCACCCGGTCTTTCGTTTGATAAGTGGTGTAAAGCAAACAACTGCGAACAGAAAAAACTTTTCTTTCCCTATCAATTTTTGGATAGTTATGATAAGCTTTCTCACATTGGCCCTGTAAAATATGAAGATTTTTACTCAGATCTCAAAGGGAAAATAACAATATCCCCCCAAGAATATGAAGAATATAAGGCCGAAATGAAAAAAAGAGGGTGTATAACCATGAAGGATTGGTTGATAGAGTATAACCAAGGTGATGTCATTCCTTTTGTAGAAGCGGTTGAAAAAACTCGCGCAAAATATTTCTGTGATGAAATAGACATGCTGAAAGACGCGGTATCAATACCAGGAATATCAATGAGATATGTGCTGAATAAAGCCATAAAAAATAATAAGGGAAAGTGTGATTTGTATACTCCAGGCGATCCTTGCTATTGTGTATGCAGTGTCAATTGTGAAAAACCGAAAAGCGGCAAGGGAAAATGTAAAAAATGCTTTACTATAAGAAAAGAATGTACTAAATGCAGTAAAAATAAAGCTTATGATCTTTTAAAAACAGGCATGGTTGGGGGTCAGGCTCAGGTTTTTGTTCGTTGGGTTGAGGTTGGCAAGTCATTTATTCGTTCTAATAATTACAAAAATCCAAAACCATGCAAAACTATCCGCGGTTATGATGCAAATAGTTTGTATTTATCTGTGTCGGGGATGGAAATGCCTTGCGGTAAAGAGAAATATTTTGAAGTAAAAAATCCAACAGATCCTGAATATATTAAAAAATTTTGTAATGATATTCTTACAGATAAATTGTTCGGTTTCTGTCAAGTGGATATTCACACCCCAGATAATCTTTTAGAAAAATTTGAGGAGATGCCGCCTTTATATGTTGTAGATACTGTTCCTGAAAATTTAATACCTGATCATATGAAAGAATATCAAAAAGCTACAGGCAGAAAAACTATAAAAGGAGCACTAAAATTGTTGAGCGTTACAAGAGCAAAGGAAATTTTACTATATACACCTGTAATAAAATGGTATCTTAATCATGGGTTGATAATAACAGCTGTTCATAAAATTATAGAATATCAACCGGGTAAACCCTTTGGGTTTTTTCCAAGTGAAGTAAGCAATGCAAGAAGAGATGGGGATATTGAGGTTTTACTAGAAAAGTTAAGTAAAGCTTTTGATGAAAACAAAATAGATGATGTCGTAGCCCTTACTAATGAATTAAACCAATTTCCTGATATATTAACATTTATTGAAGCCAATACGGAGAAGGAGGGGTTGATCGAAAAACTAAAATCAAAGTATAAAGGTTGTAAAGAATTGGCTGATACCAACAAACTAAAAGGAAACGCATTTTATGGCAAAATGATTGAAAATAAACAAGAACATAAGAATACAAGTTATACTCAAGACGAGGATGATGTTAATATGGCTATTAGAAGCCCGTTCTTTGTAGATATGGAAAAGATAAATGAAACTTATGAAATAATCAAAAGGAAACGGAGTGTAGAAATAACCACCCCTTATCAGTGCGGAATAGCTGTATATCAACTATCCAAACTTAGAATGTTAGAATTTTACTACGATTTTATTGATTATTATTTTGACAGAAGTGATTTTGAGTTGATTTATTCCGATACAGATAGCTATTACTTTGCATTTTCGGATGAAGATTTGGATAATCTTGTAAAACCTGAATTAAGAAATGAATATTTTAGGGAAGGTAAAGCAAAATTTCTATCAACCACAAAATATCACGATAGAACACCGGGGCTGTTTAAGAAAGAGTTTGAAGGAATAAGAATGATTGCTCTTTCACCAAAATGTTATTACGCCGATGATGGAAAGGGAAAAACAAAGTTTAGTTGTAAAGGGACAATACAGCACCAAAATAATATGACGTGGGGTAGATACTATGAAGCTTTAAAAGGGTCAATAGATAGGGTGAAAAACACAGGTTTTAGAGTTAATAAAAACGAAATTGTAACATATACTCAAAACAAATTAGGACTTAACGCATATTATGATAAAAGAAGAGTTGACGAAGATGGAATTCACACAAAACCTTTGTATTAGATCATTTTAAAACAGAAGAAGGTGGCAACTCAGTATCATACGGAACAACTTGAAGTTCTTCTCGCGCAAAACCACGTCTTGGCCCGTCTAATAAATAATATAAAACGGGCTGGTTGGGTGAAACGACGCTACGCGTAATATAATAAACTTTTATGCTCCAAATAGGATCAGTAGCTCGCCTTTTTTCACCACCCTCAAGTTCTCCCGGAGATAATAAATATCTAACTTTAACCTCAATTGGTAGTCTAACCTCATCAACCCCCACTTCGCGTTGGTATTTTTTAGGTTCAATGCCAACCTCTTTCAGTTTTATAGCCTTAGCAGGTTCTTTACCGGTTATTCTTGTTGGTGTATTATTCAAAGTTTTTAGAATAACAGGTAATCTTTTCACCCATACCCGCGATCGGTCATCACTAATCATTTCTTGTGCATATTGATGACTAAATAATTTTTCGCCTAATATTCTGTTTGCTCTTTCCACAAATGCTTGAGCTCTATGATTACCAGCTTCACTTCTTTGTATTCTTACATTATGGTAATTCATGAGTTTACCAACTTCACCCATAAATTCTTTTCCAGGATCAACCATTAATGTTTTAGGGTATTTCAATCTTCTAGAATATATTTTTGTAAAAGCTTCTGATATCTCTCGACTTTCTTTTGAAGTTAATGGTTCCGCATCTTTGTATCTTGAAGCCACATCAACCACAACTAACGCGTATTTATACGTTTTTCTTCCAACTCTATCATGCGGTAAAAATAATAAATCTGCTTGGTGAATCTGATTCGGTCTATCCACAGTCCAGTGCGGTCTAGGAATATCCTTTGGAGCTGGAAGATAGATTTGCCATATTGCTTGTTTCTCCAACCATTGTTTTGCTTCATTTTCACTTACTTTCGCTTTACTAGCTAATTTAGGAATTGCAGAATATCCTTTCCAATATCCTTCAGTTGAATAATATATCTTCGATAAGTCTGAACTCATTTAAAGATTAACCAAAGTATCTTATAAATCAATATGACAACCGTATCTGAAAAAATTAACCCAAACAGGATTCCGAGAGTACCACTAGGTTTGAAAGCGGAATCAACATTGCATAGAATTACTCTCAATCCCTCATCGGCAAATCCTGGAGAAACTCTATACATAAATATTCCAAAACTTTCTGAAAATTTAGTGCTTGTACTCGGAAGCGTATACCTAGTATTTAAATTGACTGTTGAGGGTCATGAAAATAACACCCTAGTGAACAATGTAGGTAGTAACCTCGTATCCAGACTCAAGGTTCTTTTTGGAGGTGAAACACTACAGGATACTCAAAGATACGATTTATTTCAAACTTACCACGACTTATTCTTATCGGATGAAGAACGAGAGGATGGATTAAGGCAAGGTATTTCTTCTGTTAACATGAGGAAGCTAAGGTCAAATGCGGGTGATAAGGTAGACACAGACGCAAAAGAAGTAGCCCTTGCAGTAGTACATAACACCAAGTACCACATCGCACTAAATCATCCTATTCTCAACGATCATGGGGTTTTCTACCCAAAGGCGTTAGATCATCAACTAATATTTGAGATTACTCTAGCTCCAGTTCGGGATATTGTTGTTTATTCTGACGATACTAAGACTCCAACTTATAAAATCACAAACCTTGAGATGGAATATTCTTGTATATCAAGCGAATACTTAGCTCGCGAGGCACAGGCAGCTTATCAGGTTGGTAAGGGATTCTTTTATGAGAATGTCACTCTACACAAAACCTTCACCATATCCAGACCTACTGATAGTGTTATAAACCAGCATATTAATCTACCTAGAAGGTCAATTACAGGGATATTATGTTTGTTTGTCATACCATACGTTGGAGGAGAACGAGATTCTGAGAATTTTTTCAATCCCGGTATCACCTCAATCAATATCGATGTTAATGGTGTTCCAAATCGTTTCTACTCAAAGGGAATGGTGCCGTCAGATCTTTGGGAGTCAATAAAGAAAAGAGTTGGAAGAAATGATATGAAAGAAAAGGATTTTTATAGTAATAAGTTTGCTCTGTGGTTAGATTTGAGAACACACCCAGATAATAACATTCATGGAGGGGGTCTGGCCTTAAATAACGCACAAGATGGTGTAAAAATAGAAATTAAAAGAAAAGTTAGTGGATCTGGTATTATGACTTGTTTCATGTTTGTTGTAGCTGATGCGTTAATGGAGGTTATGAATTCAAACTTAAGATTAATCATGTACTGACCATCGAGCAAGACCCTGCGAACGGCCCGGAAAGGGAAGAATCTAACTTAAAAACCTTTAGTTATGATACAAAAATGGAAGAATTACGAGATAAAATTCCTTTTCATTGTATAATAACAGGACCAACAAATTGTGGGAAAACAAAGTACATCATTGATCAACTCCGAGGGCCATTTCGAAAATTGTTTGAATTCATTGTTTTGATATGCCCAACTTTTGCTAAAAATAAAACATATCATGATTTTGCCCGAGGAGATAAACGTTTCTTTGTATTATCACCGGATGCAAGTAACGTTGATGAGATTAATGAATTGTTAACTGATTGTCAAACTTTATTCTCCGGAACAAATACACTAATAATTTTAGATGATTGCGCCGTTTCGAGTGATCTGAAGAAACGAACGAATAAGTTTATAGATTTAGCATTCTCCGGAAGGCATCATGGTTTATCAGTTTGGGTTCTCACTCAACAATTAACATCGATATCAAAACCATTCCGTGAAAATGTTGCCTGCGTTGTTACTTTCCATAACCCCTCACAGAAAGGTATGAAGATGCTTTTCGAAGATTATGGGGGTGATTTAGACTCTGAAACATGTAAAAAATTTGTGGAAATGTTGAAAAAAGAAAAATATTCTAGGCTATGTTTGAGTTTGCGATACCCATTTAATTGCTATTTAGAGATTCCCGAGGTGGTTTAATAAAAATGGCAAACGTTGAAGATTACATTGAAGAAAAGACAGAGGTAAAAAATGATACTAATCAAAGTGAGGATCTTGAAATCAAACAAGAATCACTAGCCATTCTCGCAGTGCTTGGGACAACAAAGGAATATATGGGGGTTGAAATGAGTCTGGGTGATGTAAAAAAATTATCGGAACGCGATGTAGAAAAATATTTTAATCGTTATCAAGCGGTAATGGGTAAGAAAATTAGTGGTGGAGTGGTAGATTCATCCCTTCAATTAATTTCTAAAATTATTTCTTACATGGTTCCTGTGGATGATATTGATGAACTTTGTAAGGATTTGAAGAATGATGATTTAGTTAATCGTGAACTAACAAACATTGTTGGACTCTTGGCATTAAAATCGGGGAGATTGGCTGCACTTGCCAGTGGATTATTTCAGGTTGCTAAACACATAAAATTCAACAAAAATCAACAATTTTCAAGAGAAGAACCAGTTAATGGCAGCACAACTGAGCAATCTACTGAAGGTGTTGATACAGTATATTAAACAGATCTAAAAACTTATTTGCAGCATCTAAATAACAATGTCTGAACAATCTGAAGTAGAAGTTGAAAAAATTACTGCTGATCCCGCACCTGAAAATAAAGATTCGAAAAAGAGGGAGAAAGATCCTAAAAAAGTAGCAGCTGGTAAAAAATTAGCAGAATATAATAAAAAAGCAAAAGAAGCATTAGCTAGGGAAATGAAACGTGAAAGGGAACAAGTGGATAGTGAAGATAAAGAAGAAAAGTCAAACAATGAAGCAAAAGCGTGGCTTCCAGAGCTATCTTTTACTACTGTTTTATCCATTGTTGGAATAGGCTTTACAGCATTTGATATGTTTATGAGATATTATAAAAACAGAATACCTGATTTATCACAATTTCCAACACAACCTTTTCAAGCCCCGCCCATAAAGATTCATAATCCACAATCACAACCCACCGATAGGCCAAAAATTGGAATGATGTAATTATAAATTATTTTTTACTACATAAAGCCATTTAAAAGTTTCTTAATGATGTAGTAAAAAATCATGTCAAACGAAAACAAACTTGTGAAAACTGTAACTGATTCAGCGGTACTTATCGGATTAGGGGCTGGAGTTGGGTATGTAGCTAAAAAGGTAATGAAAGAATCATTTTTGAATGACCCATCCTCAAGTATTACAAATTATGCAAAATGGGTGGCTGTATTATCTGGAAGTATGTATCTAAAAACTTATTTAGAGGATCAAAAGATTTTACCAAAATAAAATGGCAGCAATAGCGATGATGATTGGTGGGGCTATATTGAATGCAACGGCATTTGTTGGGGGAAATTATCTTGCAAAAAGTCTTTCAGGACATAATGTGGATACAGAAAAAATACGACACGATAAAGCATTAGAAAAATATCAAAGAGATTACGCTGAATATCAGGAAAAAAGACAAAAAATGCTTGATTGGAAAATGAAGAAAAAAGATGAAACATATCAAGCATCAAAAAATATTTCGGCTACAAATCAAGCTTTTGAATTGTACATGCAAATGCAAGAGCCAAAATTCTCTGATTATTACAAACCAAGCGATGAACAAAAAACAGGAGAAATGGTATATGTTGGAGCTGGAATGTTAGGTTTAGGTTATGCGGTCAGTAAATTATTTTAAATTATTATGTTGTTATGTAACCAGTAATTTTAGTTATATAACATAAGGTATTATGATTAGTTGTCCACCAAATTAAAACTCCACATTGAGCTTACAGAACCAGAATTTTCATATTCATCATAACCAATATGGGAAGAAGCCGATTCACTGTCAGAAATAATTACTTCGGGATTATATTTTTTGCGGGGCGCCAATCTTTTAATTTCTTTTTTCGTTTCAACAAGGGCATCATAAAGTTTTACTTGCAATGAAATATGGGCACCAATAAATATTGATTCAATTTTTATTGAACACTCTGCGTGACAGCCTTTATTGATTAAATCTTCAGGTTTTATTATTTCATTGCAATCTTCACTTCTAATATCATAAAATTTTGTAAGAAATTCTCCCTTTTTGTATGAAATTAATTTTGGATACAATGTTGGCCCTCTATCAGGAACTCTTTGCATATAAGGTTTGTTTTTCCCATCTTCAATTTTCTCCATTTTCCAATAGAGAGGATTTAAACCCCCTTTTGTTTTAGTAAGATCAGATCTTACCAACTCAAATCTATCAATTTCTTCTTTATTTTCTATAATATGATTGATGCAACAATCTACTATTTCGTTAAATTTTTCTATCCACTTTTCCTCTTCAGCAGTAGGTTTATTTCCACTCCATAAACATAAAGGAAAAGAATAAGTTGAAAAACTTTCAGAAACTGAAACCCCAAATGAATACAAACGACTGGTTGGAATAACTAGTTCTCCTTCTGTTCCATCTTCATTTTTTGAAGAAATTTTTATTCTGCTAAATTTAACCTTTGGCTTGCTGCCTGGAACTTCACCTAAAATTGGTTTAGAAAAGATCATACTTTTTTGTGGTTTATAATTATTAATATCTATTAATTGTGTGTTTTTGTTAGCCATTTTATTTTACTTTTGTATATTTTTTCTAATTTTTAAATCAAATTTTACTTTTCAACTCTAAAAGATCTAAAGCATTTAAAATACCTTAGTAAAAACTATGGCTGAAGGAGGTATGGATATAGAATTAGATAATTTAGGTAAAGGTACTGATGATGATAATGGTGATGGTGATGATACATTTTACCAAAGCCCAAACACATCTACATCTGTTGATCAAGGATATCTTGGTTACTCCGAATATATGGAAGAAAGAAAACGACTTCAATGGCAAATAAAAGATGAAGAGAAAAAAACACCAAATATTGTAGAAAGAAATGAGAACTATGACAGAAGGCGAGAAGCAGGTCAGGAACTCAAAAGCTATTTACCAACTTTCAATCCTAATGATGCGACATTTAATGTAACATATGGAGAAGATGGCAGTATATTAGCAGAATTTAGTAATAGGAAGGGTTCTACACCACACGTCATACTTACTAAAGATAAAGTTCTTATGCTTGAAAATTTACCAAAAACAATGAGAAAAGCTCTAGGTGCAGATTATGAAACAATGTTAGATAAATATAATGATGCCATATCGCAATTTAATGAAGAAAAAGAAAAACATAATGAATTACTTTCTGCAGTACAAGGAATAGATTCACTTTTAGCAACAAGAACGGAGGAGATTGGTGGATATGAGAAAAGAGAAAAAGAACTTAGGGAATTCATTGAGAAACAACAGGTGCAAAAAGCAGAAAATAAAAGTCTTTTCGATCAAACCGTTAAACAGAATATAGAATTAAAAATACAAGCAGCGAGACTTTTGGATGAAACAAAATTATACAAAGAAGAAATAGACAAATATAAGAAGGGAAAATCTAATTTATCAAAGTTAGAACAAAGCAATGAGAGATTAAAATCTGAGGTTGATAAATTAAGAGAACAGATTAGAAATAAAACAATTTCAATCGAAGAACAATTATCAGTTTTAGATGGGCGAAAAGATGAAATACTTAAAAATTTACCATTGCGAGAGCGGATAAAGTATATATTCAAAAAGTATGGTTTTACAGTTTTTGCTGTTGTCAGTGCAGTAGGTGTCATCATTGGGGTTATAGTTTCTAATCTTTCTAAAGGTTTATCAACATTAGGCAGGGGAGTTGGTAATGGTTTGAAAACTCTTGGTAAAAAACTGGGTGAAATATTACCCGGAATGGTTGGTGCAATAGTTAGCTTTCTCTTCAAAACGGCGGGTGAGGTTATTGGATTTTTAGGTGAAAATGCTTGGCTTTTGATAATGGCTGTGGTTCTATATTTTGTGGAAAGTATAAAAAAGAAGAGAAAGTAGGTCTAAAGATATCATTTTGAGTAGTAAAATACAATATGGATGAATACAACAGAATTTACCCTGTATTACCTAATAATCCAGATCCAAATAATTTCAGACTACAAAAATCATGTGAAGTACTACAAAATCTTGAGAAGGAAATTAAACATTATGAGGAAGTTAGAAAAAAGTATAATCTAGCTAGAGGTATATTTACAAAAATAAGTGTTAGTAGTGGAGTGTTTTCAGTTATCTTATCTGCAAGTGGATTGGGGACCTCTCTTAATGGTTTTGGTGCTGTTGTTGGTATACCATTAGGAGCTGTGGGGGGTATTTGTGGAGGAATATCGGTTGGATTTGGATACGCTTCAAAAAGACTTTCATATAAAGTTAGTAAACATGAACAAACAGTTTCTCTGGCAAAAGCAAAAGTAAACACTATTAACGACTTGGTTTCAAAGGCTTTGAAAGATAATAAAATATCTGACCAAGAATTTTCTCTAATTTTATCAGAGGTGGACAAGTTTGAAAAACTAAAACAAGAAATACGACAAAAAACCCGTAAAGATACAGAAAAAACTTAAATATGAATCAGATAAGAACATAGGTTCGTGCAGAAATTTTAAAGGAATTAACCGCTCACGAACGTTGAAAATTTCATATGAGAGAACTGATGTTGGATTTAATTGTTTTGTAGGTATTAGAAATACTAGTGAATATTAATACTTTACATCTTATTCTTAATCTAAAGACCAGATTATCTGAAACATAAAGAATAAGATGTTATTAGACGATTTCAAAAATAGGTATCCAAACGCCGCCCTTGATAAATTTACATTTGTGAATGATTCATATGGAGGATATATTAAATGGAAAGTTAATGGGTCAACAGTTATGTCAAATGATGATCCAACCGGAAAAACATGGACCAATGATCTTCCAGTTGATTTGAAAACATTATTATGGGGGGATTTAGGGTTAGAAAATAAACCTAAAGTTGGTTCATTTCCAAAGAGTTTAACCGCGACTAATCAAAGCTATCCTATACCAGCTGTTAATTTTGATGACTTTACAACTAATGTAACAAAAATGTTAACTTTATTAGATATATACGTTTCAAATACGAAGAAATTTACAGCAAAGATGAGAAACATATTTACATCTCAAGTTGTAACATTCAAATTTGGAAAGCAAAGTAGAAAATGGTTGAATGCGCCGGATATGAATTATTGGCCTCAACAGCTTAACTTTGCAGTATGGTGTGCAACATCTGGTTGTGGGATAAGTCCTTTTGAAAGCTTAAATTATCCTAAAGTAGTGAGTAGTTTCATTAAGTTTCATGTGTATTTTACAATAAGACGAATATTGTATGAAATGAAACTACCTTTACCCGACGAACAACCTTTTGTGATAAATAATAATCCATATAGTAAAGTTGCATATCAACGATTGTGCGCTGAATTTGGGGTTAGTAATAATTCTGACTTTAGATGGAAAGGTGGAAGAAATTCAG
The DNA here is from genome assembly GCA_949710005.1 of Ricordea florida. Lineage (NCBI taxonomy): Eukaryota > Metazoa > Cnidaria > Anthozoa > Corallimorpharia > Ricordeidae > Ricordea > Ricordea florida. Next base: position 860,848 of record OX453273.1, read on the forward strand.
GATTAGGAGATATATTCCTTGATTACGGTGCAGGATATCATGGAAAAGGAGGGGGATATCAAAATGTACATATTGTAAGAAATTATGATGTTGAAGCGGATCAATGGCCTGGTGAAGGAGGCAAATTCGCTGATGAGGGTGGTAAGAAGGAAAAGGGTAATCTCATCTCATTTATCCGTAACGATGACTTTGCCGATTTCAAATATGCTTGGTTTATCCCAACAAGCGGACATGGGCTCACTAAAGCTGGACTTGGGAGATTAAATCGATCAGCCGAAGCTTTTGTTTACTGTATATTAGGAGCACAAGTAAACACTAGAAATTCTATTTATGGTAATGGCGGTGGAGCTATTGAGACACAACAAGAATTCTTGTCTTTATTTGAAAGTAGTGTGATCGAGAATGACATTTCTAAATCTATTCAAAATTACCAACAATCTGTTCAGGAAACTAAATTACGGCTTGATGTCGCTATTGCTCCTGGTGTTTGGTTGATGCCGAGTAATATGATAATCAACACTGAAAGCGTGGTTGGATATAATAACAAACTTATGAAAGCTAGTAATGATATGAATTTTGGAGTGAATAATTCCCTAAATACTGAAACAAAACCTGTTGGAATAAACCATAATTTAGGGGCTTCAAAAGTTTCATTACCGCATAAAACCGAAAACAAACCACCATCAGAAACAACACAAACAGATCCAATTAAACCAGAAAAAAATATTAAATCAACTCAACATGAAGATAATCTGATAGTATTTATGGTTGTTGGCGGTGCAATAGCTTGGTTCCTATTTCGTTAATGTTTTGATTACGGTGTAGCCAATTTAAAGATGAATATGATGTAATCAAAACAAAATGTTAAGTATTACAATGTATAAGTCAGAAAGTAGGATTTATTTAGATCCACCGCTGAAAAATATTCGGGAGATACAGCTTCTGGATTGCAATATAAAGACCAAAAGATTGATTAATTTCAAGGATAAACAGACCTTATTCAATGATGAGAATCAAGGCTTCATAATAATTCAACCCGGCACATATTCTCTTCGTAATATTCAATCAGTCTTTCTTAATGATCCTAATACGGAAAAGATAACAATAATTGAGACTGATACTGTTGACTATCTTTATTCAAATAAGAACTTCAAAATTAAACTTACTAGAGGATTGTCGATTGGTTTAGGGGTGCCCGAAGTCATAAATCCAGGTAAATTATACCCCATAAATATCCAGATTAAGGAACCACTGAGACTTATGTGTAGTATAGTTGATACCAAGTCTTCGTATTTGAACAAAACCAAAAATGGCGAACTTGTAAAACTCTCTCCATCACAACTACTCGCGAACATACCCTCAAAGGATTATCCAACAATTCCAGTTCGAAATTATGATAACGTCATAAATCACTTTGATTTAACCATATTAGGCAATGAATGGGGAAAACTTGATCTTAAGGGTTCCCCCATAACTTTTAGTTTAAGATTCAGATAATTTCGACGTGGTTGGTCCTTAAGGTCTTTTTGTTACATAACTATTACTTGAGTTATATAACACAATTACATAAGATTATTCATCCGGTTCAATTCTTCCATTTTCATTTTTAAAATTCATTCTACATTCCTTACAAGAAGCTTTTTGCTTACCATGTTCACAAATTTGCGATCCTCCACAATCCTTACATTGATGTTTTTGTTTACCATGTTGGCAAATATGGGATCCGCCGCATTCTTTACAACGATACTTATATTTATTGTGTTTACATACTTGCGATCCCCTACACTTTTTACAAGCGTACTTAACTCTATCATGTTCGCATATTTGGGATCCACCGCATTCTTTGCAAAAATATTTAATTTTTCCATGAATACAAGTGTAAACGCTATTAATAATAACTTTTTCAATTAAACTAATAATCTCCTCCTCTTTGTATTTTTTAACCTCATTAATAAGATCTTTTTTACTCATTTTTGATCTTCCTTTAATTTTTAACTCTCTCGCAATTCTTTTTAGTTCACAAAAATACAAATCATTTAATTTATCCATGTTGTTATTTTTTGTGAAATATTTCTTATTTTTTAAATCATTTTTTATTCGCAATATCTGATAAAAATTTACGAGATCTTTTCGTTTTTTGGGTAATCTTCGCCTTTTTTCTTGATCTTGTGTAATTTTGAGTGAATCTTTACATAAATCTTTTTCGTACTCTTGAGTGATAACAAAAAATGTACACGCGTGTGGGTGAAAAAAACAACATGTGCATGGGTGAAAACAACAACATGTGTGTGTGTGGGGCAAACCCCTCTCATCTACTACTCATCAACAAACTACGCCTATCCACGACGAAGTGATGGTAGTGCTTTATGACCTCACAAAATCCGGTGAGTCTTGAAGCTTTTCCTTATCATACAGAGTTTCGAGAAGCCTTGTTTAAATATTCCGTCTTTTTTATATATCAAGCCCACAATGCATGAGGGAACGATTCCATCGTTTGCAATCAAGTATTGGTTTCTTCACTTCACAAAAATAGCTCAAATTCACTGCAGTGTTAAGGTTTTTACCCAGAATAGTACTGAGAAATACAATTGCATGTCAATGTATTTTTTTTATTAAAGAAAAGGACCTGCTACAGTTTCTCACATGTTTGAAGCATCAATGTTGCTTTACCGAAATAAGCCTCTTCTCATTATCCCCAGGCTCATCGCAGTATTTGTCAAGCTTATGACTCCATCGGCTTGATTTTTGATACGACGTCGATCAGGACGGGACCAAACAATAGCATTAACAAACAGAACACTGAAACTACATTTGCAAAAATACAGTCTTGTAGGTTTCTTTTAAGTCCTCTGCAAAACAACCACATTTTTTGCAATTCCACGTGTAGTTCTACTTCTAAGGAGCTGAATTTGAGTTTGGTTCCGACTCCCTCGCGAGTAAAAACCAGTCTTTCGGACGCACTCACACTCATAGCAATCTAACGTTTTTCAAGAAATTGGGTAAATCAAACGAATTGATTAAGTAAGTTATACCACCGTAAGGTAAAAAGGAGGTGCTGACGTTTCGAGCGTTAGCCCTTCGTCGGAGCGAATGAGAGGATTGTGGGTTACGTACAATTTATATATAGAAGTTTGGAGCCATGCTATTGGTGGAAACATAGCAGTGTGTGAATGGAAGTGAATAGATGAATGATTATATAAATAGTAAATAGATTTAGGCAAACCTAAAAGCGGAGCTCCTCACACAGTCCTTCCAAAAACGCTTGAAAACTTGTAGGAAGAAAATCTTTCCTCCAAAACCGCTATGAATAATCCGTTTCTTCAGCAAAACATTGTAGACTGCTGTAGACTGCTGGCTGTAGGTTGCGTAGCCGCAGCAAGCCGCGAAAAGCGCGCGAAAAACAAAGCCTCGTTTCGGTTTAAGACCTTCTAAATATCCCGGATGACTATGGCCGCCATGTTGGGGCAACGTTGTCGTCGTCGTCGTCGCTAGGCGCACGCGCCCGCGAGCCATGCCGCTAGCCACGATGACCGTGAAAACTCAAACGCATGGTTTTCTCAATTTCTATCCTCGCACGGTAGTTATGGGGCTCCGCTCTGCGGCTCTTCGAGCCGCTGTGGAGCTCCGCTAAAAAACGTTCGTTGATACCGTGGGGATTAAGAGAACCGAGTTGAAAGATAAACTTCTGTTCTAGATTTTTGCGGCTCTCCGTGTTGCCCTGATGCACGGAAAGGCCACGTACCGCCATGCTTTGAGTGGAGTGGTTAGGCAGATTAAAGTGTCACGCTACAGGTTTAGATGCATCTTTGTCATTTCGTTGGACTTCGCGCAGATGCTCCCGGAAACGGTCACCTAATCTTCTTCCGGTCTCGCCGATGTACATCTTCTTGCATAAGGTGCATTTTATGCAATAAATAACATTGGCAGAAGTGCATGTGAAACGGTCGGTGATTTTAATCGATAGCTTAGGTCCTGTTACTTTGTCTGTGTTGTGGATGAAAGGGCACGTTTTGCATGTTTTTTGTGTGCAGTTGAAGGTGCCAGGTGATTCGCGTCTGATTTTAGTGTACTTCTAACTAAAAAGTCGCTTACGTTTTTGTTACGTTTAAATGAGATGAATGGTGGTAGTGAGAAGATTCTACCTCAGAGATTTCGTTGTCATTCTGAAGTAACTTGACACAAGCGTGGGACAAAGAAAAATGCTGTCCCCGACGGGAATCGAACCCATGACCTCCCGAACACCGGGCGGGCGCTCTATCCACTGAGCTACGAGAACTTGAAGTCCTTGAAGTTCTTCAGAATGATGTTCTTGACAGGTAGATTGAGTGGGTGAAAAGTGAGTGTGAACAGTATTCTCTGGTTCTCTTCCTTTTGTGACGTTTGTGGTGCTGAGTGTTGATCAGTTGTTTGAGCGCGTTGTTGAGCTGTCTTCACAACTGAGTCAGGGTAGCCACGGTTCTTGAAGAACTAGAGCATTTCTTCTGATTTGCTGAAAAAGCCCAACTCATCACTACATAAACGTCCCAAATTGCATTGAAGACGAGTGCAACAAATAAATATGGGAGTCGGTAGGTTTGTAGTACACACTAGTTGATAGGCCGTTGTTATGAATTGAAACGTTGATGTCGAGAAAAGCTATTGAGATTTCTGAAATTTGCCAAGTATGTTTTAATGCTGGGTGGAACGAATTGACAGAATTAATGAAATGCTCAAGTTCTTCCTTGGTAGATGAAGTTGCACCAACGCAGTCGTCAATGTAGCGGCGATATGGTTTAGGGTTTAGGTCCGTTGTACATGTATTGTCTGAAAAATTGGTTTTCAAATGAGAAACAGTTGAGTGTTAAAACTAGTTCGGCTAGGCGAAGTAGTGTTTCTGAACTGGGCTCTTTTGTAGAGCGCTGGTCGAAATAAAATTTGAGTGCTAGAAGTCCTTCGTTGCTCGGTATGACAGTGTATAGAGAGGTGATGTCCATATTGAAAATAAATTTGTTTTCGCCAGAGAAGTTGACGTCGCGGAAGATTTTTAGTGCGTGGTTGGTGTCTTTAATATGGGATTGCAAAGATTTGACAATGGGCACTATGATTTTGTCTAAATAGCTGGAGATAAGTTCAGTTGGGCAACTGCATGCAGAAACAATGGGTCGGCCGGGATTGTTCGGTTTGTGGATTTTAGGTTTGAATTGAGATTCGTGAAGTTCTAGGAGTTGTGATAATCAGATTTTGAGCCGTGACGGGTAATTTATGTTTTGAAATGAGATCTTGAATAGTTTCCTTGACGAGTTTTGGTGGGTAAGGGTGAGGTCTTTGTCTACTTTGGCATAAAAAGATTTGTTGGAAAGTTGCCGGAAAGCTTCTTGTTGGTAAAGATCGGACCGCCAAACGACCACCGCGCCGCCTTTGTCGTCAGGGTTTAATGACAACATCTTTCCGCTTCTAAGATATTTTAGGGCTGCCCATTCTTCAGTGGAAAGGTTGGAACATTTAGTATTACAATTGAATTTGAGTTGTTGAATATCACAAGGGCATTTTTGGACGAAGAAGTCTACAGAAGTAAATTGGTCCTCTGGTGGGGTCCATTTAGATTTTCGAATGTTAATTGTTTCAAAAATGTCTTTTTCTGAGGTGCGAGAATTGTCCTGTTTTTTGTGAAAAAAAGCTTTCAGTTGGACGCGGCGAAGAAATTTTTCAACATCTTGTTTGACTTTGAATTCATCGGTTTGTTTAGTTATGGGAACAAAATTTAAACGTTTGCTGAGAACGGACTTTTCGGGATCGGAAAGTGGTAAATCTGCTGGAATTGTAACCGAGAAAGTCTCCTGAATGGGGTGATGACTTTTACATATTTTTGACTGTTTTACGGCTAACGGTTAACCACAGTCAGGAGCCCATTAATGGCTCCTGCCACAGTGTTGTTGTTTTCGAGTGGTGGGTTATAAGTGATTTTAGGCCCTAAAAAATTTTGAAGTTTTTGGGTCTCGATTTGGTGCAGGTAATTAAAACGTTTAGTATTAAGTTATTAAATTTAAACGAATAGACTGAACTAAAATGGTAGGGCAGATTTTGGAAAGTTTGGAGCGGCATTGCATAATTTGTTGGTGGAGGTCGTCACGTTTTTTGCACATAGCTTTAACGGTGATTCTCAATTTTGCGTGAGAAAATATTTTGGACACACTGAATTTCCTGTAGGTACTCTCGGTTGGACGAAGAGAAGGCAGATGCGTGAAAGTTATACTGGAAACCTTTTGGAATGACTTTGGATTGTAGGCAACGACCAATAAACTGAATGTGACTACAAAACCTAGTTTTAGTGAAAATGTGGGTGGCTAAACGGAAACCTAAACTACTGCTAGTGGAAGGAAAAGGAAAGAGGTAACTTACGATTTCCTGGCGTAGCTGCTTGATGAGTGTCTCAGGCTTGGCATCTTGGTCTGCGATCAGTGTACGGTTCTCTTGTATGTGAAGTACGGGCTGTGGAGTGAAAGAGACTGAAAAGGGTAATGTTAGTTGTCGCAGCGATGAAGGTAACAAGTATTGTGGGGATAGTTTCTAAAGAAACTGGTGCTGCGTCGGTGGGGAATTGAAACACAAGAAATTGGGTAAATCAATTCGTTTGATTTACCCAATTTCTTGTGTTTCAATTCCCCACCGACGCAGCAGTTTCTTTAGAAACTATCCCCACAATAACGTTTTTCAAGATTTCTTTTTTATTTGTCAAAGCAGACAGTCAAGCAGAAATAACAAAGACTTGCATATTACTGTTAGTGCAAATTAATTTATTTATGTTTCCATTTATAGATAAATAGTGATTTAATTAGGTTTTTGCTACGATAGAGACCGTTAACCTGCGGTAAGACTTTGATAGAACCATCATATCCTTTACAGATTTTTCCTCGAGTTTGATGCCCCATTTTTCATCCCAATCGCTACGGAGGCATTGTCTTTAAATAACATGTGGTTTTATTGTGAAGGTCAGTTCTTTACGTTTAAGAACACCTTTCAATGCAAACTTTTTGAGAATGATAATAGTAGTCGAACTTGCTGGATTTGCCTTTCACCATTTTTTTAAATTATTTTTTTTATTTTTTTTTTTTACAGAACTGATGCGTTTTTCTGTATTTTCCTCAGGCGATTAGGAGTGATTTCAATGTTGTTTGGTCGTATTAACTGGCCTTCACGGATGAATGCAACTTGAATAGAAGGTCTTGTTTCGAAAAACGTCTGCCTGTAAACAAAGCGAGACAGACAGAAAATATCACAGAAACGGGCGCGATTTTCCTCTTCATTGTAATCTTGTGTGCGCAATTTTCTTTGTAAGATCTAAGAGGCTGTATCTCGAAAGTCTCGATAACTTGACGAGTCCGAAGCTCCAATTTTAGGTTGGCGGAGTTTATCAGTCGAATGTTTGTGTAGTACTTGACGTAACGAGCAAGTTCACTTAAAACGTACAGACCAGCAAAACTGCAATTCTCGTTGTAACTATTGCGAAGATAAAATAGCTTTCCGGGTCTCTGTACAGTTAGCGGAACTTTCGAGAAACATGCCACAGTCAGGATTGTGTTTGAAGAGAGGTTAGTTCCCGTGCTTCCTGATTTCAGATGTTACAGAGTCTATCTATTTAGTGCGCATTTGGCATAATCACTTCATAATTTGTCCTTCCCGTTTTAAGGCAAAGGCTTTACTAATTGTGTATCAGTACTTCTCACAACCAAAAGCCCCTACCTTAGTTAACTGAATGCTTTTTTTTTTCATTCCTAACATTGCGTGCCTGCTTTACATAATGACTTATTTTAAATTACGGTATGAACAAAACCGTTAATAGTATAATAGATTATAATAGCTGTCGCTTTCATTCAGTGGAATTTATGCGTCATCGCGTGACCTATCCGTCATTGTGCCAACTTTTTGCTTTGTTTGACCATAAGTGCCTCAGAGGTTTCACTGATTTTATGGCCATCAAAGCTGGCTATTTCAGGATGGTAAATTATTGGCACCCAGTCATTAAACAGGGCAATCGCCTGTAACTAATGTTTTGCAATAAAGTCACGAAATGGATACGGCAATAGCACCTCGCTATCAATCTTCTGTGATGAGTCTTTTGCTTTGTCATTTTTTCAGTTTGCAATGATTGTGTGATCTATTATGTTCAGTGTGGCAGATCGTTAAAAGGTGGGATATAGAACCAGGGCTGATACTGAAGAGAAAAATACGGTTGTTTATTTACTCGAGGTCGAGTAGACAACCCAGCTAGACATAGATGAGTGAAGATGCACGCAATGCTGAAGTGGTTTTTACTCATCATCATCTTTTGCTTATCAACAGTTTTGTTCTCTCTACGCGGTACAACGTTTACTGAAGTGTTTTGGTCTGTGCGTTTGCTAAATTTCGCCCCCGCATTCTGTTCAGTGCTTTTACTGGCGACTTTTCAATCTCACGGAATGTTTCCGGCCATCCGGCTAATCCAATTCCCCAAGCTTCTAATATAAGGTGCGTTTGAAGTTTTTCCATAGATTTAATTCCCAAGTGTTGCTTAGATTGTACTTCTTTTGTCTTAACATTTTTCCTTTCCCTGCGCAAGCGGTGAGTGTCAAAGTGTTGTCGCTCAGCCCAAGGGTTCAAACCGAATCCTAAAATCTGAATAATAATATTAACTGAGAACGCCCTTTTAAAATTGCCAAAGTCGAAGCTTATTTTAAATTGATTGTTATCCTGCACAATTCAAAATTATATATTTGGTTCATTGGGTTCGGTATATCCCGGCTGTAAGAAAGCAGTGTCAATACTTGCAACTGCATAATAGTCTCCTGATATCAACACACAAATTCCTCTCCGTTGTCTCTATGCATTCATACAGTTCAAATAAGGAGAATGTGTTAGAATACCACCAAACAGAGTTCATTAGTGGTGATCATTCCCTTGCATTCTCATCATCAGCATACATTACTATGTGTTGATTTCACAAGGAGAAATTAAATATTTGCCTATTAGTGTTGCGACTAAAGGGAGAAAGCGATTCGGGGACGCACGTTGTGCTCATAAACCCACAACCTACTCTCGGCACATGATTAGAAATAAAAAAACGTGCTTAATTTGTCATAATGTCGATCAACATCAGAACTTAACCAGACTATATTTATAGATAAATATAAGCAGTGTAAAATTGGTATACCTAACGATGAACTCCCAGTAAGAGGATCCATGGGATACAATGTCTCGACGTGAATTTGTAGTTTAGTGTACGATAAGGATGTGACGAAGAGACCAACTCTTAACTGTTCTGGACGAGTTTTAATGCACGACGTTTCGGCCATTCGGCCTTCTTCAGGTTAAAAATTAAAAACTAAAAAGCTATTTACAATAGTTGCGAATTACAGGAACACCGCCTTGTATACCAAGCAGAAATTTTAAGATTGAGGTTACGTAATACAACTAAGGTCTAAATTACAAGGTGAGAAGGATTAAACAATCAAAGGCAAATAAAGAAAGATGGGTGACATGTGAATACAAATAAGGTGAATACAAATAAGTGACAAAAACTAGAGAGAAAAAAATCTAACTTAAATAGTACTGTTTACTCTGAAGTAACAAGCTCCTCATTGAAGGCTCTGAATGAATGTAATCAGGTAAAAATCATAACAGAATCCCCTGAAAGGCCCATTAAACCGCAGTAATAATTTTCCTTCCAAAGCCCCTTTTTTGAATGAAAAACCGAGGACAAACATAACAGAATCCCTGAAAAGAGCTCTTGACCTCAGAAATAAAGAAATAACAAAAAAGATACGAGAATAAAATTAAAATACGTCATATTGGAAAAATGGCAAACCACAACTACTCAATTGTAGTAATTAATGCGGTGTTTTGATCTAAATTCCCGCCGTTTGTTAAGACCATGAGGATTAAGGGTATGTAATTGCGCGGTCCAATAGGCCTCCCTAGTGAGTAATAATTGTCCAAGATGTAAAGAATTTTCAAAAGACCTAATTTGTTCAATGATAATGAAATTGATTTGTGAAATTTCACGTTCAGAGTTATTAAAATGGATGGCAATTCACAAGTTCTTTTGTTCTTCAGTATGTTCGACTTATGGTTACGAAATCTTACTTTAAATTCAGTCGAGATGGAGCCTACATATTGCAGGTTGCACGAAATCGTATTTTAAATTCAGTCGAGGTGGATCCTACATTTTGCATTGATCTGTTGCGAATTGTTAGTTCTAGCGCGAGTGCCAAGATGTTTTTTCTTCGGTCTGTCCGACTTGTAACACTATTTTACTATCAGTGATATAGTGTTACAATGTTGGCGCCTCCATACTTGGGTTCTCATGTAGGTTACGTTTGTTGTTAGTTCTGTCGTTGTTTGAGGGTTTCTGTGACATGAAGTACTTGAGATTGCATAGCTGGCACTCGTTTACTACTGAAGGACAGAGCACAAGTTACACACAGCATTATATCACTGGTACCCATTTATACACCTGGGTGGAGGTAGACAGTGTGGAATTTAAGGAATTCTGAACACAATGCTATCACGTGCGTTCGAACCCCGGCCTGATCAAGTCGAAAGCTCGACCCATAATCTCTCAGTACTAAACGTGGCTGCACACATTGGAAAATTGGTATAGCTGTATGGGGTCAAGCTGCTCCGACAAATTTAGAAAAAATCTGGATTCTGCAAAAACGTGCCCTACGTTTGATTTATTTCAAACCCTTTAGATTCCATGCGGTACCATTGTTTAAATTATCTAATGCTCTTCCTCTCAATCTTCTTTATTTTAAAACAATCTGCCTTATTATGCACTGTGGCGTGACTAGCGTGACCATAATCATGTGATCAGCCAGTCACGTGACGAGCAGAACCTGGTGTAACAAGTAGACTTGCCCAGTGTGAGAGTGCGAACTCGGCATTAAAAGTTTTTATCGCTATTGAGCCTGAGCTGTGATTTATTCCCTTCACAACTTGACATGGTGTCAGGAGTGGCTCTCACGCTTCGTTACTGGATGATGTGATTGAGTATTTGTCGCTACCCTGGTGACTAAACAGTCGACCGAAATAGGAAGCTTGTTCTGCGTGGCCGCCATCTTGGATTTGGCGAGATGACTGATACTAAAGGAACGTCAGCCGTGGCTCCGTTGATATTGCCTCCAATGAACCTGCCGCCACCTAAACCGCTCGTCGTAGATGATAATCTGGCTAGCAATTGGAAGCAAAGGAAAAAAGTATGGCAAAGGTACGAAATTGCGACTGGAATTTACAAGCAGGAGAATCTTGTTCGAGTGTCAACATTGCTTTCGGTTATCGGCGAAGAAGCTGTCAAAGCGTTTGATACGTTCGCTTTCGGATATTGAATATTGCGAACCTCGCACTCAAGTCATTTACGAACGCTACCGTTTTAATAATCGTAAACAGGAGCCAGGCGAAAGCATTAGTGCGTACGTGACCGAGCTGCGTGTGATTGCGAAGAACTGTGCTCACGACGAAATCACACCGGACGAGATTTTACGCGACCGCTTGGTCCTTGGAGTCCGAGATGAGAAAGTACGCGAACGCCTTCTACGAGTAAACGACCTGACCTTGTCAAAAGCCATCGACATTTGTAAAGTGTCAGAACAGACTAGTCAGCAATTAAAGCTGATTGCCAGTGGAACAGAGGAGTCAGTTGGTGCAGTTAGAACACAACAAAAAAATGAGCCACCTCAGAACACACGAAGGCCACGTGACCCACCCATCCGACCAGAATTTAGATTTTGTGGATATCAGCATGGAAATCGCCAGTGCCCTGCAAAAGGCCAAACTTGCCACAAGTGTGGACAAAAGAACCATTTTCAGTCAAGGTGCCGAGCAACTATCCCAAAGGTAAACACCGTAGAAGAAATACCTATTCGTATAAGTACAGTTGGAAGTGGATCGCGTGCTTTGATTACTATGGACGTCGGCATGCAAGGCAACCAAAGTCAAGTGACATTCCAACTAGACATAGGTGCAGAGTGCAATCTCATTTCATTGAAAGATTATCGGTGTGCCACCGGTGATGTGGATTTGGCACTAGTCAAGCGCTGCTCACACAAGTTTATTAAAACTTACACCAATGAACGATACAAGATATTGGGGTCAACAGAGCTCCCTACATGGCGCCGCGAGAAAAGAAATGTGTTGCCATTCAACATTACAGAAGATGACCTTGCCCCACTGTTATCGTACAGCACATGTATTGGGCTGGGACTCATCACAATTAATGACTGTGATAGCCCATCAAGCGTCAGTAGTCGAGGATACCCCCAGCGTTGGCATTGCCGTAACAGTAGGGATTGCCAACCTTCTAGAGGAATACAAAGATGTTTTTGAAGGCTTGGGTGACCTCCCAGGCGAGTACCACATTGTCACTGATAACACAGTTCCACCTGTAGTACATCCTCCACGTCGTGTACCAGTTGCTTTACGAAACCAGATCAAGGAGAAACTTGATGAAATGGTAGCTAGTGGTATTCTTGCACCTGTAACTGAACCAACCGAGTGGGTTTCCAGTATGTTGGTCATTGTCAAGCCCAACAAGCTGCGCATATGTCTTGATCCGCGCGATTTAAATAAAGACATCCGTCGAGAGCATTACCAAATGCCAACAGTGGAGGAAGTCGCGACCCGCCTTTCGCAAGCAAAGACGTTCACTGTCGTCGATGCCAAGGACGGCTTTTGGCAGAAACGTCTTGACACTGAGTCTAGCTACAAGACCACCTTTAACACACCGTTTGGGCGCTACAGATGGAATAGGATGCCGTTTGGCATCTCGTCAGCGCCAGAAGTCCGGCAACGTACAATGCACGAGTTTGTTGAAGACCTGGAAGGCGTGGAAGTGATTACAGACGACTTCCTCATTGCTGGATTTGGCAATACAGAACATGAAGTAAACCAGAGTCTTGAAAGAAATGAGCGTGCCTTTCTTGAGAAATGCCGTTTGCGGAACTTGAAGTTGAATCGTGCAAAAGTGAAGTGGCACCAGCCAAGCGTGAAATTCGTGGGTCATCTACTTACTTCTCAGGGGCTAATGCCCGACCCAGAGAAGATTCAGGCCATATTGCAGATGCCTGAACCTGAAGATGTCACTGCAATAAAGCGATTCCTGGGGATGGTGACCTATCTTGCTAAGTTCATGCCCCACTTGTCAGAGAGGACAGAGCAGCTTAGACGTTTGGAGGACAAGAATGTAGAGTTCTAGTGGTTAAAACAGCACTCCCTTGCCATGAACACAATCAAGACGTTCCTGACAGAGGCCCCTGTCCTCCGTTATTACGATATGAACAAGCCGGTCACTGTACAATGCGACGCAAGCCAGTCTGGCTTAAGAGCAGTACTGCTGCAAGATGGTCAGCCTGTCTGTTATGCTTCCCGTGCCCTCACTGACACTGAATCTCGATACGCGCAGATTGAGAAAGAAATGCTTGCCATCAATTGGGCATGTGACAAGTTCGACCAGTACCTCTATGGGCGAGACAAAATCACTGTCGAGACTGACCATGAACCATTGAAGTCTGTGTTCAAAAAGGAAATTCACAAGTCACCCAAGCGCCTGCAGCGAATGCGCCTGGCTCTACAAAAGTACAATCTGGAAGTTCAATACAAGAAAGGAAAACTCATGCACATTGCAGATGCCTTGAGTCGTGCATATCTGGAGAAAACTGATGGGACCCAGACCGAGTTTTGTGAGATTCGTGCACTCGAGATGGTGAATCACGAAGAGTATATTCGAGTTGAACCTCCGAAGCGAGATGTTTTCCGACAGCGAGTCGCTGAAGATGCTGATATCCAGGAACTAATCCGTGTGATCAAGCAAGGCTGGCCCGAAAAGAAAAATTGCCCTCCTGCTGCTCAGCCGTACTATGACGAGCGAGGCGAGTTGATAGAGTCACAAGGTCTTGTGTTCCGTGGAGAACAGCTTGTAGTGCCTGTTTCACTTCGAAAGGAAATGTTAAACCAGCTCCACAGCAGCCACATCGGCATTGGAGGATGTGTTCGTCGTGCCCGTGAAATATTGTATGGCCACGAATGAGTGCTGAAATCAGAGACTTTGTTTCTCGTTGTACAATCTGCCAAACCTACCGACCAGAACAGGCCCGCGAAGAGCTTCAGCCACATGAACTTCCTTCACGCCCTTGGCAGAAAATTGGTGCTGATCTGTTTGTTCTTGGACAGCAGACGTTCCTGATCACGGTGGATTACTGGTCCAATTTCTTTGAAGTGGTTGAGATCCACAAGAAGACAGCACAAGTCGTTATTACTCAGCTCAGGGTGCAATTTGGTCGCCATGGTATTCCAGAAGTACTGATTACAGATAATAGTTCAGAATTCGACAATCGAGAGTTCCAGAATTTCTCCTCTGAGTTGCATTTCGATCCCCGAACCTCTAGTCCAAGATATCCACAGTCAAATGGAAAAGTGGAAAATGCTGTGAAAACATGCAAAGGACTCCTTGTGAAAGCGAAGGAAGACAAGAAAGACCAACTATTAGCAATCCTTGATTGGCGCAACACCCCGAGTTAGGGGTTCAGTACCTCGCCGGTTCAGAGGCTAATGGGTCGACGCACTTGTACTTTGCTACCAACAGCTGAAGTGCTCCTCAGGCCAAACGGTGACATTAAGACCACGGTGAGTAACCTAGCAGCTAGGAAAAGATTGCAGTGCAGGCAGTACAACAGAGGCATTAAGAGCCTTGCCCCCTTAAAGGCAGGTGATGCCATCCGCATGAAGTTACCTGGGGAGAAGAAATGGAGCTTAGGCCACTGCACGAGCCCTCGTGGCCGACGGTCGTACGAAGTTGAGGTGGAAGGGCGGCGCTTCCGTAGAAACCGTCGCCAGCTGCGGTCTACTATGGAGCCATCACCAGAACCATGCAGCCCCATCGATGAGCCTCACCAAGCTGAGAATGAAAGCAAGCCACCAGATTTACCAGAGTTCCTTCCAGGACAGGACCACACCCAGACCCCTGAGATTGAAGTGAATGATTCAATCCCATCCACAGAATCTGTCCCGGTCAACGAAGAGCCCATACCTGCATTCCAGCCCAGACGCTCTGAGAGAGCCAGACGTGCCCCAGCATGGTTTGAAGATTATGACTTATCTTGAACATTGACTTGAAAGACTTAGTTTATTGTTGGACCCTGTTGTTGTTTTGTTCTTGCTAATTTTGTAAGGGAAGGGGATGTGGCGTGACTAGCGTGACCATAATCATGTGATCAACCAGGCACGTGACGAGCAGAACCTGGTATGTAACAAATAGACTTGCCCAGTGTGAGAGTGCGAACTCGGCATTAAAAGTTTTTATCGCTATTGAGCCTGAGCTGTGATTTATTCCCTTCACAACTTGACATGCACGATGTATTCAATAATGTAACTCCTCCGAACATTTCCAACATATATACTTATTCGTCACGATTTTCTGCGGCTGGCAATTTCTACATTGAACATTCGTGAACAGACCATAAGAAAAATTCTTTCTTAAGTATTGGTGAAAAGATATGGAATAGCATTGCCGATAGTCATCGTGCTCTACCTAAATATAAATTTAAGAATTTCCTACAGAGTCGGCTAATGGATATTTTAATACAGGAGGATAATTATGTTGGCGTGCAAACTTTAGTTCAAATATTTAGTAAATATTGACATTTGCTTTAGTTACCTACTTTCAAATATAATCGTATTTACTGTTTGTTTTTAAATTCAATATGCTGATGTTCGTGTATCAGCTTCCCTTATTGTTATGTTTCAACCCTGTTGCTGTTATAATTGTCGTTATCTTTTTTACTTTTCCTTCCCGCCCCGATTAGCTAGACTATTTTGCGGGTAAGGATTGATGGAAAAATGTAACTTAAGAGTGTTTAATAAAGTTGAAAGTTGAAGTTGAAAGTTGAAAAAGTAGATCAAGTAAATGACAACAATAGCCTGAGAATGTACAGCTTTGTTTTATCAAGGTGAACTTAATTTTTATCGGGCTGCTAGGTTTTTGGGATTGGAATGTCTCCTGTTAACGAGAGTTACCATTAAAAACGCAAAGCATGTGTCAGTCATTTGAAATCATCGCTAGTGGCGCCATGGTTCTGTTTCATATTTTGAATTTACTCGCTTGTATTAAATTGGTCTTGTGTTAAGTCAGTAACTTAAATTTCAACTAACCTACCCTGAGGGTCCCCAATAGGGTTCTTCAATCCCGCCATCCCGACCAAAATTTGCCTTCAATCTCGTAATCTCGACGGTTTTTATCGGCCAATCCCGATCCCGGTCATAAACGTTTTCTTACGTTCCTTACGTCAATGTAAAAAATCCCCCCGTCCAGATTCCCTCGTAGCAAATCCAAGAACTGAGAATTTTAAAAGAAATAAGCTCTCTTCAACAAAGTGAAGACATCGTTCATTTGGTAGTTTTCAGTTTCTATTGAATTAGGTCGCTAATTAATTTTTTGTAGGTCGTTATTCTACCTTTTTCCTTCTTTCCTGATAGAATGATTCAATGATAGAAATGATGTGGATAGTAGTGATGAAGTGAGTGCATAATACTTGACATACTTAGAATAGAAAGGTTTAGAAACGGTAACTAATGTATAGAAAAAAAACTTACCTAACAGTTTCCTTGAGGGTCTTTAAAGTATTCACATTCCGTCGAAGTTGCGCACCAAATTTCTCTTTGCGCAGAAAAGAACTGCCGCTCTTCCCCTGTTCATAGGAAAGGGCCACACAATTTACGATGTCTTGGACCTCTTCAAAATGACATTTCCCGAGTCCCGCTTCGTTAAATCGCCAAATCCCGTGTCCCGTTCAAAATTGTAATCCCGAATCTCGTTCCTCTTTTTCTCCAAAATCCCGAATCCCGGCCATCAAATAAGCCAAATTCCGGATCCCGAAAAACCTATTGGGGACCCTCTACCCTGAAGCGCTATGAAGCCGGACATTAACAGGAAAAACTTTATTAACTTTAATTATTGTTCAATTGCTTTAATGGCACGTGGTAGATTTTGCGAGAGTTCCTTACACCGCGAGTCAGGCGACAATCTAATTGCAGTTTTGAAAATCACAACAATTACATGCTCTTGTTTGACAACATCTCGTCTCGTTTATGTAAATAAAATGCCAAGCTGTAAGTAAGCTGGAACTTCTTGTAAGTGCAAACCCAGATTAAGAGTAGTGTTCTCAGCAACGAGAGTGATCGAAATGAATCTTCTCCTGATCACATCAATATTAAGGTTGCGTCCACTCTATAAGAATATGTAAGCTGATCACTGTTATTTTTTGTGGTATCATACTTCATATTCTTCTCTAATATTGATCAAGTTTGATATAACACACGCACTGATTGGCTCACTATCGCGTCCGTGGTGGCACCAGGCCAAATGAACAAGGCTATGACGTCAAACTCACCTTTTTGCTGTTTTTTTTTTCTTCTTTAAAGAAGTAGAAAATGGCTAACTTCTTTTTATTAAAGGTGGTGTAGAGGTTGTGGTTCAATTTATCCTTGGTTCAAACTTTATTTTCCTTTGTTTCAAAGTTATTATCATTAAATTACCATAACCAAAAGAAAAGAAAACCAAATTTGAACCAAGGATAAAATTGAACCACAACATAAACACTCAAAGTAGTTAGAAAGAACTCTAAAGTGCTGACGTAAACCTTAGCGACAGGCTCGATCCTTGTTCGCTAACATGCGTGTATATTAGGAGACAGACTATACAGCTGTACTGATTGTCTTAGCCATGTACTGTATTTAGAATGTATTTGACTTTGTAAACTTGTGCCACGCTATAGATGAGTGGAATTTTGAGGAACTCAGTGTTTAACACACATTTCAAACGCTGCCGCGGTGCCTAGGTGTCCAAACTCAGACAAAAACATCCGGCTTAGATTGTACATGGTTCTTCATCGCAACTGGTATCTTTTGTCCGATCCATTTTGCCGGAAAGGCGGTGTAAGACTGTCTCAAGCTTGCCCATCCACCCCTTGGTGTTTGTAGCATTCACAAAACAACAAATAGCACCTAGAAAGAGTGTGGCTTCAACTGAAGTTATGGCAAGAAATATATTGTGGCCCTCACCGATTTTATTCGCTAAATGAAACGCCGAAACGTGGCACTCTGTATTGCAGACAAGGTTGTTTTTGCTCGTTTTCCTTAGGATAGGACAACGTGATTTACTAGTTAGCAACTACTAGTTAATGTTCACTGATTACGTCTCGAATGAAGTTTGACATGTTTACTAAGGGAAGTTGTATTCACTAACTCGAGTTAGGATAACTGCTGCAATATTATGAAACGAGTGGTTCACGTGACGTATACCACTGAGGACTGATGACATTTCAAGCACTAGAAATGCATGATAGAAGATTGCTGCCTATGCTCGAAGCGTTCGTCTTTTTATCATCTTACGTAATTTTCCTCAACGACACAGCACTACTTTCTTTCCAAACTAATCCCTTTCAACTTTTGAACAGTGCAGCCGCTTTAATGTAGTCTACATTTAATGGGATTGGATAAAGTATAGCTTTGATTTCAATTGTTTTGATCTGGAATTTATTGAGCCGGCCGCGGACCAGAGCGAAACACACGTAGCAGAACACTGTTCAGTAGCTTTTATTAAAACGGGGAAAAAAGTTCGGGATCTCATTCACCGCAATTTGAATGCACTTTCAAAGCACTGCAAGTGCTATTAAAAGGAAAGAAAGGTTGTGGGAGTTTTCTCATACCTTGAATACACAAAATAAGGCACAGGGGTAGATCAGGGCTTGTGGTTCATGGTTCTCTAATCATGTTGTTGATTTAACCTTTCTAATCCTGAGAAATTACATAGATATTCCAAAAAAATAAATAGAATATTTTTATTGCAGCTATCATTTCACTCAAAACAAACCATAGCACGCGATCGTGGCGCTGCGTAGCTTCGACCTGCGATGTCAGTTCAAGTTGACATTATTTCACGAATGATACTGCTGTTAACTTTTCAAATATTATGAAAAAGAAACACTGGCATTAAGATTTTAATAGCAGAGTTGGTATCTTCGCAATTCAATCATTCAAATCTTTCTCGGCTTGATTGTTTATCTTAATAGTTAGTGACCATTCCTTTAACATAACGATACTGTAATGCGCCGTGCTTTGTTATATATATATATATATATATATATTGCAGGCATGTATCGCGGACATGTATTGCAGACATGTATTGCAGACAAGGTTGTTTTTGCTCGTTTATGCTCAAGATAGGACAACGTGATTTACTAGTTAGCAACTACTAGGAAAGTTAATAAAACAATACGGTTATATTGCTTTTCTGTTTTTCTTTTATTTATATATTTTTATTTGTTTATTACATATGTAGATAACACCATAGAGTGTTGCCTTTCTGGAAAGTAACTGTTTTACTAAGCTGAAGTTATGGCTCTGTCGTTTTGAATAAGGAGTGATGCCATACAGTGTCACCTTTTTTGAACAGTATTTCTTTTCAGGCTCCTTATTTGATTTCTTAATTCATTCAATGTTCTTTACAGTTTTTCAATAGTTTATCATTTGCCAATTCAGTGGTCGGAGTTGTAGTCGGACTGAATTTAAGGAGTTAAATCAAGCATTATGTAACAGGTTATTAGTAACACGGCTGGATTTGTGCCAAGTAGTTCAGTTCCGGAGGTTTACGAAGTGTCTTACATCTTAAGCATTCTCTGTCACTCCCGCCCATTCTAGTCATTCTAGAACTCTGGTCGAGCAAAGAAAATTTACGCACGGACAGCCACTACAAGGACGAAAGTATCTAGGATTTTCTTTCTGTTGTTCACAAACGTTCACTGATCAAGTGATAAAAATCATTAAAAGTAATTAAAGTAATACAAACTCAGAACCAACCCGGCTTTATAGTAAAACAGTACCACTGTTAACAAGTTATCCTGGCAAAGAACTGTCTCACTGCATCAGGGTCTCATACAAAGAGGGTCTCAACGGGGTTAACCGTTAGCCGTAAAACGGGCAAAAAAATTAGCCGGTAGGCGTAAAAGTCATCACCCCATTGAGACCTTCTACAAAGGGGAAAACGTTGAAATCACACTCAGTATCATGATACTCAGTATCATGTACTAAAGAATGATGCATTTTACAAATGTTAAGAATGTCTTGTTTTCATCTCAGTATGAGTTAAGGGAAGGGTTCTCTACTGAACATGCCATTGTAGATACAGTTAGTGCAATTCAGTCTAATATCATGGATAAACGTTTATTTTCCTGTGGAATTTTCATTGACTTAAGGAAAGCCTTTGATACAGCTAACCATCAAATTCTTCTAAATAAGTTAAATCATTACGGTTTTCGTGGAATAATTAATAACTGGTTAATCCTTTTTGTGCAACAGATTACAAACACTAGAAATAAACAACCAAATATCTGATACAGCTCCAATATCTAATGGTGTTCCACACTGGTCTGTACAAGGTCCGTTCCTGTTTTTTTTTTGTATATTTATGATATTCATACTTGCTGTGACACATTTAATTTCTACCTCTTTGCTGATGATGCCGCTGAACATACTGTCTGCCAACAACTGAGAATCTAAGGTTAGTTGAGGCAGTAGTAAATTCAGAGCTTGAAAAGTTGTATCTCTGGCTAGTCTCAAATAAATGAACCTTTGATATACAAAAAATTTTATTTTTTATCCCTACCAAAAGTCTCTTGATTACGTTCCCCAACTTAAGATCTTCGATACTAATACCAATCAATACGTTAATTTAGAAATGAAAAATTATGTTAAATATTTGGGCATTCTCTCGAGGAAAAAACACCTTGATTGATAATGTAGCTACTAAGTTAAGTAAAATGCATGGTTTAATCGCTAAATTGAGGCATTTTGTTCCTTAACACACCTTACTAAATATTTACCGTGCGTTAATCTTGCCTTATTTCTCCTATGGTTTGATAGTTTGGGGACAGGCGTCAAAACACATTTAACAAAAATCTTATTGCTTCAGAAAAAGGTTCTCCGTTTCATATTTTTCGTTAACAGGAATGGTCATGCCATTCCTCTTTTCATTGATGCAAATATCGTACCAATTAGCTCTCTCTATTTTAAGCCCATATCTTACCTGATGCAAGATATTTATACTTATACTGTACCCTCAACAATTGTTAATTTCTTCTCGCAGACATCATCTATTCACACATATAACACAAGATCATCCTCGAAACATAATATGTACATCAAAATATTTAATCTTGAAAAATTAAGACTAGCCGTCCCAATTTTTGGCGCTAAATTATGGAATGAGATACGAGGTAGAATGAGAGATATGTAAAAAAAAAAACGTTTTAAACGAAAATTAATCAGTGTGCTCTTTGAAATATTAAAAGACAAAGATGATTACCTTGATGCAACGATGATCATCAACATCATCCTTCGGCTACCGAGGCCGGCAAAACACGTGAAATAATATCTGATTTGTAATAGAATTAATTTGGCACGCCACGACTAGCGTTTTTTGGCTAACAGCGTGCCAAGAAATTGTAGAGGCAATATATTGATAATAAATATCTTTTCTTGTCTTTATCTTGTCTCATGGTACTGTTCAAAGATCACTTTTCTTGGTTTCTTTATTCACTGTTGAATACCTTTTGGACCCCATAAACAGAGTAAGAAATTGCCAGTCACGGTTTCCCCAGATGACTACCTTCTGATAATAGCCGAGTCCCTACAATATTTACGAAGAGCAGCAGCGCTGACTTCGTGTCCAAACGGGTTTTCTATCAACTGGCGACTTACTCAGTGTCAACTATGTTAATTTCACGGCGCGCGACTACAAATCCTTGAGCAATTTAGTTTCAGTCGGTTGAGTCCGGCGCTACCAACTGGCTGTAAACAAAGTGTAGGATTCCAGCCGTGTGAGGACACCTGTGCTATAGTACTGGGATTGCCCGTGGCATGGCGAAGTAGTTTGTGAACTGCGTATTCGGCCAAGGAAACCAATACCTTTAGCTTTCATGGAATTATCTGGAGCTGCAAGCGATTAAGTAGGTTTTTGCAGTTTTGGCGCCGGTGGTCTAGATACGATCAGGCATAAAGTCGTTGAATAGCAATCATACTTCATAAGCTTTATTTTAGATATTAACAGTTGTGAGTAAGATTCAGACAGCGAGACAACCTTCTGACCTGTTGGAGAAGAACATCAGTAAAAATATCTGCTTAAACATCGAAGGAATTATAGTAAATTGCGAAAGAAGAAACTGAGGACAAGAAAAAGAAAAAGATGAAGACGAACTGAAATCGAATAATGTTGAGCCAAAAAGTTTTCAAAGTTCATTTGGGTAGTTTGTAACTTTGTGATTTTATGTCCTCGGAACTGTTTCGATAAGTTAACTCATTCCATAGCTAATTAGGGTAATAATGGCAATTTTGAACAAAATGAACTTTAATCCCCCGATATAACTACATGTATACTGACTTGCAGTCACAAACCTTCAGTGGATGGTAGCATCTGTTCACCGCACGACCCCCACCCCCCTGAGGGATTTTGGACCCACGTTCGTGACAGTTGCCGAGCGTGCAATACTTTGAATAATCATGTTATTGAACATTTATTTATGTATCTGTATTATTTTGTGCTTACTCATCATTGTTTACTATTTAGAGTATTTTATTAGCACAGTGATATTTGCTTTAGACACGGAGTGTTCTTCAGTGCACTATTAAGACATACGTCATTACAGCCACAACCCTCCCAACCAAGTGGCACTTCCGCATAAGTTTCACGGCAATATTAAAGCGTAATGGAGTCGGGCGTCAAACACTTAACCTCTTCACTATTAGAGCGCTAAAACAATAAACCACAAGAAAAATAACATTCCAGAACTGCGTTTTTTAGAACGGATGTTGGAAAACAAACAGCGACTAATAACGATGACTACTGAGTGTTGTTGTCCCGTGCATTATTTGTCACGGCAGATAAGACATGTAAGCTGCGTAAGTGATTTAAATCTTTGGGTGAAAAACTGCACGTTTGATCGGAAACTTCCTTTCTTTAGTTATGTTCCGGCCCTGTTTGATTTCGTCAGTAAAACTTAATTGAAGTTCAGGAAATACGATGGAAACGACGTGTTCAGTGAAATTGCGCTTCTAAATTTATTTTCTCACGATGCTTCGGCGTTACTGAAATGGTTAAATTTCCCAGCCCTTCCGTAATGATTAGATAAACTCGTTCCAAAGCAATCCTCACACATTTTCCAAGGCAGTAAAACCGGCAGTAAGGAAGAAATTAAACATGGCAATCAGGTTTTATACTCAAGGCCCTTTAAACGACTTTCATAGACCGTGATTAGTAAACTGATGCGACTCGTTTTTAACGTGCCGAACTTGCACACCTGTTCCTTTTTGTTGTTATAAAATGCAGTTCTTTTAAAATGGTTGTTTCGTTTGCATTTTCTATAGCAGGTATGTCAAAAATCCCTGACAAACGAAAATTTTCCCGCTTTATGCCGGTCAAGAGAACGCCGGACTAACATGAAATCAGTTCAATTTTCAGATAATACCATCAAGACATACTTCCTAAGGCCTGTTAAAAAGAGTATTGTTTTTGATGTGAATTGTTTGACTGTTTTTACATGCATAGCCTGTGAAACTCGAAACTGGTGAAACAGCTTTTATCATTCCCGACTCAACTATAACTGCGTTATAATTGTTTCTTTGTCTGTTGCAATCCGTCATATCGAACGTAGAACAATCTTTATTATAGACATTGCAGCCGACTATAGTATTTAGTCGGTACCGCTTGTAATTAGGATGTTTCTTTATATACCATCCTAATTTCTTTGTTTTAATACGACAGGCTTAGTTCCTGGGTTTCGGCGTCCAGAGCATCACCGTTCCGGAAAGTCAGAGCGGTGACAACATGATGGCATTAGTAGTCAGTTGTTTGTGCGACATTGATTTTCCGTTGTATTATGGCCCTGACGCATCGTATTTAGGATTGAACGTAGTATAACTGAAAAACTCTTGACCTTGAGTAAAAACAACTTAAGTCATTGACGTGTCAGTTCAGTTGCAGGGCGATATTGAGCGAATCTTTCCTGAGCCCTTCCCACGCCGTGGAGTCAGTTTACTGCGTATTATGAAGAACAGTCCTTACAACGGTCTGCAACTTCAGTGATATTACTCGACATCTGATATTTTCTTGAGAGCTTTAAGTAATAGATTATCGCCAACAGATTCTTGAAACAGTCATTGACTCTGAGAACAAGTTTTTCTAGAACGTTTCGGTGTCCCGGTGGGTGAAGCTCCTTGTAAAGCTCCTTGAATATCTTGCCAATATTGGTCGTCTCGAAAATCATCCGTCTCTAAAAGAATACATTTCCGTGCACGAAGAGAGCAAAACGAAATCAGTCTGCCCGCGTGGTAAGGTTTTAAAACGTTCTTCGTTCGGTGCAAACGACTTGAATAATCTTGGGAGCGTGAAAAGTAGAATTTGTATTTATTTTTCTGACCTCCGTTGAGCTTGGCTATTCACTTTGTCTTCTGATACTGTGAGTACTAAACTTTTATTAGACTGTCTGAGTTGCCATACTGTATCAACCGACTGTATTCTAAAACAGGGAACGAACATATCGACATGTTTTTGCGACGGAACTGAGTTCTATCTTCTAGAACTTTTTGCCGCAAATATACATCTTGGTATTGTCAATTTGAGCGGCGATATTCTGTATTGAGATATTTACTTTCGCCGCGCCTGTCTTAAATATCTGATAATCCTATTTGGTTTGATGCGTTTCGAATGTTGTTACTCTTTTACTGTTTTTCGTGTTTGCGTTTGTTGTACGGTCCACACTAAGCTTAACCAACTGATCTTTGCAATTTCTATTCGCACTCCGTTTTCGCCTGCTAAATTAGAGCTGATGTCATAATCGGTTATTCAGTTGTCGACTGAGTACAGCGCATTCATCTCCGGGCTCTGATATCCTCGCTATTGTTAACAATGTTGCACTGGGCAATTTTGAGAACAAGGTAATCTGATGAATGAAAGTATAAAAAATTACAACCCAAGTTGTACGTGAGGTGCTGGAGTAAGGCCAAAGGATATACCAGCTTGGAATTTATCAAGATTCGAGTGACGTGAAAATACCAGTTTACAAGCACCTGTGTATTTGTGTAATTAGACAGTCGCACATGGTGCGCTGATATCTTCCACTGAGTAGGGTCAAAGAAGCCATACAGTTATATACCCTTGTTCCCTCAAAGAGATCAGAAAGCACAGTTTTTAAAACAAGCTTGAATCATCTTTTGAGATTTATTTAATAACAAACAGCATGTATGTGAAAGAGCTGTTTAGTATATATTTTCGAAGAATGGTCTCACTGCATGGTATCCTTCACGAACGAAAAACATAGCGAATTCTCGCAACAAGACCACGAGCCAGACTTTACAACACGAACGTAAACTCGTGGAATTTTGTAAAAAAAATATTAATGGCTGTATTATTCTTGGGTTAGATTGCACTGAAAAGCTTTTAGATCGTTGACGTAGAATAGTAGATTTGCAATAAGTCAAGAACATATATATTTAATGGTTCAACTTTTAGAAATAAGTATTAGCTTTGATGGTGGCACCGACGGGGACAGACTCGACACGAAAATCAGGGGACTAGCGAATAAGTATATTAAACTGCAAACCACAAATATCCATATGAAAGTGTTGTGACGAAATAACAAAAACCGCGCTTGAAGTGTTTTCATGAAATTTGTCCTCCCTGGGAGCGTGTAATCATGTCCATTTTTATCCTCAGAATTTCCGTTTTTTGCCGAAGTATCCAGTTCTTTTTAATTCCTTCTTCCAGTATTTTTTTATGGAAAATGTTCGAGCAAGGCCGCTATACATAACTGTCATCATGTCAATTTCTTTTCAATAGCCGCGTCGTCGAGTAATAGTTCGACTCATTTCTCATATTAAACTTTGGACTTTTTAATTCTAGCGGCTTTAGCCGCTTCGCTAACAGTCTGTTTTGCAACCAAAACATGAGAGGAGAAATATATTAAAGTGTAATAAGACAAATTGTTCGAGATTGCCTCCTTGGTTCCCTAAATGCTGCAAGCAATTAACCAACCTCTGCTCTCGGCGGGTACGTACCTTTCTTGTTTTTGCTCATGCAGTCTTTCGTGTATTCTCGAGCGAAAGAGTGGCTTGTTTTCGGCACACGCCATTCAAAGCCGTCGTTTCCCTCCCTTCATAACGTCATTGAAAGCTAAAGTTGCCAGACGTTTTTCTAACGAAATCACACGTGCCTGCTGGAACAGGAAGAAAAAAACGTTAATTGGAAATCCGACTCACCGACCGGCAGGTTTTTGTTTAATTTTCCTTTCATTAAACTCAAACCCGCATGAAGCCAATTTTTAAGAACCTTGAAACAAAACGTATCACATTCAAAGTATTATTTCATGTATCGTAATAGAAAGTCAAAATATAAATTTTAGATAAGAAAATCAGCTTTTTTTCTAATGTAATTAGAGCGGACACACGTCGCGTAAGCTAACGAAACATAATTACCCCCTCCCTCCCCCCCTCAATTTCAAGGTCAGTTACAAGCTTTTCCTCGAGTTAAATGGATGTGTACGCTTTTAGAAAATGAATTGTCTTTGCTAAAGTTAGCTTTGAATTAAAGAGAAAATGATACACCTAGTCGAGTTTACTATTTTGTAATCGCGCTGTTAAATATATCTGTGTAAATTAAAAGCTATTATAGTATCGCTTCGACAAGCCGGACCCCCCGCCGAGCATTCATCGTGTCACTTGAGGCTGATATTGGATTAATTAATGTTTAAACATTGTAACTTTGACTCGGCAAGACTCTTAGTTTGTCCGTTTTCCTCTTAAGATGTATAATTAAAACTTTGACGCTGTGTTTCAGAGATATAGAAGGTTTTGTTTTATTACTGCCGCTGCATTTACTGCATCATTTAACATAAGCGTTTTCAAGTGTGTTATTTTTGAGCGAGGTAATTATTTCGCCGGGGGTCAGCAAACGTTAAGTTTCGTAAAGCCACCTGGAATCTGACCACGTTGCGCTAAAACCGTTTGTTATAACCAGATTTAGTGAGTGTTTGTCGCTCGATGGACACGGCTTTCCCTGTAAGACGTTACTCCCGCCAAAAACGATCATAACCTTGTTCGAGAGCTCGCGTGCTATGCCACATCCCCTTCTGCAGTATCACGTAATTTACTGTAGTACCGCAGGTAGCAGCCACTCAAAGAACTCAAACTGAAATAAACACATGGGCTTCTTCGGCGGCCATTAAAAGACGAATTTTTCCTATTAACTTTTGATGTATTACTAATTAAAGTATGGTTATGTCCTAGCGTTTCGGTTCGCGACATTTGGCGTGCACAAATCCGTTTCGTGATCGTCCTCTGTAGAAGTGATGCGTGGAAAATTGACTTTTATTCGTGTGGGAACAGTTTCTATTAGTATCATTAATAAACTGCAGTCATCGATAAGGCTATTCATCTTTCTAAGGACTTGTCCTTACGTAAGGAAAACGTTTTGAAGATATCCTATCGCTGACTTTGCAAGAATTCAGAATAAAACATTGACATCGCCAGCCGATTGAGAAGGATTCCTTTTTTATTCAAACTTGTTTGTAAAGAAGCGTTGGAGTTATACCAACTTATCCAGCTTTAAAAGTAGTCTAGAATTAATGGGATTCTTTACTGCTAAGTAATTACCGAAAAATTAAACCCGAGACAGTGTACTGGATGTCTGGAAATGTAGGTGAACCCGCAACTCAATCAAACAGCGAATCGTGATCGCTGGATTAATCCGTCTTGATTTGCTCTGTGCTTTTCAAATCTGCATGTGTACCTTTATCGTTTCAAAGTGTTCACGATAATTTAGTTAATCCCGTTGAAGCGCTCGTAACGGCTTGAAAGAAATGAACATTTGGGTAATAATGCATGGGGCGTAGCTCTGGTTTAATGTTAATTCAAACAGACCGATTGGCACACTAGCGCGAGCAATTAGCAGTAGCTACGGTATTCGAGCCACAAGCAGCCATCCTTGGGGGACTTATTGTTCTTTATTGGGGTAGATTACTGCTCCCAGCGGGAGCCTTTCTGCAAATAGTGAAGCTTTGTTGCTCGTTGGACGCTCTCTAACATAAAACCTTTTGTAAGTTAACATTACGGGCCATTGTCCATGCACAAAGAATCGTGATGATTTGAAGGGCTGAATGAATGACCTAATCCCCTGACTGAATGGCAAGCCGGGCTCTATTATCTACTATCATTTACATATGACAGTAAAAGCAATTAGTAGCGTAACAAGTGGTAGTTAGTTGTAATGGAACGGCGTGATATTGTGTTCGATATTTTGTCTAATTCTTAGTCTGTTTGTATAGTCATTGTTTGAAAGTAAACCCCCCGAGCCGTGGGCTTTTATTTCTTGGTCGCAGAGCACGCCCAAAAAACATTTGCCTATTGTGAGGAGAACGGGGCAAACTGGTCGAAAGCTAATCAGTGAACGTTATCTCAAAAGATTGCTAACAGTGCTGTCTTCCACTCCGGCTCATGTGAAATAGATACTATCCCAACGAAGGTAAGAAGCGGTCTTTTATCTGAGTTTGTTGAAAGCATTTTTTTTCGCCCTTAGAGATGGCACACTTGAAAATCTTAATCCAACCGCGTGGTTTCTTGAGCTGTGCGATGAACAAACAAAAGCTTACCCTGACTAGTTGGCCAAACATCAGGTTATTAGGTCAAGAAGCGAGTTTCAGATCCAATGTAGGTTTGCTTGTAATGAACCGCCAAACTGTTGCCAACATGATTTAGTTTACTCTAAGAGATTACTCAAGGCTCACGCCCAAGAAAGGATTGAACCAAAACACTGGAAATCTGTCGCGCTAAGTGAAATCGGAAATCCATTAGGAGAAAAGTATGTAAACAAGAACAGATCTCAAGCAAAACAACTTTAATTTCCTCATCACGTTGGCACAACTCATTGGAGAGTGCCTCATTTAGATAGCAGGAAAAATTGTGTTCTATTTGCCCTTAAAGTGTAGAAGTTCGTAAAACAGTGAACTCGCCGTGATCAGAGCGCATCAAGCTCTAAATCGACGTCACGGAGGTTTACTCATACTGTTCTGTTTTGCGTTAAACCGATGACTCCAGCCGAGTCGAGAACCGATTATGGCAGAAAAGTCTTGCCAGTTCGTCGAAGGGGAAATATTGAAATTGCAGTCTCGCTGATCGTTTTGTTATAGCTCGTACTGAATTTCCTTTCGAACTGCACTCCGCTTGATATTTTTGGGTGCGCTGTGGCTGACGTGAAAAGAATGCAAAGCAAATAACAAGTTTGTAGTGTTGCTTGTTCATCTGTTGTACTAGAGTCCCTGAAATCTGTCTTCCGGTGCTTTCCCTAGTTCCCGGCATTCACTCCGCAATTGTTCTCATAGTAAAGAGTACTCTGGTTGCTCAGTACTGTAAAGTCATCCCTCATTCTTGAAAACGTTCATGAACTCTCTTACAATGACTCGATCACAAGTTGGCTACCGATTATCGTTCAATTCAAAAAAAGCAATTGACTTTTGGCTTCAAAATGTTCCCTTTGAGAAGCTGCGAACAAACAAAATTTCATTAATGATTTATGTAGTGGACACGAACACAATGGCTTGAGTCCCCAAATTTACTTGTTTGAGATTCCTTGTACTCCCGTGTACATAATTTGTTCATTGTTAGAGCGAAATGTCAGATTTTTTTTTCACATTTCTGTCGCTCCCCTCCGAAGACGATCCATCGAAGTTTCCAGATGGAAAAGCGTTGTTTTTAATGGGTAAACGTCAAGGGTCATTTTGATGGTGAATAATGAACAGCCTTTATTTGTCTGTGACTTCTACCTAGGGAAATGAAAGCTGTTATTCGTAAAACTATAGTGAATTTGAGTGACGATTTTCGTAGCAACGCTAGGTTTGCAAACGATCTGGCGGCTTAAAATACTTAGAATCTAGTGAGGTTTCTTTACTGAATACTTTACAGCTTAAGCGGCCAAACTCTATTGTGTTACCGCCAGTTGCCTATTATTTGTTTAAATTTTCTTAGGTATTCTCCCTATTAAGGCAAAAGAGAATTTGAAACTTCGAAATTTAGTTGGTTTTCAGATACCCGACATTTTGCAATATCTTTGCTTTTTAGCTGAAAGTACAACATTCACCGCTTTGTGGTTTCAAGAGATCCACAATCACAAACCACCTTACAGTTCTATTATTTGTTGCTTTTTGTAAATATTCTCCTTAATTGCCAACGTATCACAACTTTATTTTCCCACAAACAAATCTGCTTCTATCGGACATTGACTCAGAAAACGTGAGGAAAAAGAACAGTATGCATGTATCTTTAAAGAATGTTGAAAATAGTTCAGCACTATCACCTTACGCTATTACGCACGATCTCAACTTAACACTGGAACAAAGTCCAAATTTGTATTCGAAATACTTTAGATCGATAAATTCGATACAAGATACAGAAATTAGCGGTGTAGTTATACTGGGAACACCAACTCCGAATAGAATATCGCTCAAAAAATGCAGAAGTAGGCACTAAAACTCAATCACCTTCTTAGTGTATGCAAATCTCCTGTGGGCTCGTTTGTCGTAATTAATGACTTTCCATACACGCCTGCCGCAATAAAAAGGTGTTTATGCTTTCAGTTTTCTTGTACAAGATGTGTCCGCCATTCATGTGAAAAATAAGACCAGTGTTGTATAAAATCTGTGATGATTCACTGTTCAGAACTGCCTTCCCGTGCTTGTTTACTACGATATGAAAAGGTTGTTTGGACACACCGCGCGTATAACTGCCTCCGCGGGTTGCTAAAAGACCCGTTCACAAGCCAATATTTAGTTACTCATAACGCAAACAATAAGTCGCTTGTATTTGCTACCCATATCTACCGAGGATAACGGTTTAGTTCTCTCTGACGTAGTATTAACGTTGCATGAACTCGAAAAACAATGAAACCTCAAGAATTTTCTTCACGCAAAGTGAAGCCGTGCGAGCAGGAACCACTCGAGCGCTGGCCGTTCTCCTGTGCTAATGAGCTGTTGTTTTGGGAGCAGTCTATCAAAAAAAAAAAATCTCTCCAATACACTCTAATATGTTCGGCAGAATATAACTGAGGAAGCAGCATAAATGTACTCACTCATGTAAGTGCCAAGATTTACTTTATTTCATCAAGCAATATTCGTCCAATTCATTTCTCTTGTTCTGCGTGTGCCCTTGATGCATTTTTAATGTTAGGAAAATGCAGCTGTGACCATGTCCCTTCATGAAGTCGTTCGTTGGTTTTCAGCCTTTTCATTTTCTCGGCACGTTATCAATCGACCCAAAGTTTGAGCCTCTTATGCTGGGGCTTAATTTTATGTAAATCGCTTGGATGACACGTTTAAACATTATCTGTGAAGCTATCGCTGAACATGGTCAACTTAACCCGCTGTTTTTGAACAAGAAGAGATCCATTAGTTCAGATATCTTTGAGATTCGTAACTCCAAAGCTTACCGGTAGAAAGATAAGCTAAAGAGAAAAAGTCGCTATTCCAACAAGGGAATTATTATGGCCACTAAATACAAGACGCCAGATCTAGGGGTATTATGTCTGTGTTGATTGAGAAACTTCATGTTTGTGAAGCTGTATAAAGTCACTAAGAAATTGGTTCTCGTAACAATTGAATATTGTTTCACCGGAACATCTATCATTTCAACCGTATTTTCTGGTCAGGAGGCGGAGAAAAGCAATAAGACTTTTCTCAAATGGTAAGCCTTAGGCTTACGGTCAAACATGGCAAATGTGAAATGGCTTTCTGGACTGCGATTAATAAACAAGGATCGGCATCTTAGCCAAATTGACTTGACCGGAAAGATGGGGATAATGCGAAATTCATATGTGGGGGCGTGTGATTCAGGCAACAACTAAGTCATCTTGCGTATTGTGTGCACGAGTTTCTAATCCATCGAACTGAATACGATAGATAAACGATCATGACAAAAGTTTGGCAAATAGCGTTTAAATTTCAATCGAACCGAAGGCCGCCGCCACTCGCACTGTTTAACTTTCGATTATATCAACTATTGGAAGTAATAAGTACGGCTATTATTCGTCACAGTAGGGCATTTGTCGCGTTATCTGGCTGAGAATCTCTATTTGTGCAACAGGACGAGATGAATCTCTTGGAGTGGCAAACCCCCACCTAAAGTTGTTTTATGACGATATGTGATTTCCTGCCCAACATCTGTCAGTACGGGCGATAATGAGCAAATTGAAGCATTGGAGCAGTATGAAGTACTGTTCTCTTTTCGCTCACTGCTAATCAGTTTCACGTTAAATTGGGAAGTTTGCTTCCATAAAAATTTTCGTGGCTGTTTTCACACTCCTGGATTCACAGCTTTGAGAACTGTCATCCGATAGCTCTATTTCAGTCCCATCTGCCCGAGCATTGTTTAGGTCGTGTTAATAACACGCTGATTCGCTGATTGACGTTGTTGTTGTGGCAACCTTATAATTAGGGCCTTGTAAACCAATCGGGTCGCTGAAGTTTAATAAACGTAATACTCGATGTTAGCGATAATATACCCCATGTTTCTAACCCTCTTGATAAATACTGACACTTTGCAGAGTCGTCACCACACCCCTGCGTTTAGCCTTAATAGACTACAACCAAGGAGAGAAATCTACACACAACCGGCGCGATGTTTGCTCCGCTTCCAGCGCTGAGCTTCACCCCGCAGCAGATCGCTCAAGTGTGCGAAACTCTGGAGGAAAGTGGGGACATCGAGAGGCTGGCCAGATTCTTGTGGTCTTTGCCAGTAGCCCCAGGAACATTAGAAGCCCTGAGCAAACATGAAAGCGTACTACGAGCTCGTGCGATTGTGGCATTTCACATGGGAAATTTCCGGGACTTGTATCATATTTTGGAGACGCATCGCTTCGGTAAAGACTCGCACGCAAAATTACAGGCCATGTGGCTTGAGGCTCATTACCAAGAAGCCGAGAGACTGCGTGGCAGGCCGTTAGGGCCAGTGGACAAGTACAGAGTTCGCAAGAAGTTTCCTCTTCCAAGGACCATTTGGGACGGAGAGCAGAAAACACACTGTTTCAAAGAAAGGACAAGAAGCTTGCTTAGAGAGTGGTATCTTCAAGATCCTTACCCGAATCCTACTAAGAAGCGGGAACTGGCGCAAGCTACCGGTCTTACGCCGACCCAAGTTGGAAACTGGTTCAAAAACAGAAGGCAGAGAGATCGAGCTGCAGCGGCGAAGAACAGGTAAGGCAATTTTCTGGTCTTTAGGTTGTTATAGCACAATTGTATTAGCACTGTCTGAATTGATGTCGTTTGTTTATTTTACAATTGTACGTGAAGCCAAACATGGAAATTCTCACGTTGAAGTTTCGTTGCACTAGAAACCAAAATCTCAGCGCGTTTGGAACGGAAATAGGCAAATTAGAGCGGAGTTTAACGGTGCATAGGTGATCAGTGTCAGTGTTTTGAAAGATTTTGCTACAGCTTCCGTTACACGAAAGTCTGTTAGTTTGTGTAAATTGGTATAGGTGGTTTTCAGCCAACAGATGGAGCAAAGCGCTGCTTAATCCTGAAACATACACCGTGTGGATAAGCCATTGATATTCAGTCTCGGCGACGGTGACAGGTTTCACAAAACCATGTGGTTAACATACTTTTCACGGCCCTAAATTGCAATGAGTACCAAATTTTTGCCTTTACAGTATTTGTGAAGTGTCCAACTTGAAGCCAGATATGGCCCTGTTTGTTTTGAATTGTCCACGCTATAATATAACATGTACAGTAACGCGATCGATTTGTGTCAATTGTGCGCCTGGAAAACATCCATTTCATTGCCACGCTATAGAAACATCCGCCGATGATGGGACTAAGTAATCGAGATATCTGTTCCCCACAGCTCTTCCGGCCTTTGCTAACATCCCTTGAATTCCACTCTTATGTCATTTGTTTTCACAACGAATATTCAATAATTTTCTCAGACACTTAGAAAAGATTACCGAATTTATTTGCCTATTTGTCTACTCCTCGCTAATCCAATAACTTCCCTGGGTAGAATCGAGGCCAGAGTAGCCATTTTCTCCTGTACGCATTGCTCGCGTGGACGGGATTTGACTCGTCTGAGGTCTTACTCTAACCTTCCGGAACTGAGAAAGATGCGGACATAAGGATTTGTTGAGGAGAATGAGTAAAGGAGGTTGTAATCTCGTAATAGCCCAAACAGTCAAATGAAGTGTGAAGTGGGAGGATTTCACACGTTGCCCAACTTTTACAGGGTGCCAAGGCGATAACAAGCCCCTTCATTTAGCAAAGGTATATTCAATGCAAAACATGTTCAAACTTCAAATATTAATTAAACTACAGTGTTTGAAACAAGCAAGCCGTTTTTGTGGTAGTGTACACTGTCTGTTACAAATGCAAAAGATATGCTTCGTTAACATAACCTGTTTCGAAGAAAATAAGAGGCTTATTTTTTTTCATTTTCAAGACATTCCTCAGCATGCTTGATACTAAAGGCTTGTTTCTCGTTTTTGGTTCGTTAGTATTTATAATGAAAGGGATTAGCATATTCTTCCAAGCGGTAAGCAAACAGGGTGGGCAACTCTCGGGTTGGGTCAAAAGACACTTCGGGAAAATTGATCGCAATTTTTTGCCTCCCGATGAAGACATTTTTATGAATTACATTGTCCATTATGTTCACAACAAGAACGCGAACAACGAAATTTACTCGGCTTGCCGCTGCACCGTGATTAGACAATTTATCCACCCAATATTTTATCTAGTGTGATCGCAAAAATAAGCGAGAAATCGAAAACATGTGTTTCAATCGAGTTATGCTCGCAAAGAAAGCTGAGATAGTTAAGCGAGATAAAATCAAGATTCTTCTTGGTGTGAGTGTAGCCTTTTAAGCCTTTAGGATTCACGCCTTGAAAACAAAAAAAAACTCTGGCTTCATTTTGTAGTCATGTCTCCGTTAAAGTTCAGGCATCGTTTTTGTTTCTGAATTTGAAGAATCATACACGCTTTCTAAGTTGAAAAATGTTCATATTGTGGAGCGAATTATGTTTTAACTACTTTTCGTTATAGCTATTGTTTCAGTTTACCAATATGGATTTGCTCTGGTCCCTTCACAACGCCAATTTTGCCTTTAGTATCCTCTAATCCTGGTTTTCTCTTGAAAACTGCAGCAAGAATGATCGAACCCTCAACAAAAAAATCAAAATTTCACTCCCAAATTTTCAGACCCAGGATTGCATTTGAAGCCTGAAATTGGAAAGGCTAAAGCTCTGTCAGTAATGATTTGCATCTGCTATCTACTTCACGTTATTTTTTTACTATCTGGGCGACAAATATTCCCACTTCGCCAAGTCTCTATTTCCCCATCCGATCCTACTGTCCAGTAATTTATTTTAACGCCAAACGCCATGGTGATCATCTGGCAGATTTTCGCGAGGCCTTCAAGTTCCATACATTTAGTGTCCCTTAATCTTCTTGTTTGCCAATAACATGAACAGCTTGTACTTTTTGCATTTTAGACCGAATTTTTTTTCTTATGAAACATTTCAAGAAAACTGCAAAACAAACAGTCTCATATGAACGTACTCGGCGACAGCTTTCTTTTGTATTGTCACAACATAACAAAAGCTTCCTGAAGAAACTGATTTTGAAAGGTTGGAAACGTTAGGTAATAGATTTGACAGAGGGAATTTCAACCTGGGTGTTCAATCGCTAAATGCGAGTCTCCCACAGGTTGTAACGACAATGGACACATGAAACCGTTGTCTAGCTTCATATCCACGACTGTTGATGACTATTAATTGGTCACACTGAAAGTGACCCAGTATCGGGATAAGATTTACTCAAATTAGAAACCTGTTCAAACGCAAGTAATGGTCGTATGGCTCCCAAGAATCGATTCTTGAATTTTCTTTGAGTTTGTCTGCTTAGCTCTTTTTAGCTTGGCTCGGTAGTGTGACTCTCTTTTACTGATGTTAAAGTTTCCCTTTTTTGCAAGCAGAGCTTAATTCAAGTGAGTTTTATTGCCTGCTCTTTCGCGAAGTTTATTTTTTATTTTCTGTGCGAAATGTCAACACGAGCACTCTATGGGGGCATCGTTATTGGTAATATTTAGTAATAAAGATATAGATGTGTTTATTTGTACTTAGATGCCCTTTGATCCAATACCCAGATCAAAGATATCTTGCGGCGATTCTCTGTTTGGAGACTACCCGTGTTCTTTTTTTTTTTTTTTTTTGCTACGTGCCTTCCCTATCTGTAATGCAGTTATGGTTATGAAGCAACTTACAAATTATTTACATGTGTTCTTTTCATTCTTTGTACAGAATGAACCAACAGCAAGGTCACCATTTCACTCAATGCAAGGCTGCCTTCTCTCCAGAGGGGAAAACCATAGATGACTTTCGCGGGCTAAAAAATTCACAGATTTCCAAATCTAAAGACGATTTACGGAAAAGCGATTAAAAATATATAAGCATATATATCTTTTTCCTTAAAAGAAGTGTTAGAAATTCTTCTTTCGTTGAAGAAGTGGACTAAAGAAAGAAAGTGGGCCACCGTTATGCCTCGGGGGTGACAGTATTATCATTATGAACAAGAACTGACAAGTCACGCTCAATGAAAGGGCTTTCTTCACACAAGATACGGCACAGCAGACGATCGGCCTCACGAGATATATTATTGCCCAGCTTTGAAGACTTATTCAGAGAATTGTTGTACAGAAAAATATCGTTGTAAATGTCCAAATCTATAAATAGAAACTGCTATCGGCGAGACACTTGTAATATAAAGCTTCGCACAGAACGGTTGAAAGACTCAAAGAAATTCAGCACGTTCAAAGTTAACCATGGTATAATGACTAAGCGCCACTCGCTTACTTAGGTTAAAAAGAAAGAGAAAGAGTAGTAAACCTTGTCCGAACACAATGATTGTTTTCTCTTCTCTTGAAATGTATATGTCAGTAATATGCGATCTATATGTGATATTACTCGCACAGTATTTTGAACTCTTTATTGAAATTATTGAGTTGACACTAAAAGAGTTGCTTTTCTCGTTGGTGTCATTCCGGTTTCAGCTGTTACAGGTTTGCATTAATGGAAACCCTTTGTTATTAATCATTGACACCTTTGCTAGCTAACTCCTTGTCTTTTCTAACTCTTTTCCACTCCCGATTAGCATCTGAAAAAAAGAAATCGCCAATAGATCCCCGTTGAATAGATGGCTTGAAAGTGACAGTGTGTCAAAACGATTAGCGCTTTCCCTCCGGCCTGTGAAAGGCGCGTTAATTGCTTGCCTGTTACTTTTGTTCTCCATTAAAAATGCTGTCTAACCAGAAATCTAGAGAGAGAGAGAGAAAAAAGGAACCCTTTGCGCTCTAAAGTGATGTGAGAGTTCTTTTATCGATAAGAGATGTCAAACTTCTGTCAAACACACTCTCGGTGATTGCCAACAACAATGGATAATTATCATAATATTTTGGAGTAATGATGTTCGTGTAAACAACGTGGCTGTGTGTGAGAGTGGCGCTGGAGGCTTCAATAGTCATTTACTGTACTTGTCTTAATGGTATTCAATCATAAAATCAATGGCACAACATTTAATAAACCGTGGACAGAGCTAGTATCTTCTATTAGCGGCACACAAGACCAACTGAAAGCCAAAGAATTGATTTTATTGTACACTGAAACAGCATATGTATAAAGAAAGGCTTGAATGTTGTTTTTTTTTTTTGAAGGACAGAGAGTTTCCGTGAAAGTAAAGAACTCGTTATAAAAGGTACGCTATAAACGACATGAAGAGTTAACTCCCCTCTGAGGTAGGCTCAGGGAACCCCGAGGAATGTATCGAGATTCATTGAAAACTGAATTCTCTTTAGCTATTTAATATTTGAATGTGTCATTTGCAAAATGCCTTAGCCAAATGTTTTCCAAACAACCTCCGATAAAGCAAACAGCTATCTCGCTAAGGTTATCTATACATAATCCTAATTTAGCCTCAAGGAAACCAACGGTCAAAGTGCGATAAAAACGGAGTAAGTTGCTTCTGCGAATCTTTAAACCTGTCATACTTGCAAAGTTTTTACAGTATTCAATCTGACATTGAAATCCTGAGATACGACCATCCTATTGAGCGAAAAGAACGCTGATACAGCCTGCTTTCCTCAAATCTACAGAATAAACTGACGAAAAGCACACGCTACAGCGTCAAGAGTGAACAAGCAGGATTTGCAAGGGTGTCTCTCTCGGTGTTTTTGTTTTATTTGATTATCGCTTTCTGAAGGCTTTTATGACACTTAAAAGCACCGGAAAAAGGGCATTTACTGTAATACATTTGAAACAAGACAAAACCTTCGGGGATAAAGTGTTTGTAGATGAGAAATATCTATTTTTGTTTGCTATATGATTCTCTTTCTTTGAAGAGTGCGTGTAGACACCACATTCCATCTTTGAAACTGGGAGATAAATGAATGTGCAACCAAACTAACAGAATGAAAAAATGACTCTGGATCAACAAGAAGCGGTCATAAATTCATTGGTCCCAAAACATTCTTAATAAATGTCAGCCTAAATGTGAAGAGGAGAAAATTACTAAAAATCTCGATGGAAAAGTCTCCTAGGGTCCATCCAGCAATCTCTTAAACAGTGTATATGTTTGATTAAAAGAGAATTGTATTTCAATTTGCGATGAAAGATGTAAGTCATTTGAGTGTAGTGTCCATCGTCACCAGGACATATAATGGCAAAACCGGCTGTATCTTTGACAAGGTATCAAGACAAACAACAAACAGAGAATGCTTCTTGTGAGAGGGATTGTACCGTCTGCTTGGCTTACAAATCATGCTACCTTGGCCGACTTTGGCAATCAATAACTCAATCGCGCAGACTCTAAGGCATGCGAATAATTCAGTTAATGTGGAATAGATTGGCAAAGGCAATGGGCAATGAAAGTCGACTAAGGCTTCTTGAGGTTTTTAATTTGTTTCTCTCGGTCCTTGGGGCCAAAAACCTCGTCATTATGAAAGATATGTTTTACTGAAATAAAACGATATATCGCCCACGGCACATTTAAGCCAAATAGATTTTTTGAAATGATATCTGCAGAAAAAGACGCCAAATATGGAACAGCACATTTTAGGTACTTTCGCGCCTGCGTGTCAAGACCTCTGGCTTCTCTTATGCGCCGTGAGTAAATTGTACAAAACTGTTAAAATACATTTACAAATGTTTCTTCAGTCAATTAGTTCATGGGTCATCACTTGAAGAGGAATGCGTTTCAATACATCGAACATTTTGCCCTTGAAATGGATCTGAACATTCCGAAATAAATCTGCTACGTAAACATTAATTCCGGATTGAAGTAAACGATTTTTTAATAGCTTTGGCATATTTTTGTTTACTGAAGACTGTCTCAAAGAAATGTTTGATGAACGGTTTACTTGCTTCGAATACTAACTTGTTTTTGCGAGCAATGTTAAACGAGAGACTAATATTAATTTTAAGCTGATCAGTCGCTTTTGCAAGTACATGAAGCAATTATGTAACCAATACGAAATAGCAAAGCTTACCGACACAGTATCACTGTAGTTTTAGTGTGAGAGGACAAAAGACAGTAAAGCAGAAAAAATATTTCAGTAGAGAATACATTAGACTCTTGAAATGAAATCAAATCGTGTTTCTCTCTTGGGTTAGTTTGATTACGATTTCAGAAGTCGACGACGCTAACTGAACTGAAAGCCCATTTTTTTACTAGTTGATGAATTGGGAAGCAATGGCTTGCACGAATTGCAGCAGAAAAATCGCTCAATGGGCATTGATTAACACTGATGTTTTAGCGTTTGATGAACCCCGGCGTAATCAAACCCTTGCTCTTAGAGTATTATTAACTCGATGACAGAGAGAATCAAAAGGTTTGGCTACGACACCGTGGCTCATCCTCGGTGTAAAAACCTGTTACGTCCACGAGTGACGTAAACAAAGAAAACAAAGCAGACTAAACAACAGAGACTAGGAAAATAATACTGACAAAAAAAAACAAAAAAAAACAAAGAAAAACTTCACAGGTTTTTACACCGAGGTAAACCCAAAACTGCTGAGCTGGAGGGTCAAAACACCTCATCTTCTGACATTACAAGTAACCCGCTCATTTGTCATTAGTCCGTACATTTAAGACGTGCGAAAGCGAAAGGAATTTTCAGTGTTTTTAACACTTCGATTATCAAGCAACATACATATTTATAAATTCCAACAGCAAAGTTCAAAACTCCATTTTGGTGATGGATACGTCAGAACAAACATTTAAAGTGCAGTGTTTGTCAAAACATTTACAAAGAATATAATGGTAGCCGAATACAAGGTTTTAATATCCAGAGGAATGTAAACGTGGTAATGTCTAGGTCTTGAATATAACCAACACCTTAAAGGGTGATAAAGGGCATGTTCGAAGAAATTTTTGGAATTCTTGTCAAGAAACGTAAAATAACTGGTTAATCTAAAATGTTACTGGTACCAGAAATACTATTTATAGCTTTTTAACTTTCATTAGAATAACCACATCTCGACCAGCATGCCGAGTTTTTTTCATTAGATTTGAAGGCTTAAACAACACTGTGTATAGCAGCAGGTCAGTAAGGGCTCACCGGAAACCACTACTGCTCTGTAACTTTCATTCTCTGGATGTTATCCATAGACTCGACATTAGACTACCCACGTATATCAACGGAGATTTGACTCAGTAAGCTTATTTATACCGAAGTGGAATTCTTGTATAATCCACTCATTTGAAGCGTCAGGACTCTTGGATGCGAACTAGCTAGGAGGTATTCTGAAATGGATCGTCTCATTTTTGCGACACTTGGACCGGAGGCAGCAGTCTCCTCTTCAACTGGACAGCGCCGATTAAACTTTGTACAACGCCGTGCCATATCTACAAAGGAAAAGACAAAGATATTTACAACAAGCCAAGTGTTAGCCATGTCTGACCTAAATTTGTGATTGCCATGACAAAAGCTGGTTGTACATGTGACTTGCCCATGCACACAGCCCTAAAAGGTGGCTTTACTTTGTATCGTTTGATTATTATGCTTGGCAAGTTGAATCATAATGGTTGATTGAACGATTTCTTATGAAAATACATTTTCTTTTCAGAGCCTGTAATGCTGTTGCATATTTGAAGTGCTCCATTTACATTTTTCTAAAGTTTGAATGCTATGTTTTTTTCATGTTGGGACGTAAAAAGGCTTTCAGTTTAGTTCAGTTCAGCGGCTGCGTTTGTTGCTTGTCATGTTTGCTGACTGAGCACTAAAATGATAAAAGCGGCTTAAATTCACTTCAGAGTCTTCAGAACATTTTGAGTTTTTTGTGCGTCTCATTCACCTGAGTTTCGTACCAGCAAAAAAGCTATGATGCAGCTGTTACGGCAAGTTTATAACGAACTCCGTTGAGGATTAGAATGGTTGGATTAATCCGTTCCGTCCGCTGTACCAAAGTGTCTTTGAGCGGCTGATTAATCACGAGAAACCAAGTTAATTGAGTAGATACGCATGTAGGAAAGGAAGAGTCAATAGATGCAAGAATACAAGAAAATGAGGGAAGCATTCTACAAAGCTTCAAAAATATGGTCTAAAATATGGATAAGTAGTCACAAAAGCGTGCGAATCGAATTTGGACATTTTGGTACAAAAAGTATTTAAGTTTTCCTTAGTCAAGCTATGCAAGTACCAAAGCTATTGCTAATGTGATCGATAAAGTCCGTCTTATTTGGCTTCCCCCGACATATTTTTCTCCCATTGAGGCAAGCCACCAACCAGCAAATGCTTTCTGTGTTAGTAGAGCAAATATAACCTAGTTGTGCTCAATGCATCCACAATGAATCAGTTAAACTGATACAAAGATTACTTAGCTTGACTATTACAGTAGATTTTCCAATTCGCTTTTCATTTGGCATTTGCGACCGAGTGTACATACATATATCATGAAAATTATTCATCCGTTCTGTACTGTACTGACACTCTTGGCGTGAAACGTCTTTTGGAAGAATCGTTTGGTAACGGCACTGAGACTGTTCGTGAATTATATCGCGTCCAGGATTTTTGTTCCTTGATCGCCAAATCTCTTCGTAGTCTAGAACGAAAGTATGATGCTTACCAATCACGAGAGTCTGAGAAGACCACTTATCTAGTCGCCTGGGTTCTCGGTTTGCGAAGACCGCAAAGTACATAGAGTGGAAGATTAGTTTGTTGGTTACCCACAGATAATCTCCTGTTCAACTTCCATCGTTTCTCGACCACAGCTGTACAATGTATTTGCACAAATGGATTTTGAACTGGAGTTCATGATTGTGCAATGCAAATGGCATTTGAAAATGTACAACACTCAATGAAATATTCGCGCTTTGAATCCCTTGAATAAAAATGAAATCAAAACTTAATGTATCAGTGTAACTTGGACTCTAGACTGCAACTGGAGCTGGTGTCATTAACAACCGTGTTTTGAATTAGTCTCCATAGAAATGTGCACATAACGAAGGTGTAATTCACAAGTCTGTACCTTATCGAAATTAGAAATTAAATATATCCATTCAAGAGACCATTTTACAAGGTCCTCAAGAACTTGGTTGCTTAAATGTTCCAGTTTTAAATTGCAATACTCTTTTCACCCTGCAAACAATTTATTGAAAACCGCACGCTAGGTTTGGTATAAATGGAAACATTTCTTTTAAAGCTTGGGGGTTTAAATTTGTCGAACTTTAAAACCGTGCATGTCAAGATCTTTTTTAC
Organism: Ricordea florida; assembly: GCA_949710005.1. Classification (NCBI taxonomy): domain Eukaryota; kingdom Metazoa; phylum Cnidaria; class Anthozoa; order Corallimorpharia; family Ricordeidae; genus Ricordea; species Ricordea florida. Next base: position 903,679 of record OX453273.1, read on the forward strand.
CTGAACATTCAGTGTTTTTCTTTTGAATTTCATCTCAGCAATTCGAACAATTTCACGAGGCTTTCATTTTTGATAAACATCAAGCTGGCCTTATCTACTGAACTGCAATATCACATCTTCATCGAAAAAATAACAGATAAAAACTCTTAGCACACGTTGGGGCATAGATAAAAAGCGGTTACGCCCAAAAGAATAAGTTTACCTCATGATAAAATTTGGCCAGATTTAGTCAACTTCTTTGCTGGTTAACTTCCAATAAAATCTGTTGATTATGACTATATTAGGCTTGGAATTTCTTACTTCAGGACACTCTTTGATGAATCTTCGTTTAAACAATGGTAAAATGAATGTTTTTCAGTGTAAGAAAATTGAAAGTGTCCGTACGAATTAAAGTTGGTTATCAAAGGAAACCTCAGAGAAATAAAGAATGCAAAACATGAAATGTCCTTGCCGAAATAGATTCGTTTTTGCTAAGTGGTTTCTGTCACTTATCACACTAAGCTTGACATTGCGTTAGATATCGCTTTTATTCACCTCGTTTGTGGGCAGTTCAATCGACGTTTTGTTATCATACACGGACCATAGGATCTGTAGCAATTGATAACTTTAGATATCAGGTTCGATGATCAACCGAAACGTGCGTCCGGGCTGTGGTTGTGGCCGTTCAGAGATGAAAGGAATTCGTCAAGACGATAAGAGTCGTACATAGGTGTATTAAACGCTTGTATTTTTATCACACTATATTTCTGGAATGGATGCCAGAGTTGACGAAAAGTCCAGATATTTGTCACCTAGAAACATCGATCTATATTTGCCCAACGTCAGCCACGCTTAGAACGTTTCTTCAATTTCTTTTTCTCTAACTGGAATTCTCAGTTCGACCGGAGTTGTGCGTGAAAATTATAAAAATGCGCCAAATCAGCAGAGCCCTGGTGGTACTATACATCATGTGTGTATTCGAGTTCGAAGGAAGTCTGTTTCTTAAAAGGTTTTTAAGAGATATGTTTCTGTTTTGAAAACCAGCCCCGAAATAATCCGTATCGATATCAACGGTTTCCTAGGCGGTAGACTGCTTGAAAGTAAAGTTGTCTATTGTAATTGCAGTGCTCATACTCATAATCCGTAACAAGTAATTTGTGGACGAAATGGTCAAGAATCATCGCTTTAGTCAACTGAGCAAAATGAAAAAATGTTGTCGAGGTTTGAGAAATACTCCTTTTTGTTAAGGATAGGTGTTCTGAGACACGTTTAAACGAGAAACTTCAATGCTTTGAGGCGGCGAGTTGTAATTGTTTCATATTTGCCTCATTGCCGAGTTTTGAACATCTGCGTACGGATACGCGCGGCGGGAGTAAATTTTCTCTTCTTTTCATACCGCCTGACATTATCTGATCATCAATCTCGAACAGACTACAATTAAACGGTGTACAGCAAAGATTCTTTCCACAAAAGGTGAATTTCATTCTTGTCAAAACTTTAATTATAAAAGTGTACATGATATGATGAAGGCAAACGGCTTTATATGAGCGGGGTGGTACACCCTTTTTCTTTCCCACTTTGCGTACGAGATAATTCTGGCACACCATTCTTCGTAAATAGGATTGTCGTTCAGTTTTGTTTCGACGTGAGAGCTCTGACAACTTTTGACTTCTGTTTATTATGTGTTCTGTCGTTCAAAAAAAATTCTGTACAGAGAACAGAGGTGAAAACGTCTGTGGAAAGATTCTGTGTACAGTGCAGCTGCTCGTACCGCAAATAATCGCAGTGCTATTAAGCTTCAATTGTTTTCAAATAATGTCATAATGGGAAAACGTTTCCTAGCGTTAAAGAAAATTCTCACAAAGAGTGAGATAAAGTTAAAACGACAAAAGTGAACCGAAAAGCAAACTAGACAACTTTTCGTTTCTGAAGTGGTTTCATTCTTTGTCCACTAGATATTTCATTTGCCATGCATTAGTCGGAAACGTTTTTCACTTTGAACTGTTTTAAGTACAATGATGGAAACCAAGAAAAAGAGAAAAAGGTTTAATCTGCCATCTTAGAGATTTTCTGTTTTTATTTTACATGTCCGATCTCGGGGACTTATTCTGCCTAGAATCAAATTAAACGGATGCGCATTGCAAGTATCCCACAAGTCATACTGCACACTGGAGCAAATAGTAATCGGCCGCAATACAATTAGTTCTCAAAAACTCTCATTGCAAAGATTCGGTCGTTCGTTGAGTCAATAGTTAAAGCCGGATTGTATAGTTAAAGAAATACCACAAAAGGACGGTGTGACTTAACACTCACGTTCACAAAATCAGGACCGCACTGGACATAAAAACAAACCCAAAACCACCACCTTAGAGTAACGTGAAGAGTCTACCGTTTGAGTTGGGGTTTCCACGAACTTATTAAAAAAATTGTAGCTCTTCCATGTTTTTAAACATTGAACCTGCACGAAAAAGAATTCAAAAAATCTTTATCGAGCAATCATCAGCTTTTTTCGATTTTGACTTAAGGATATAAACCGAGTTACATTAAGACTAATTTATATGTCGAAGCGACCTCATTTCTCTAACAAGCAAAATTAATTAAAATCGCACCAAGATCATATGTAGCGCGGCATGTACGTTAGAAGTTTTGAGGCACAGAGAGAAGCCCTACTTGTATGTAATAAATTTTCACCTCCTCAGGGTTACTAACAGTAACAGTTGTTATAAACAGGTTGATCTTACGGTTAAATTTCAGGGAAAGTGCAACTCAATGATCCAAACCACTTATTGGTATTTTAAAAAACGGTAAACAAATAAATTAAGCTAGTCAATCTACCGCTGTGACAGAGCATGTATTGTGTGCTTTATTGATTTGGTTTGCTTTCGGCGTTTCTTAGCGTACACCTGTTTATTTTTCCTCTAACTCACCCAAAACGAAACGAATTTTCATAGAAATGTTTTGGCGCCTTAACACAGCCGAACTGGTTTCGTTTCCCAGTAGAAATACGTCCCTGTCTTTTCAATTTATTGTGCAAGTCAAAACATGGATGAATGCCCAAAACCTAGGTAACCTGTGTCATTATTTTCTCGTTGTGTTTGGGTATAGATCTCGGCATGCCATACATATTCTGTATGTTAAGATTGAGTAATTATACTCTTGTATTTGCAGACGCGTGGTTTCCTAAAATCGCGCTTCATCACTTTCAAAATCAGTTGCATTCTCTTAAAGACGAGACATCTGCAAAGTTTGCCGAATTTTTATTATTCCAGATGGAACGGGTAAAATATTGAATGTATGTAATTAAATCCAGATTTAGTCCACGCTTATCGTTCTCGTTTAATACCAAGCATAAATTTTCAATTGCAGTTTACTTTACATTGTGTTTGTAACGGCGGGGTAACTTAGCGGTGGATTCACTCGGAAAGCAATCTCTTATCTTCGGGGAATTGAAGTTCGGCTGATGCGAAGAATCTTCGTTGAATGGACTTGATAAATAAGTGGTATAAAGGACTACTATCTTGTAAGCTTCTATAGGTTTCCTGTTTTCATGTTTTAAGGTCGAAAAGATGAGACAACCTACCGAGGGAAGAGCAGCAAACATAGACACATTTCACCATGTTTTCGTTTTTATAGTTTGCTTCTTTCTTTTGTACACGTAATCTGCAACGGCTTCGTCGCTTTCTGGCGCTTGTAAAATAAATAACTTCTCTCGTACGGCTTTTGTAAGCAACTCTGCCAGAAATATAAGCGTGTAGAACTGTACCTCTGAAAATGAAACCCAAATTAATCAGTATTATTTTGACTCAGTGTCGAAAGGCTTTTGAATCTTGTAAATATCCTTTCAGCTTAATCATAGCTTCCTAACTGATCTAACATTGCCTAAATGAAAATTATGATGTGTTAACAATAAGCATAACATTAATGTTAAGAAATATTGGACAAGCAAGTTTTAAGAGCAACTAAATGTACATTTTAGCGGTAAAGGGGTTGAGGACTCGCCCAAGTTGTCCATGTACTTTACTTTTGTGGCTAGGAATTAAAATTGTGCATTAGGTTGAATTTAAATTACTCCCGGAAACAAAACAAGCGTGAAGTTTGTTCGCCCTAATCAATCTCTAAGTTTGTCAAATTGAAAATGTTCTGCCTATTTTGTTTACTGATCACTCTAATGGTGTATAATTTAAAACGTTGATCAATTTATTTTCAAACGACTGAAGAATGATCTGATTTGAATTCGTAATAAAAAAAACTTTTTTTTTTTTTGCGTTCAAACGATTTGGATTTTAAACGTTTAACAGAAACCAAGAACTGAGGCTGCCTCAACAGACGTTGTCATCTTATATTATCATGTGAGTTTCTCTTTCCTTTAAATTCTTATCCGGATTTCAAACAGGTATTTATGATTGATACTCGGGAGCTGAAATTAGGTATAACAACAGTTTTAATCAGGTTTTGTTACTGACAAGTCGGTATGACCTTTGTTGCAGCGTCTAAAGTAATTCTTGGAAAATTTTGGTGCAAAGAACAACTCGCAGTTTCTCGCTGTGAGAATATTTTTAGCTTGAGTTTGGGCCTTCTCACAAACCTTCCCTTCTCTCTCCTGTTAAGTTCAGGCCTGTACTTTAGTCCAATCCTTCGTATGGCCGAGACATAACAATACCCGACTGTCGTTTTCCCAGTATGTAGCCGCTCCTTAAAGCGAGCAAGTTTGTTCACAAGAGTAACAGCTGTTTCTGTATTCAGAATTACCGCTGCTCATTTTTTTCTCAGCAGAAAACTTAAATTACATAGAATTTAAAGACTGTTTCTGTGATAATGCCATTAATACAGTTTCTTTTTTGTATCATGATCGAATTGCTAAACCAACACCTAAGCAAACGAAAACATCTTTCGCTGCAATAAGTTGTGCCACACTTTTTATATCGCCGAACACTTCAGAGCTGCGTGTAACACAAAGGGGTGATTACACAAATATTATGGTTTGTTTGAGTCAACGTACGGCTATAGCGGGAGTGTACAATATGGTAGGTCATTTCAATGGCTTTGTGTGTTCACAAATGACAATGCGAACAGAAGTACCCTTCCAAAACTTAAAAACTTCAGTAACAATTTGCGAACACTTTCAAGGCAAACGAAATCTGTTCATGAACTTGCCATGCTTAAGCTGAAGCAAACAACTGTTCAGATTTGTATGGAAAATAAATTGTAGAACAGCCTTTAAATGTTATTATTATTATAAGAGTGCGACAGACTCAATGATGGTCTTCTGAGTTGCCTGCAGGGGATAATAATCCGTATGTCCTTCCTAGTTGCGTCTTAAGACATGCTAACAATATACAGTTCTTCTTTATCAGATCTAAACGTAAATTTTAACATTACAGAGCTTTTGCCCGCAATTAGCGAGGGCTATTCGAGGCGGGCAAGAGAGGAAAAGAAAATTTTTAAGTCACAATTAACACTCCGGCTCTACAGAACAAACATAGAAGCAATCTAGTTTGTCGTGTGGTTTATAGGCAGAATGATACGGGGAGGCAGACTATAGTCAATATTGAAAGTAACATACAATTTTTATGATTTTGAGAATTGTACTCGTATATCAGAAATTATCATATACTAAAACAGTGGATAGCGTTGAAGGTGCGCTCTGATTGGCTAGTCAAACTCCGAATATCCTGTGCTATTTACCTCCGAGCAACTTGCGAATTTTTCGCTCCGCCGCGCGAATATGGCGGCCCGGTTTGTATGCTGGAAACTCCAGGAAAGCGACTTAATTTGGCTTGGCCGTGTTCACAGGTAATGGCTTATGTTTTTAACCCGGAGTTTATATTAGCGGTAAAAAGCAACGAGAAAGGTTTTGTTTACAAATGCAAATTAATCTTGCATAACCAAATTTGATGTCGCTTGTTTACTTGAGAACCAAAGTTGAATTATATTTTTTACACAATGCTTTCAAATACAGAAAGGGTTTGCAATTCCATTTGATGAAATTTCGCCACTAGAACTAAACAATTTTTTTTTTCTCAGCGAGAAAACGAGACGTACGGCAGTAATTACAACAAAAAATCCCTAACGGCGATCGGCGCTGCGTTGAATTGTCATTTGAGAAGTCCTCCATTTTCCGAGCCCTTTTCTTTTTTTTTGTGTACACTTATCTCACTGTTTTAGTATATACTAAAACAACTATTCACCTCAGTGTCGGTGGCTAGTGGTGGATATTTACCTCGCCGCTTCGCGGCTCGGTAAATATCCACCACTAGCCAGCTCCACTTCGGTGAATAGTTGTTAATTATTAGTAATAGTCTTCATTTTTAAGGACTACAAGAAGTTTATTCTTTAGTTCGCTCTTAAATCGATATTTATTTAAAATTTTGATGGAGAGTGGAATGCTATTCCAAATCAGGGCACTTGAGATTGAGAAGTTCTAGCTTACTCGACATAATCATTCCCGTTAGAACCACATCTAGTTCGGTAACTATGGACAAAAGACAATTTCTTGAACATATTCTTAATGTTACTAGGAGCAAGATTATTATGAATGTCGTACATTAAAAGGCTCATTTGCTCAAACAGCAAGAATGATATTGGCAACCGTTTTGTTTCTAAGAATAATGGGACTGCACTGATGATCTCTTGGATTACAGAAGAACATTAGCCTAAGGGCTCTCTTTTGGAGAATCAGTAGCTTATAAAGGTGTGTTTCAGCATTTATCTACGCTTGACCCCAAGCGTAGATCAGTACCATACCGGTTCAGATAGGGTAAACTTAAAGAACGATATAAGGTGAGAAGTTCATGACTTGGAACGAAATGTCTGAGCTTGGCAATAATCCCGATTGTTTTACTAACTTTTTGACAATTGTAATATCTATGATATTTCCATGAGAGGTTCGCATCATTTTCGTGGAGCTCGTGGAATAGTCCAATAAGCTTGATATTATACTGGTAGATGTAACTTTCCATGTTGTCTATTGCTTCACTGATATTATTGACTTTTTCACTAACATCTTTAATCTTCTTACCAAGTCGCTCGAGTTCTTTGAATGCGTTATTTTTTAACAGGATCAGATCATCATACTTATTGCTAAGGAAGCTCAAGCTCTTCTCATCTCCACGATTCAGGGAAACGGTCGCGTCAGTTGGTGGTTCACTCGCTAATTGGATAGAGATCTGCTGATGCAGACTTTTCATTTGCTCAACCTCTTTGCTTAAAACTTGGATTTGATCCTTCAACTTTACATTTTCTTGTTTAAGCTTCTTGGCATCACCCATATCGCCGATGTTATGGCGCTTATTGCAGGCCGCCATCCGCCATGATGGTTACCAACAAAAAAATTGGGAACAGAGCGTAGTAAACTTGATAGTTCACTGCACACTACTGCACCCAACGCCGAGATACAAATCCTTGCTTTGGTTTTTAAACAGTTTTATACTAATATAATAATATACTAAATTGATTTTCTAATAGAACTCCTGTAAACTGTGGACAAAACCAAACTCTAAGACCCAAAATTTGGCTCTGGAACTCAAAGAAAATAAACATAATATAAATGACTTGCCTCTAAATGAGGACTGGACTTAAGAGTCACTTTAAACTACCAGACATTTTTATTTTCCATTTGGATGTTTGAAGTAAAAGCTAAACTCAAGGTATGAACAGCAATTGGAAGATTTAAAGGCGTAGAAGCTAGGTTGTGACTCATGTATTAAAGCTTGGCTAACTACCAGAGATCAGACTCCAAACCTGCTGACAAATTAGGGAAAATGTCCACTAGGGGTTGAGCAAAATTAACCGCCATGTGGCAGCAAGCTGTTTCATCTCAAGCCCATGGTGAATTTATGTAAAACTAAGAAGAAAGAAAATACTATGCAGTCGAACCTCCCGTAAGCGGACACCTCCCCCCCCCAGGACCAGGGTAAGTGTCCGCCTACGGGAGGGTGAAAAAATGCACTAGGTGTTATATGATGCACCAAAACAGGTATTTTAAAGCTTAAAGGCCACTTTAACTGTATTATACATCAAAAGGTTGTTGGGTGTTGCTTTGCTATTATACATACATAAATTTAACACCAATTTAAGAACTATGGGTCAATAATAAAATACTTGCCGCTTAAAAAAATGTAAGCACTTACATACTCAATCAAGGTGAACATAACAGAGAAACCGTGAGAACAGAAGAAGTACATACAGCATTTTATGCACATTAGATGATTGTCATTTTCAAATCCAAAGTGTCCTTATGTTGGTAAAAAGTAACCATCGATCAGTGTCTGCTTTTGCGGTTCCCTGATCTTATGGTCGCTTAAGATATCCGACAGTTTGAGCAGAGTATTAAAATTTGAAAGTTCCTCGTGCGACTTGCGCAAAGTAAAGTTAAAAAAGGGAAACTTTGATGTACTGTAATAAATAAAAAAAGTGATTGGAACGTTACCTTCATATGCAGTGTACTGTTCAAACTCAAACACTGCTTTTGTCTAGGTCAGTGTGTGATTATTTTGTTGGAAAATTTTAAAAAAATTTAAAAATGTAGTGTTTGAGAAGAGAAGTCGCCGGGGAGGGAGGTGTACGCTTAGGAGAGGTGTCCGTTAGTCAGGGAGATTTGACTGTACGTCTGTGTTGTAGTGCAATCTTTTTTTGTCAACTAACATGTGCTGTAGACAGAAAATCAAAGTAGAAAGGTAAAACCATGGTTTCTCCTTTCCATTTGCAAGTACTTCTATTCGCTTTCTGTTACGTTTGTTTTAACCGGCATTAAGCCAAGATTCTATTACCACAGGTAATGAATGAAACGTTTTCCTCAACCTGGCATTTTTCAGTATTTGGGCCCATCAAGGATCTTTGCTAAGGAACGGTTCACTGAATAATTCTTATCGCTCTGAAGTAAACGAAGACGGTCCACCTCGCACCCCTCTCGTCCCCATTCAGTCGCACCCCTCTCGTCCCCATTCGTCAGTAAACTTTCTAAGTTCGCTTATCGTAAAGACCGTAACAGACCACTATTCGACTTCGGCAATTGGTATTTTTTTTTTATAGCTTTTCAACAGTTCATTGCACATACAGACTGAATGATCCATGAACTATGGACAGTATTTGTCGATGTATACTTTGGCTCCGTCTAATTTATTTCTTTCGCGCATTGTTCTCTGCGTTACTCAGAATCTTAGTTACCGCGATCTGTAACTAAAAGTAAAACATTCCCATCAGTTACCATAGCCGTGGTGCTATTCTTGTATCACAAGTATATGCTCAATACACTGAGCGCAGTCGGGATAAAGCGACGGTTTTTGCCAGAAACTATCAAACAACTTTATACTTGATTGCTTGTTCAAATATTCGAAATTGGAATCCGTGCGAGCTGTGAAAAAAGTTTTATCACGCTTTAGTGAGTATCTGTATGTATATAAAGTGACAAAAAGCGCTTCCCTGTCGATTAAGTATCTTGTAGTATCAGAAAGGCAGGACGTCTGCTAGGATTGTTCTGCTGGCTCAAGAAGGGGCATCCTTACAGAATCGACATCCATTGTAGAGAGTTCAACTTGGGTCTGTCGATAAAAACAAGAATCGCATATTTGATTTATGAAATTGCGTTAACATCAAGACAAAATTCACTTCTGATTTGGACTTGTTGTGACACATCGAGTGAACAGCAAATTGTGAGGCACTTAATTAGCGTAGGGAACGATTTTTCTGATTAGCAACATGAGAAAGAGTTGTAAGACTAAAAGTCGTATCAATATCGCGTTTATGTCCTTTCTAACAAACTGCTTATTAAAGGTGATCTTTTAGCTGACGTTTATACAGCGTAAATACAATTTCTACAGGTCCGTAGAACATGCAGGTATGAATGTAAATTTCCATTTGAATCGATAGCCATTTAAATCAAAACGCTAATTAATGGCTGAGTTCACGCGTGAAAGACCAATATTAGTACTTTCAACCAAGCACATTACGATTTTCCATTGTTTATTTGAATTAAGGTTTTTATAAGATTTTGCCCGCAGTGCTCAGTAACACGCAGTGAGACCGATATAGCGTTTAATACCAGCGCGGATTGTTAGGCAGGTCTTGATATGTTATTTACCACCCTATACTGACTGGCGTCACGTCTTTTCTTCTCTTCACACAAAGGAATTAAAAGCTTTCACATTCATACCATTTTAATTTTTCCTCTCCGCAGGTTCCCTCCCACTCTCTCCTCCCAATATGACAAGAGCCATTGATAATAACCCATCGATTATTGCTTGGGCTGTAAAGCCTCTCGAGGGATTACCACTTTGTTCATTATAACCATCGTGCCTTACTGAAAGACCACGACGACAGTTTTTACGCATTCATTTGCTGATTAGACGCACGGGGGCCATTTACCTGATTGTCGCTGGTTGTATGGCTAAAAGCATAACTATATAGGATAGCACGAAACTCTGAGAATTTCAGAAAGACCTTAGGGTAGACACAAGACACGCCTTTGGTAAACAATATACACTTAATGTATGGTTCCGAGGGAAACAGTTAGTTTTGTTTCCCGAGAGTCCTGATGTTTCCCGAGACGAAGTCGAGGGAAACATCAGGACTCGAGGGAAAACAAAACTAACTAGTTTCCCGAGGGACCATACATTAAGTGCTTTGTTATATATTTAGACTTTCCCTTAGCAAAAACAAGCAAACAAAGACGGTACAACTGGCGCGCGGGCAACAACTGCGCAATTGTCTCCCGGTCGGGATACATTTGAATTTGTTCAATGGCACGTGACCAAGAATCAACCAATCACAGTGCTCGTTTTGATGAATGAAAGTCTAGGTATATAACAACAATGTTTATAACACCTATTGTAAGATGCCTACGTGTAACATCCAAATGCTTTTCAAGGTTCCTCCATTTCAGTAAGAAAGCCATTCAATTTTCTTTGTTTTTTGGATAACAATGCACTATTAAGTACGTTACTTTGCACTTGTTGTGCTACAACCTACAAAAACTTGGCCTAAAAGAGTGGTTTGATATCCGCTTTGGTACGGTAAAACAACAGAACCCTGGTCAATCTAGCTCGGCTCCATTTAAGGAAGCAAAAGTTTCTTCTTCAGTGATACTGAGCACAAAAGACTAATGAATCGTATTGATTTTTTTTGACACTAGCATTAGTTGCATCAACAGATGGTTGATATTGAACCTGTAAGCCACTTTGCATTCGCCTTACCCTCCTGCTATTTATAGTTTCTTAAAAAGATGCCAAAAATCCCAAAATCATCAAGCGACCAGCACACGTTGACAGTAATACCAGCCGTGGTCACATTTAAATTAGGGACCTTCAGCAAAACACGACGACGGCGTCGACTACAACGGCACCAAACAAAAGCGTTGATGAACAAAACAATGAAACTGCACGTGCAAAATACAGTCTGGTAGATTTCTTTTCCGTCCTCTGCAAAACAACAACGTGAAATGACCAATTTTTAGGTGATGCGAGTGCACGACGACAAAATTGCCAAGAAAAATTTGAAATGAACTGTGAACGGGTTAACTAGGTTGGAAAAATCGCTGGTTTGAAAAGTTATGGAAAGAAAATCAAACACGCCTGCCGTCATTAGAAGAAGAACAAATCCATTTTTTCGAACGTGCCGTCCTCTGCGTCGCCGTCGTCCTTGCTTAAGCTCCCTTGGTATTGTTGTTCGATAGTAAACATACACTGAATGCACCTCATTGACTAGGCTGCATGCGCCACCATAACGGCTAACATCACTGTACCAAAGGCAATCTTTCTTTCAATTCAGTTAATCTGACCTCTTACTTTTCATTGTACTTAAAAAATGTACAAAAACCCCAAAAATGGATTGTGAACGATTGACTAATAAGACGGATTCTTTACTATAGAAGTTGGAATCGGATAAACTTAGTTGTTCATATGACAGCTTATGTGCTAAACAGCCATAGATGGGTGCAGTTAAGTTTTGTACTTTTCACACATCGGTAACACTATCACTACATTTGGTGACCAGATTATTATAAGGTCCGTCCATTGACAAAGGTCATTTATGTATCCATCCCTCCATCCATTCATTCATTCATTCATTCATTTATCCATCCGTTCTTCCACTCTCTTATGCAAATATGAAAGGTAGAGTCACATTGACTCTACAGTAAAACGGACAGTTTGACAAGACAGTAAAGAGAAAAGGTCAAACTGCAAACTATACCACGGTAAAATATTTTAGAACATCTTCCCAACGAACTGTTATGGTGCATGGCTCGAATCCACAGTCAGTGAGTGAAACGTACAGCACTCTGTATAGTAAAACAAACAGTTGCACAATACATAGAGGATATTGAACGGTGGCGAGAAGATATGAATTTTATGTTCTAGTGCAAGAACAATAGAGCATGTTAGCATCGACAACGAGTACGAGTTCTAGAACGAGATCAGCGATTTTGCGTACTGCGCATCCGTTCTGCGCATCTCCACGTTTTCAAGTCGTCCTGTCAAGTTGCACTACGACGAGTTCTCACCAAAAACTCGAAGTGGGTAGAACGACTGGGAAGAGCTGGTTTTCAAAGGTAAATTCCGATCGTTTAATGCATTTACATTTCGTTTCTAGCCTCTCTTTATCATCTTGAACATTCCTTACATTATGCTTTACGTAAAATCACAGTACTGCTTTTGAAGTCGAGGAAAAGCAACCGAACGCGGTATTTCCTACACAGAGTAAATTTGCATTTACCCGGGAAAGTTTCATCTCTCTCCACAGGCCTCACAGGCTCACGAAATAACCCCGAAAATTGCCATTATTTGGTCGAAAATATCCCAACAGTCGAAGATATCAATAAAGAATACTTACTTCTTTATCCGGTGTGGTTGTTGTGTTGAATTTGATGGGTTTGAGGGTGTTTTAAGACCGCGACTAACCATCCTTCGAGTTACCTCGAAAAATCGATTTTCCTTTGAAAACTGGAGGATGGACCATCGGGCTTTCAAAACACGCTAATACTCATTAAATTCAACACAAGAACCACACTGGATAAGGAGCTAAGTATTCTTCATTCATATCTTCTTCTGTTGGGATATAAACTCGAACTCGGTGTCACCGCTAACATAGAAAGTTGAGCCGAGAAAACGACTTCGAGTACGAGTACGGTAATGATAATGATAATGAATTTATATAGCGCACTTTTTCATATGAATATATTCAAAGGCACTTTACACTTCTATTGGGTAAGATCGGACGGCAGCATGTAAAGGCGCCTCCGGCTGCCGCTATTAGTCCATATATGATCTCACACACCCACCCAACCCATGCATGAATTGTCAGATGAAATCAGACGTAGCCTGATAGACCACCACACCGGGAACTACGTCCCCTACTCTTTTCGAACAGTGTGTGGGTTCTTTAACGTCCCACAGATTATTAGGAACAAGGGTTGTGAGACGGGTCCTACGGTTTATCGTCTTTATCCGAGAAGACTTGAAAGTCTAACCATTTACAGATGTCATTACAAAGGCAGCACTTTCCCCTCAGTTATTTTTAAGACCCTGAGTGTTGCTCCGGCCGCCGGCCGGGGTTGGAAACCTCAACCTCCCGCACGGTAGTCCGGTGCTCTACCAACTGAGCTAACCGGTCGGCGGTTTGAAGTCGTTCTCGTACTCGTACTCGTTGTTGATGCTAACATCCTCTAATGTCTCAAAAGTGAGCACAGAGAACGACTTAGATTTTTGTTCTTGCCACTGGAACATAAAATTCATATCTTCTAGCTAACGTGTAATTTTCGTTTCTATTAATCAAAGGCATCCTGTGGTGAGCTCATGGAGTACGATGTTGGGTCAGGGATCTTATTTTCCGAATTATCAAGCGTGCAGAGTGGTTTCAAATTCCGTGCAATACACTTTTCTGAATTACGATTTCATTTCTTTGTTCTATTTGATTACTCGGGCTACTACAACAGGTCCAGCGTGGTCGTGTGGAAAGCGGGAACCTGAGCGGGAACAGGACAATAAAGCTAAATCGGAAGAATAGTATATCCGATCGAGGAGTACTAGTAATATTGTTGTTTTTCCCACATATCGCTTCTTCGCCTTCGATAACTTGGAATCACGATCAAGTTTCACAATTGTTTTCTTACCGTGGGAACCAAGAAAGGTGATTGGTCAACATTAATCGGATTAGTAAACAAACCCAATTATCAATGAAATTTCTGTAAAACCTTAGAAATCTTTCTGATAAAATCGCTCAGCTTAAACATGACGTCGACAAGAATTGAAGTGCGGTATACAGTCTGGTAGGTTTTTTGCGGTCATGGAAACAGCGATATAGTATACAACATATACAAACCTTAGGCGTAAACTGACATTCACGTTTGTTCGAAGCCGTATCATAAAGTGTAGCCCGAGTGAACGCTCCCGAGACCGTCTAGTTACCTTGAACTTGAGACGATCGAGAATCGATAGAATATTTTCTATTGTTTACGCTTGACATCCTGATTCCCCGACCATCTCGATAGCTCTCCACGAGCTAAAAATGGCTACGTGTCATGTTCTGCGGTTCGTTTCCGAACCTGAACCGAACACGCATTAAGATCACAAGATCACGTGAGTTCCGAAAATTCTATTGTTTACGCCTGACATCCCATCACGCACCACAACAGCTCTTGAGCTAAAGCTCCACCAGCTACAAACAGATTAAGGGTGTGTTTCTTTCGGTGAATCCAAAAACGGATTTTCGATCTTAAAACGGATTTCGCGTTCCTTTCGCTAAATCCAAATCCGGATTTTTGATCTGGTGAATCCTTTTTCAAAACGGATTCACTGAGTGAATCCAAATCCAGATTAACGGATTCGTGATCTACGCCATTCCATTCACAATGGATCCGAAATTAGTCAATCGATCCAGCGGTATTTCCAGGCGGAGCATACTCAGGACTTTCCTCCGTGTCGCCATTTTACCGCCATTTGCCTTAAACATGTGGACGAACGTTCCAGGTACAGTAAAATATCTATCTATTAATCTCTTGTCGCTTAACATTGCTGAGAATTCGAATAACAATGTTTAAGTGTTATTTACTGTAAACAAAAGCCCGAAAATATATCAACTAGTAGCTTGTTCAGCGATTAATTCTCTACTCTAACGCGCCTCTTTCTCTGTTTGTGTGCTACTAGCGCCAGGACTCTGTCGTCACTATTTGAATCGCTGATCAGAAAATGCTCCATGGTATCATCGCATACTTCTTCAAGCAAGAGAAACCACATCATTTCTTTTGCGGCCGCCATATTGAACGTATTTACAAAAGGTTACCAAGGTTACAGATCCAATTTCGGATTTCACGTTCCTTTCGGTCACGAAATCTGGTAAATCTCAGATCAAAAATCCGTTTTTGGATTCACCGAAAGGAACACACCCTAAGACGTTCATTTAGCAGCTTTGTACACAAACTGAATCGTGGAAGGCGGGAAATGACGTCATCGATATCCTCATTAGTGAGGATATGGAAAATACGCCAATACGGTCCCGAATGTAGTTTCGTATGAATTTTACGAGTGGTGTAATTCCTATTAAAGCACTCAAGTCTATGTAATAAAGTATTGTTTAGTAACTTCCCAAAGAATGGTCTACTGCATGGTTTGAGCCACAGATGGAAACGTTAGAACCACGCTGAATGATAAAACAGACAGTAACACTGCATGGTCTGTTTGCATGTTTTGATCCACAGATGAAAAAGTTGGAACCTCATCGTATAATAAAACAGATACCACAGTACGGTACTGTTCAGTAGCTTCCCAAAAAATGGCCACACAACATAGTTTAAACCGCAAACGATCGAACGCGGAAAAAGTCAGTAGAACCACATGCAAAGAAGGACGAAGAGTGGAGTCCTGCAGGGATCTATTCTAGGTCCAGTACTGTTCAATTTGTATGTTAATTATTTGTCTGAGGCCCTTCCCTATAATTTCAAGAGCCATCAGTATGCAGACGATACAACCATCTACCGTCATTGCATACCGTCTGATCTCCAGTCCTGTCAAATGGAAGTACAAGTAGCAATTGATAAGCTATCGGACTGGTCAAAAGAATGCAACCTCGCACTCAACCCGAAGAAAACGAAGGTTATGCTGCTCTCAACGGCACAGATGGCCCGATTTCACAGACTAGAAGAGATATCGATGAATCTATTTGCCTGTGGCAGGGGTCTTGAAAGGGTAACAACCTTTCGCCTGCTTGGTACACAACTACATGCAAACCTATGCTGGAAGGATGAAATATACACGAAAATATCAATTTGTTATGGAACTGTATCGGTAATTCGCACCTTGCACCCTATCATGTTTGCAAACAGTTGGTAGAAACACTCGTCTCATCAAAACTTGATTACAACGACGTCGTGCCGGAGTGAACCATTGCCGGTGTATCTCTTGAAGCGCACATGCAGCGAGTGCAGCTAGCGGCAGCTAGCTTTGTCAATTTGTCAATTATCAATTCGGGAGAGGAGGCAATATCGGCTACTTTGTATGACTTTAAAAGCATTGAACTTTGATGACTGGCCGTCCTATCTAAAGGTTATAAAAAGGGAACCAGGGAGAAACCTTAGGTCATCGGGAACAAACCTACTCGAAGTTCCCCTAGAGGCGATGACTTTTCAACATAGCGCCAGCAAATTGTTTAATAAATTGCCCCAGGATCTGCGCACAACAACAAATTTTAACTCTTTTAAAAGAGAAGTACGCAGAATTTAATTTTAAAAGAAGGCATAGTGTTATTTCACATATATTGTATTATACTAGTTTTTCGCGCACTGGCCTCTTTCCCTTATTGTCCTCTGTACTTGATGCTATAAGACTTAATTATAATGATAATGAATTTTATGATAATGAATTTATATAGTGCACTTTTTCATATGAATATGTTCAAAGGCGCTTTACACTTCTATTGGATGAGATCGGACGTCAGCATGTAAACTGATTTAAATTAATGTAAATAGACTAAATAGTTTTAGAAATTTTCATGAATTATTGTCAATAGTTCTTAGCTTTGTGATACGATTCTTAGCATGTTATATATATGTAGTTTTCAGATGAAGAGCCACTTCATTGTGGAATTGCTGAAATAGAGTGTTTATTATTATTGTTATTATTATTATTATTAATATTATTATTGTTATTATTATTATTTATTATTATTTGCAACACACCGGAAAGCTTTTAGAAAAATTTCTCAACTTAGTACCCACCCCCTACGTGAGCAGATCCCATAAGAATAGTGCCCGCACGTTAATAAACACAGAACGTTTTAAGAATACTTTTATTAATAGATTAACCTATAAATCTTTGCATCTAACGTTATACTATATTGTAATATTATTTCATTTTTGGCATTTGCTCATACCCTTTTTATAAAATTTGTAACATGAGATATGTAATTTTTATCTTCGGAGGAATAAAGACATTTATTATTGTTATTATTATTATCGTTATCGTTATCGTTGTCGTTATTGTTATTGTTATTGTTATACACCATCTTAGTACATTCTTCCGCCATCTGGGATAATATATGCGTATGATATGCGTAACCTTAAACTTCCATTATTATATTGAGTTTGTAGCTCGAGATCTCAAGTTCCAGTGCCCGAATCCTTAAGGCCCGGGCAAACGATTTCAACATTTGCTTCAACATCCGTTCGATTTTGTTGAACAGCAATGTTGAAACCGTTTGCCTCCCCCTGTTAGCCGTGTTGAAATGTGTTGAACTCCTGGCTGAATCGATGTTGAATCGATGTTGAAAGAGTTTGAAAACGTTTAAACTTTGCTTCAACATGTGTTCAACATTTCTTTTGTTCTCCAGAATGTTGAATGAAGTTGAAGTCGTTTGCCACCCTCTTTCAACATTGTTGGGTATACGCGTGCGCACTATAGGACATTGCAAGCACGTAACCATGGTTGCAAAACAAAACAGTTCGAATGTATCATTTCTGTAGTTTGACACGTTCAGTTAACAATGCAGGAGTTCGACGAAACACAGGACGATTTTCCAACAGACTTGGAGGAGAACGTCTGACGCCTCCTTTACTTGCGTAAAAATGATGATTTGTGGGGCATATTATGGCGCGGCTTTCTCACAATGATGTAGTCACGGTTAGTTGCATTAGATATATAATGAACAGTACCTCAATCATGAGTGATAAAGGTTTCTAAACAGAGTCACTCGTGCCTACTGAGGCTAACCCAACAAGGCTGTGAATGAACTAGTGTGAAAATATTCTGTCCTACGGTGACTTTCAGTTTTATTCCTCTGTAAATTTCGATTCGCAGATTTATATGGTTCTTAATATGTTCTTCGAGCTGGAAACCTCCACCAGCAACGCAGACTCCAATTCCACGGACCGGCTCCCTTCACAAAAGTATCGTCAGGCACTTTTGGTGATCGATAAGAGCCCCAATACTTAATGTCTTCTTATCAAAAACGTAACGTGCACTTGGCATCCAGACAGACCAGCTTTGTGTCTACCTATCCAAATAGGCTGAGTAAAAGCGGAATAACCATTGTTTACTGCCAAGAGAAAAGCTTTCAAAGTTGATTACTTCTACTAAGGGCGCATACTGTCAGTCATGCTCTGGAAATTGATTCTATGTGCAAACGGAGGAATTCATGTTTACGGATTAACTGTTGAATAATACCACGAAAAGAACCAAAATATTAAAACATTATTTATTACACTCACTTGTCTGTTCAGTACTTTTCCTTTTATATTCCCTTCTCTAAAGATGTGTAATAAAGGTTAACGATGACACCAAGCCCAAATATTGATAGATGTAAAAAAGTGTGGAGAAAACGGTACTACATCCACGCACTGAGTAACTAAAGTACCTCTGAAAAATTGCCAACTTATGGTTGCCTCAACTGATGACTTAACCACAATGCGTAGCAAAACAAACAGAAACACACCACAATTATGTCAGTTCAGTAGGGGTCCAAGGAATGGTTACACTGCATGGTTTAATCCACACCACAAATGAAAAAGTTAGAACCACCCTCTATAAGAAACCAAATGGTACCACAATTCAGTACGTTTCGGTAATCGCCCAAATTCACTGGTGAAAAAGCTAGAATCACACTAAAATAAACAGTACTACAGTTCCCGATTGCTGTTTATCAGTAGCGTAATGGTAACATTGAATGGTTAATCCACAGTTAAAAAAAGACTTAGATTCACACGCACACTGTATGGCAAATAAAAATGCACCTTTGTACACTACTGTTCAGTGGCTTTCTAGATATTATTTCATCCACCGAAGCTTAATATAAGCCTACTTGGTGTACTGGAACACACCCTTGTGGTCTCACATCAGAGATCCCCAGAAACGCTCTCTATAATAAACAAGACAGTAGCTCTTTACCGAAGTCTTCAATACTGAGCTCCTTTTGACGAGCGCCTTGGCAGCATAATTCCATACACAGAAAAAGCCATTAAAACGCTATAGAGTGACAGCTCTTGTCAAGATAAACTCATGGAAGTGGCAGGGCTTAAAATACTTTGTAAGGGACCGCAATTTATGAAAGGAAATATGAAGAATTATTAGTTGTTTACAGACGTGGCTACCAGAATGGTGTAAGTAACTCGAAAAGTTTTTTTTAGCTAGAACGGTCTTATTTTCTCGTGAATTTGGTTCACAATATACACCATGCTTAACTTTACAGATACGACAGTGAAAACTTAGTGAATCCCACTAACCGCGGCCAACGGCGAATTCCTCTTATATTACAGTGTTTTCCTAAACCTGAGAACCAAATTGTATGCTCGACGTTTGCGGTTTAAACTATGTTGTGTGGCCACTTTTTTTGGAAATTACTGAACAGTACAGTACAGTAGTATTTGTTTTATTAGACGATGAGGTTCTAACTCTGTGGATCAAACCATCATTAGTGCAGAAAGACCATGCTATTTGTTTTACTATACAGTATAGCTCTAACCGCTCTATCAGTGGATCAAACCATACAGTAACGTGGAGTCATTCTACTCAGCACAGTACTGTAGAACTGTTTGTATTTCTTTGTTATGTTTCGTCTGTGAAAAAAATTACCGTACAGTGTGTGACCATTTGCAAGATATATGACTATTTTTCCGGTTGCATTGTTAGAGGCTGTGTGAAGTGAAATGTGTCGATCTGGATAATAGCTATCAATGCGTTTATATATTTGTGGTATTTAAACCACACAGATACCTTGTCTGTCATCCTTTTAAGCCAGTTGCCATTGATCATTGTGAGTTATGTATGGCCTAAGGCCAGATCAATAAGATTACATCTCGGAAATGGCTATTAATTATACGGCTATTACTAATTCAATCAAGAGTAAAACAACAGAGAGACATTATACTGGCAATGTGGTCTTCATGTACGATTCAGTCTGGACTTTATTTTTCCCTCTTCTATTTAACCATAGCAGCGCTTCCTGCCATCAGTTACAACACATGTGTTGTGCATTGTTTAGACATTTGGCTCAAAGGTGTGCCAAGATGCCGTTTTGTTCCTAATGTTGTGAAAACATTTGAAGATCAGTTAGCTTTTCTGAGAATACCGTGGGAGCTGACCGCTGACTCCGCTTAACGCCGTGTCCAGTGCTTCAATCGATGGCACAGAAACAAAACAACCTTTGCGCGGCTTGGTTTGTAACACTCTAGGATTTTTATTTTAAATGGTCTTAAATCTTTTCTCGAATTACTCATAGTGTTGATAAAATATAAACTTGCGATAGGTGTGGTGTAGGCGGTATAACCTTAGCTAGGAGACCATGACCAGGTGCAATAGGCTCCTGCCTTGGCACAAAATTTTGGACGATTGGGTCGCTGTGGCAGACTACCGTTTTTCAAAAATCCCCAAACCCGTTTCCGTCCCAACTTCGGACGGAAGTCTGGTTTGGGAACAAAGATGTTCCTGCCCATAAGACATTGCCTGAGGGCAGACCTTCCTTTTTTGAAAGGCAGTCAGCAAAGCAGGTTTGAAGAGTAAGAGCTTCGTGCATTCACGCCATGTTTTGTCGAGTACGACAAACTTTCGTGTCTTCGGGGAGGCGCACTTGAGTGCGAAAGGGTACCACAGACTCAGTTTCTGTCATATTGAATCAAAGTAAGCAAGTTATTGGACAAATACAATTGAATGGTTATCAGAAATATGTTTTTCTATTTCTTTCTTCTTTAACCGATCAAGAGAGTTAACGCTGAGTAGATTCTTAAAGAAGTTTAGATGCTCAATTTAAGTCTGGGGACTTGAGGCCTGCTCAACCCATAAGATCTGTTTAACAAGGCCCTCATTCAAGAAAAGAAACTGCTGTAAAACCAATTCCGCCTTAAACAAAATTTCTTGTATTTCATCAAATCATCCCGCCGAAAAGGAATTAATTATTAAAATAATAATAATTATTGTTATTGGTATAATTTTTAGAAAATTCGAGGTCATCATCTTTAAGCAGTTTTATAAAGTTTCATTTTATGACATAGACGTTAAATTAAAAGATAAGCTTGCTATTTCAGAAGATCATAAGGAATACCTTCAGTGTGAAACAGTTTAATAAGTGAATTAATCCAAAATTTAATCTCCAGTGTTGATTCCATGGTGTTAAATCGAAATGGTGGGTGGTGGTTTTGTTTACATAACTTCGGATAATGGGTTCTACTAACTTTCGTAGTAAAATATCGAATATTGCAAGTCTACGAAGCAGTGCAACTTGACCCGGGGATTGTATACCAAGGAGATATTTATTGTCACAACTTAACTAGGAGTTTGGCCACTTACAGGTCTAAAGCAGTGAGGTCGCATTGAATAACTCCATTCAAAGCGTAGAGTTTGACTCGGGTTTGGTTGTGGAATCTGACCCTGACAAGATCTTATGCCCGTACTATGTTTCTTCGAACTCTGCGCAAGCTCAGTTGAATCGTGCTCTGGTCTGTTGTAAGAGAACTGTAAGTTGTGTGACAGGGTATTAGTGCGACCCTATCAAAACTCTTCTAAGCAGCTTACTCTTTAAAAGCTGCTCTTTCCGAACCGAGATCTCTGTGTTAATCTACGTGCAGTGTCACACGTTCCGTATCAGAATCTTTACTGTAAGGATTGAAATAAAGAAATTTAAGAACCAGCTTGGCTAAGGTTCTGACAAAGGCAGCTTTCCATGTGTCTTTATCACAATTTGCAGTCTGTCTCGTTTTAAGTTGTTTTGTTCGTAATTTCGTTCCTAATCAATCAATTTCTGTCATTTCATGCTAGTACTCTTAAACCACCATTGCCCAGCTTAGTAGCCAACAAGGATCTTTTGTGCTGCTTCATATTAAACAGGTTTTATTCTTATTTCTAAGTCTTCAGTTTGTTCAATATGTGATTAAACGTTTCCCCACTTTGGCGGATAATATACTTTGTAACGGTGGTCGTGGGGAGTCAGTACATGAAACCCTTTAAGTAGTTTCAAAGCGGTGATCCTCCTCATATGACGTTCTAATTTTTACATTGTGCACAATGAATATTGGATTTCTGAAACTCAAAACTTCTATTAACGTGAAAACGTGTAACCAAGGTTGTATATCTCAATCAACCTCTGTATCTTACGTATCATAAGGTTAACCTCTTTTGTCGATAGAACGGTATAAAGTTTCAGCTGTTATTAAATAGTTCCATTATTGCTTTTGTGAGTCAACATCTCAAAAACAGGGTGTTCGATTTCACGTCATCAGGCGGCTGAATCTAAGATCTTTTGTGTTCGAAATCAAAACAGCACTTGGCGGCTGTAATCTTCTTGAAATTAAGAAAAAGTCATTTGTTTGAGGAGTTCCCGATATTGCTAGTTGTGTTTACTAGTTATATTACAATCTGTCAATTATTACAATATCTGTCTATGTGCCGTTTTCGGAATGTTTCTTCTAATAGTTTTTGGCACTAAAAGCTCTCTGTGTAGCAAGGCAGCCTGATAGTTCTCATCGCTGTTGTCGACGTCCCTTTTCCTTAAAAACAGTCATTTCATGGAATCGCATAGAAACGAGAGTTACTACTGCTAGGTTTCTCAAAATATTTTTTATACATGCGATTTATTAATTTGTCGTTGATTACCATTCACTTGGTTGAAACATTTTACATCACAGGCAAATGTGGCGGTTTGTAGATGTAAGGATTTACCCAACATTGTAACTCGCAATCATGCACGTTTAAAATTTCCATTGGTATCAATACCTATTAGCATTTGCCCGGGTCAGGAGATTTTAGGGAATAATCACCGAATAATAATTGAGATAAGTTGTATTTAGGGTGAAAGCACTTTTTAAGATATAAGTAACAACAGAAGAACAGCAGAAGAAGTTTTTGGTTTTCTTTATCTAAATACTGGGTTTTCTGAGAGTTGTCCACTAGGATAAATCAAATCGTTCTTTGAATCTGACAGTTTGTGGTAAATGCGTTTTCAATTTAAGCCGTAGAACGATAGATTCCGAGTAGAGCTGGGTGGGACACACAGGTAATATAGCAAGTCTTGGTGGTAGTTGAGGCTGCGTTTTGCGGCGACAGGAACTGGTCCAGTGGGGGTACTCCCTAGAATGCCCTATATGGGTAGGCTCCGCCCGAAAGGGGTACCTTTTTCAAGCTTCAGGTATATGACAGAGTAGGGATTTCACAAATTGAAGTATATGAAAGGGTAGGGAAATTTGTCATTTAGGTATTTAAAAGGGCCTTTAATTAAAATATTTTAAACACACATACCTTATGACTGTACTGTTTTAATTTATTTAGCGCAGCATAAAAATGAGGTACTATTTGCAGTGGAAGGTATACGAAAGGGATACTATTTGTCAATGGAGAAGACCGAAGACCACGTGGAGATGTATGGTAGAAACGAAAAGGAGAGAAGCAGGATGGAAGACGTGGGGAGAGGCAAGAGCTGTCGCAGCGGACAAGGAAAGGTGGAAAAGCTCTGTGGAGGCATTATATGCCGGAGGGCACTTAGTAGATAGGTAACAGGTAATGGAAGGTACGTATACGAAAGAGGCACCATTTCTGCCATAAGTGGTATATAAAAGGGTAAGGGGTCGGACCTTGGGGCGGAGCCTTCCCATATCAGGAACCCAGCTATCACCTGCCCGTATTGATTTTTTTTAGTACCCCTCCCCCTTCCGGGAAACTGGTCTCCTGACTGTGCAGTTTTCAACGATTTTTCAGACTTGTTCTGCAAAAAAATTACAACAGAATTACAACAGAGAGACTTGTGGTGACCTTAAATGAACGCAGAGCTTAAACCGAGTTTGTTAATGTTTTTATAGCTATGATGGCACGTTAAGGGATTTTGCTTCGTTTGTTTGTCCTTTACTATTAGTCATAATATCATGAAAAATAAATGCCTGTCTCCACAAAAAAAAAAAATTCCTGAATAAAGGACCAAAGTATAAGTAGCCTTTTTATTGTACCAGTGATGCGAGACAACACCTACAGCAGAGACTAGTCTTACGCGCTTAATATGTTTGGTAGATTATTTTGTAGAAGGATGAATTTCGTCTCGTTTCTAGCGTGTCTGAAGTAAATAAGTGAAAGATAAAAAGCTTCAACAAGTACAGTGTCTCATTGTTGCCATTTGTGTTGACTGCTGGATTTTTTATTTTTTTTATTTTATTTTTTTTGTTTTTTGTTTTTTCACAGCCTATTCACAGGTAAATTAGTTTACGCTTTGTTGCTTTCTAGGAAAGATTCAAAGCGATTGTAAGAGGTATAGAACAAAATTTACGAGGGTTTGTCGCAACTTGACAACTATTCTGCGTTTATTCTATTCAACTATTCTAAATTTTCTTTTCTTCATGCATAACAGTGTAAGAGTTTGACATTTCAATGCCTACAGACAAAAGCTTATTTCCCTCTCGCTTACAAGCGAACAATATCATAAAGAAACCAGTTAAACATCGCGACGATACCAACGTTTGTGTCATTAGATACAACGGCATGTCCATATTGGTACATCAGCTTTTGATCTCGTGTTTGCAAAGCATGAAGAAACTTCTCATAAAGAAGCCATGGTTGTTTAGGCGACAAGACCATCCACAAAGAATCTATCAAAGTGTCTCCCTGTACTAGCCAGGAGTATTTGAACACTATCAAGGCTTTAGGGTAGAACCATTGATTGCTTCGTCTGTTGGACATTTATTGGTGTCTGTGCTTACAAAGGTGATCATAACACAGGCGAGTTAATAGGTAAAAGCTTAGAATAAACGAAACAATTTTACATTGTTCTTTTGTACTTTCTTGAAAACTAGAACACCACTGAATAAATAACCCTCCGAGCCAGTTTGTTTTTCTGTAAGCTTGGAGATTGTTTCAACTTAAGTTAAAGTTCAATAAAAAGTAACTCTCTCATTTTTATAACAATTGTTTTGCTATCACTTCTCCAAGCTTTTTTGTTCTTAATCCCCGATGCAAATAACTGAGAGAGGACATTCAGTAGAGTCGTTTATTTCTGGGTAGAGAAGTGAGAGTCAGTAAAATGTCTTCTTAAGCAAAATACATGTGTGTACTAAACTGAATTAAAGCTTTGAAATACTTACGAAACATTTGCATCTTTCATGATCGTGATCGCCTCTTACCTCTTGCAAAGACGTTTTAGCCAAAAGATACAAAAAGTAAAACATTGAACAGAAGAATACATGGGTTGCATCTCCCCTGAGTGAATGATCTTTGAACTCAAGAAAATACAGCCCCCGTACCGGTTCATTTTCTCATGCCGCAATCAGTTGAGACTAAATTAGGTTTATTTTCATCATTACAATGTTCTAGCCCCCGCTTTTCGGCATCTATTTGCACAAAAGCGGGTACCTGTAGAGGTTTGAAAAGCTGTAACTTCTCAAACTGTACTTTTGTTTCTCGAGCGTCACGTTGGAACAGTCTTTAATTTCTTTTACTCTCGTTAAAATCATTTTAGAATCGAATAAAGTTGTCAGTTTATCTGCAATGTTTTTGGGCTTGTGATCTTACAATGTAAAAAATACTCACTTATATCTTCTTCAAGGTTGCTCAAAACACTGCTGGCTTCGTTTACATTGATTTGTGCTTTTTTTTACCCTCTCCTTCACCAAGTGTCTATAACCGTAGTAAATGCTTCTATTACCAGCTTTAAGATCCGATGTTCATAATGTAAGGTTCTCACGCGAAGGCTTAAACGTTTTAAGGAATCAGAGACAGAATGGAAAATTAGTTAGGAATTTCCAAAGAATGGTCACAATGTAAGGTTTGATCCACAGAGGAAAACGTTACAACCACACTGTATAGTAAAACAAAAAGTACCACAGTACAGTAATGTTCAGTAGCTTTACAAAGAATGGTCACACTGCATGGTTTGATCCACAGATGAAAAAGTTAGAACCACACTGTATAGTAAAACAAACAGTACCACAGTACAGTACTCTTCAGTAGCTTTACAAAGAATGGTCACACTGCATGGTTTGATCCACAGAGGAAAACGTTAGAACCACACTGTATAGTAAAACAAACAGTACCACCGTACAGTACTGTTCAGTAGCTTTACAAAGAATGGTCACACTGCATGGTTTGATCCACAGACGAAAAGTTAGAACCACACTGTATAGTGAAACAAACAGTACCACAGTACAGTACTGTTCAGTAGCTTTACATAGAATAGTCACACTGCATGGTTTGATCTACAGATTAAAACGTGAGAATCACACTGCATAGTACAACAAACAGTACCATAGAAAAGTACTGTTCAGTAGCTTTCCAAATAATGTCTACACTGAATGTTTTCCATACACTGTACAATAAATGTAGCAGAAACAAACCAAAGAGTGGTCACACTGTATGGTATGATCCACAGATGAACTGAAAAACGGTTAACGGCAACAATATATAGTAAACAAACAGTTCCACAGTACAGCACTGTTCAGTGGCTTTTCGTTACAAATTCAAAATTCACATTGCATTGTGTGACCCCCAGATAAAAGGGTTTGTATAGTCTTTAAAATAAAACAAAAAGTTCCACAGAATAAAGAATGGTCATGCTGCATGGTTAGAATCGTGTTAGTTAGAACAACAACAACAACAACAACCATTTATTTGTACTCAAAATTTATAAAATAATTACAATAAACATTAAATTAGTATAGAGTACTGCCTACCCAAAATAACCATAAGGGCTAAAAAAAATGGGCAGACATTTGGGGAAAAATGGGCAGAACCACACTTTACAGTAAAACATACAGTGCAACAGTCTACAGTACTCTTCAGTAGCTTTCCAGAATGGTCACACTTTTCCTCCAGTCTAGATGTTGCCCTTAAGTGCCAATAATTATCTTGGCTTTTATCAATTGGCTGATCGGATCTGCTAGATATACTCTAAAATATGATATATGCCTTAATTGCTGGAAGCTAGTTGTTGAAAGTTTCTTGAAAGAACCTTAAAATTTCTCTGTAAATTAGAAACAAAAACGTATCTGCTAACTGTGAAGCTTTATCAGGCGACTTCCTGATAATGAAAAACGCTTCCTCTTTATTCAACCTTGATTTCTTTTAGGGTTCAACCAAATAACTGGGACATAAGCAGAAACCAACTCACATGGTATCACGAATCCTGTAATCTGATTGGATAACGTACTCAGTTACAATCAATTAGCCAGGAGCGAAAACGCCCGCGCTTGGAACAAAACAATGTACTAAAATAACTGAATAGATAGTAGATATAGGTATAAACTCGAAAGAAATATGCTAGTTGGTTTCTTCTTAATCACTTAGACTACTCGTTCTCGTCCATCAAGAGTTAAAAAATTGACTCATAGGAAATTCGAAGTTGTGGTCTCATTGTTCATAGTAGAAGACAAAACAGTTCAGGGCAAAACTTGATCAATTTGGTCACTGTCACTGTGCGCAAAGCCTTCGTTTAAGATGTGTCGTTCATTTGAGTCAGGGTAAGTTTCCTTAGTCAACACGAGCAAAGCAAACCTGGCAACAAAACCGGATATACTGCATGGATGTTATTAAACTGTCGTCGGTTACATGAGCAGTGAATTCAGTCACTCACCAGTGACTTGGTTTACTTATCGTTGAATTCAATATAGGTTAAAATAGATCGTGGCTGTCTATTTGACTAAGCAGAACACAAAATAACGTGAAACAAGAAAACAAAAAGTTAGTTCTTTCTTTAAGGGGTTTTCTAATATTGGGCTGCTAAGCAATAAGAGAATATTGCTGTTGTTGTAAAATATCCTGTCTTTATTTGTCCTTTTTGTTTGTGAGCGCGAGTTCTTTTCATCTCACAAGGGGCTGTCTTCAGCCTATTCAAATGCTGCGATATTAAGCTGTCCGATGGAATTCTTTGGGTAAAGAGGGAAGCTAAACACAGAGAAAGAATAGAACTGAAAGGTTAGAGAAAAGTTGGGTTTGAATTTGACAGTTAAACGAAGAGTTTCTTCTGTTTGTACTGTACACTGGTCTTTAATTTGTTATTGAATACACCCTCGAATTAAAATTCATCTTTGTTGACATATTAGCTGTGATAGGGATACTAACTGCACTCAAGACACTCTTCAATGGAGCTAAAAGCAGAATTTTCCTCGTGTGTGGATCATTACTTCGTAGCTTCTGCGCATGTGCTGAGCGACAAAAACCTCGCGTACTTAGTAACCACTGTGTAACTAGGTCAATAATTGGAATGTACTATACAAACTGAACAGGCGTTGTCTTTGCGAGCTGAAAGCGGTCAAAGTTAAGATGTGCAAATAAATGGCACAAAGCGGACGAATGTGTATTTTTCTTTCAGATATTTTTCGGCTTAATTTATTACAAGAAAAAGCCGGTTCCGCGGCGCGCGGGCCAAACGAAGGGAAAAAGATTTCTCTTCACTTATCAATTGTCGACATTTGTTTGCTTGGTGAATGAGGGAGAGGATACTCGAGTTACAGAAATGATTATGTGAAATCCTTGGGTTTCCGCTATTACCACTCAATTGAATACACAAACCTTGACTGTTTAAAAGCTTCGGCCTGCTTAACCTTCCAAACTCAGACCTTGTGTCTCTAATGAATTGATTTTTTCCTGCTTTTTTGAAGAGACCCCTTTGATTTCCGTTCAAATCTCTTGCCTGTTTCAACCGCACGATGAAAAGCGCGTTTCGAATTGTTTTGTGATTAATGTACGTGAAGCATTTCGCGTGGGTAAGGATTTTTCCTGTTGGTTGTCCATTTTTCGGTTTTTCAATCAGGCGACCGGATTATTGTGTTAATTTCATAGCTGGCTTCCTTTTGTGTTTTTCTTGAGCGCTGTAAAAACATTTCGTCGGAGGCTTGATAACTTTCAAGGTGGAACTCTCAAGGTGTCCAACTGAGTAAGCAATACCTCGAACGATGCTTTTAATTCTTTTCACTGTTTTTCGCGTGCGTAAAAACCCTAAAATAGTAGTTGCTGTTAACATGTGTTTTGACATGTGCTCTTCTGATAAACGCTATTCAGCGAGCACAATGCATTCTTTGTGCCTTAATTGCTTTATTTAAAAGGACGTGAGCGCCGAACAAAGAAGTTTGATACAAGTGAATTATAGTAATTTTGGTGCGAAAATGGACCAGATAAATAGATTTCAAGAAAGAGACTGCAGATGAAAGGCGTGTTGTGATCGGGCCCTCCTGGGAGAAGTGCCGCAATTTTTGTGGCCCATCGCCATCACCTGTCATCGCCCTCACTTTTGACGCCTGATTAAAACACTTCTTCCAAAATCCACGCCCTAGTCACGAAACGAGATTCTAGCACGGGACAAGCAACGTTGTTGTTTACAATAAATCGTGCGCGTACTCCACAAATCAAAGGTTCCCTCTTCTTGTATAGTGTCGTGTTTTCAAAAAAGATGTCGCTACTGTTGTTTTTTCTTTTCTTTTCTGATTGTTAACACTGAAAAGAGGGTCTAAAGGTTTCGTTGAAAAGGCTTGACGCCTACGCTTAAATTGTGAGCGTTGAATTCGCGTGTCTGAAGACCTCGCTTGAACCTTGATAGAAATCGCGCTACACAGTGACTGGAAACCCAATCCTTTTATTGCCTAAATTTCCTTCTTAAGCACCGCTCATCGTCCTTTATTGTAAAAATAACACAATCATGCTATATCCTTCACGCTGCGAGTCGTATTTTTCAGTTCAAACTTACAGCCATCCCTCTTTGGGCAAGCTAATCAACGTGTTTCCTGTGCGTTGGCCTTTTGCGACACCTTAGTTGCTCTGCCATAAATTAAGCTGCGTTGTGGAATTAAAGTCTGCAAACGCGTAAAACCTTAAGTGAACTCCGCGCACTTGAATATATTGCGGGTTGTCCTTAATGGTTTTCGATTTCCTCAAAGTGATATCGCGATATTTGAGAAGATGCCCGCACGTAAAACGAGAAACCACTGAATATGTTAAACGGAAGATACGAAAACTTATCGCGAAAAGGTCGTGCTGGCTCAGTTTAAACACAAACAGTCATGGCTCCGTTAGAAAATTTATTTTTCTGATTTCGAGAATTCGGAGTTCCTACACTACCTCTTGCAAGCAAGGAACGTCGTTAGTTTCACACCCGAAGATCGCTTGTGAAGGCGTTACTGTACAGATAATATAATGAAGGTTTACAAGGATATATTATGATAAAACTGAACACAAAGACAACATTTGCTCTTTGCACTTAATTCCTCATAGGATACAAGACAATTTTTTTTCCGCGTAAACTGTTTTTGTTTGAATTGTTACGTTCTGAAAGGATATTTGTGCGAGACGCTTGGCGCAAACATCCAGTGGCGAATGAAAGAAGTCATTCATAATGCATTCTAAGTGAGTACGATGTAAAATATGTTATTGTTGTTTTTCGTAAGAATAAATCTACCAGCAGGATACAGCATTTTCTTATATGTTTTGCTATCAGCTCTACTCTAAATACCTTAATAAAATCGGGGTTTGCTGGGAAGCTGATTGTCTAGTGAGGGAGGGCTTCACAAAATTAAAGTGATCCCGATAGCTCGATGTCTTCCCTACTGTTTTTACAAAGTTTGCTGTACGGCGAGTTTACAGCTGAGCGCGATACTTATTGTAAAGGGTGAAAGCTAGATGGGCTTAGAGGCCCACCAGAGTGTTTGTCAAAGTAGTAAGCATATGGCTATCATGAAGTCCATGCGTGAACTCTGTAGCGGACACAGGCGCCATTGAATCATGTGCCATCGCCGCCATCAGAGTTGGATCATCCACTTCTAACTTTACTGGTACAGACGTGCCGGTCAGATGGGTTCCATTCATACACTGGGAAAAGTCGGGCATCACACACTTTTTCACGTCGGACAACAAGGTCTGCTTGTCTTGGCCCATCAGTTGCTTACTGCGGAGATCCACGGTAGAGTCCCTGCGAGAATTCACGAAGACAAGGTAAAGAAAGTAAAGGATAAACAAGTCCGTTATGATCGGAATGAATTAATAAATATGGGTCAGTACGAACAGCAGTGTAGTGAATGTTACCTAACTCTAGTAATCTAGTTTCCTCGAACTAATCACGTATCACAGGCGAGCACATATCAAGTATTGCAACAAAATCCAGGTCGCCCGTAATTGTGAGTCATTATATTGCATGATATCTTGTGATAGCCAAAGCTGTGTCTTCTCGAGCGAGCTTCAACCAGCCCGCGAATGATATTATCAGAATCTAGTTACAATATTGCTATACAAATTGTTTTAAGAAGACTGTCGGGGACTAAACATCTTGCGGCGTTTAGACTCTTTCGGACGTCTCATTTTGCACAGATATAGAACAGAGTCCTGAATCTTGAAGGGAAAGGATGCGCTCGCTTGGTCGCACGGTATGTATGAACTTCAAGTTGACTTTTCTACTGCGGAAATTTAATTTGCGTTGAATGAACCGCTCGTTCAAATCGCTGTAAATTTAACTTCGGACCCTCGAAATTTCAAGTAAATTTATCAGTTGTAGCAAACTGCGAGAGAACAAAACGCCAGAAAGAGGAACGATCGTCTGAGCGTGCCAAGGCGTGCTAAGGCTTTTTGGGCTGGCTAATTTACTGTTGTCAGACAAAATATACCCAGTGAAGTGCGTACGTTTGTAAGTCAACGTCCGTGGCCGTGAACCATAAATAGAAACCACATAAAGAAATTCCTACCTTATTTTGGCCTCTGCGGCCCTATCACGCTGCCTTCGGTTCTTAAACCAGTTGCTGACTTGTGTGGTAGTTAATCCTGTCGCCTCGGCTAGTTCCCGCTTTTCTCGAGGTGATGGGTAAGGGTTGTGAGAGTACCATTCCCGCAAGATGTTCCTTGATTTCTCTTTAAAGCAGTAACTGGTCTCCTCGCCATCCCAGATTGTTCTAGGTAACGGAAACTTGCGTCGAACTCGATACTTGCCCACGGCTCCAAGTGGTCTACCACGGAGCTTTTCTGCTTCGATGTAGTGTGCCTTAAGCCAAAGCGACTGTAACTTGGGATGTGAGCTAGGTGAAAATGTATTGTTCTCCAGTATACGATACAACTCTTGAAAGTTTCCTTGGTGAAACGACACAAGAGCCTTTGCTTTCAGAACGCTTTCGTTCTTTTGGATTGTTTCGCATTCTGGCAAGGACCAGAGGAACCGTCCGAGACGCTCAATGTCCCCACTCTGTTGTAGCACTTCACAGACGCACGCCACTTGCTCCGGGGTGAAACTAAAGGTTGGTAGCATTTTTGCTTGGTTGTGCAGCGCCGGTAGGGTTTATCCTTTCACTTCTTTGTATTGTCTATTTGTCTGAACTTAAGACGACACTCTCTCTTTATAGCTGCTCGGAATCAAATTGCACACAGCAAAAAGCAAATGTCACCCACTAGCGATCAGACAAATTCTCATTCAGTAGCGTGACATTGTCATTATTAAATTAAGATTACAACTTGAACCACGAGCTGTGATTGGCTGGCGTGTATTATCCAGATGGTTCATATTTTGGCAGGAGATGTTAAATCAAACACCATGGAGACAATGTCAATCGCCTGCTTTGCCTTTTTTTTTTTTTCAAAACAGGGACTTCCGCTCCAGGCTAGGTCCTTGAGTCGGAAAGACCGAACAGCGCGTCAACAACAATTGCTTTGCTTATGGCTTTTTTGGGTCATTAGTTAATTGAACCAACGCAATAGTCAGGCTGGAATATTGCTGGGAATATTGTGTTTGTAATTTTATCCACAGATCAAATTTCTTTCCGTGTCCCCTTTTGCTATGGTAACTCTGATGAAATCGAATTGCCATCAAACCTCTCCAGTGATTACATCCTACAAAACCTATTACCTTAAAAGATGCTAATTTAGCGGGCTAATAACATCTAGCGAGACGAGTGTGAACAAAGGTACTTTTTGTTGATTTTGCCCCGAATTTATAGTTTCAAAACTGACAGCCGAGCTAATCAACAAAATGCGTATTAAACAATGGTTCAGTAGTAAGTAGTGATCCAGGTGGTAACCAGATTGTTCCCTACGCCTCAGCTCTTCCAAGCCAGAGAAACTTGTCAAATAATTTCATCTAAAAAAGTGTTGGCAAAGACGCTATTTTTCCCGTACCTTAAACGCAGTTTTCTGTTTTACTTATGATAGAAGAGGCGCGACAAAACTACCAGCAATAGATCTTGACCGGCGAAGATGCTAAATTCATTTTGGACAAGATACTAACCTTAATCATGTCTGCTTCTGCTGCGCAGAGACATTTCGATAACTAAAATGAAAATACTCGGCTCACTGATACCCTATTTTTAAATACGACTTCGTGCTTAGTCACTATCAGTGATACGGATTCTCAAGGACGTTCGTCATTTTGCCGTATCTACTCACCGCACCCGCCTGTCGTACAAGTTGTTGTCTTGCTTATCCCGGAAAGGAACGACTTTTCAACGGACTTAAATTAATTGGTTGTCTGCGACCAATTAGTGTGTTTTATATCTGTTTCTCTTATGATTACATCAAACCAATCTACCGTTCTTGTTAACAGGACGTTTTTGACTCAACTTCGGAAATTCTCTCAACCATTGAGAGAATTCCGAAATGTATTTTACCAAGGTTTTAAATCGGTCTCATTGGTATTGTGTCTATGTTAGTCGATTTTGTACTCAGCGTGTAATCCAGAAATAATATAAATAACTCTACGATGTTCTTTTTGAAGTCTGCGAGCTTGCGCTGCCTTTGACAAGGCGAAAAAGAAAGCGTCTATGAAGTCTACAAAGATCTTGTCGTTGCTTCTAGGTTTGAATGAGCTTTCAAACACACTATTAGTTTAGGCGAACGAGATATGCATGATAACCGCGACGAAGTTCTTTTGCTTCAGTCTCGTATTTTATCAGTTACTCTGACGAGAGCTTCTGCTCGGCTAATGCAACAGTGGCCTACTTCTTTCTAATTTCACATTGTTTATCTCTTGCTTCAGTGTACCACCGCCTTCTGTAATTTGAGACAGTTGTTCTCATCTGTTAAGTGAGCCCTTACCACGATAAAAAGAAATGAATAATTTATGACATTTTCTAACAATCCATTAGAAGGCAGGTTGTGGAGACATTTTAGGCGCGTGACAAATTTTCCTTTTCCTTGGTGCGAACTTAGCATCTAATGGACCTTGTGAGATAATCAGGCTTTGAACACTTTTGTTTGCGGTTTGTAAAGATAAAATTCCAAAGTTTCTTTTTCCCACTCGTTTTTATTTATCATAATACCGGACGGTGTCAAGTGTTACGTTCCACATGGATTTAACAAAAGCTAATTTTGCACTTTTAGCTTTGTTCCTTGTTTATGAGATCGCTATCATAATATAATCATTTTCGACTAAATACCGGGTCTAAAAGAACATAAAACCCGCGCCAAAAGCTGTTAACAGTCCTGTCACTTATTTCCAAATGTATGCGTGTGTCCTTTGTCCCTTTAAAATGTTTTCATATACTTGTCAAACGCCATTACCTCATCAAGCGCATTTTCTATCTGTTACTTCACTTTCGTGGCAAAAATGTTCTTTTTAACTTTTTTTCGAGTCCGAATTTCAGCGGAATAAAACTCGTTCATGAGCCACCTGCTCCTGTATCTCAGGAAAACTGTGTAACTTTGTATTATTTTTTCACAGGAAGTTGAGTTGCCGCATCTGATAAAAATACAAGTGTGTCCAACACTGCAACTTCTCCGGATTCATTTGTTGTTTTGTGATTGATATTCTAACCTGATTTGGGCAAACTTCTAGATATGTTTTCTTTTCTGATATCCGGTAGCCGCTCTTTGTTTTAAATTTCTTTCCTTTTGAAATGGAAACCTACACTTTCTCTCCGCTGCCTGTTTGCACCTTTTGGTGTTACCCTAATGAATTTTTGCTGTATAACCAAATGCTGACATCGTGTATTTGCCGTTAGCTAGAGATAAAGCTATCATTTTAATTCCTGGCGGGATATTTTATCGTTCTTTTTCTAAATGATATCTCTGCACGTAATACAAAACAAAATTATCTTTCCGCATCCATATGAGCTAAACGAAACACTGTTTTGCGAAGTCATTGATTCATACTTCGATATGACCGGATGTTTCGAAGTTTGAAACCCAGCCTTTACCATATCGGTTTTTCCTGTTTTGACTTTCTTCTAATTCTAACAGCGTTTAGTGTTTGTTTGGGAGTTTTCTGTTCTGTTCCTTGCGGAGGGTATGTCGCGTAGTTTGTCACTTATTGCCCAGCCTGTCAGTCAATTTCAAAGCAGCATTTTTACGCCATTAGCAGCGCCTCTGTGTGCAAGGCTAAAAAACGAACTGAAATAATATCATACAAAGTTACCACTAAGTAATTTAGTTTCTAAAACATAGTGAGTGTTCTTGTCGGCTTAAAGTGGAAACCCACACTGTTTTAACGCCTGGTTTCTCTTAGGTTCCTTAAGGGGAACAAGTGCAGCTGTAGCTAGAATACTCAAACAAAAAGGGGAGCTCTGTAAGATTTTCAAACGAAATTCTTCAAAACCTCCATAGAGACCCTCGCTTTTGTAATTTGTCTAGTAAAGCAATTAGACTTCAGAAAAAATTAATATTGCTTGACCAACTGCCCCGATGAGCGATCGCTTCAATTACGTCCTCAAAACAAACTCCAGCCAAAACGACACTTTCGACTGGTGGAGGGGAATCATCTTACAAGTAATTTCAAACAAATTGCGGCGCAAATTAAAACCGCAATTTTTCCTGTTTTCCTCAACAGTACTTGTACTTTTGCGATGCTTCCCACATTTTCACTTTGCATGGATTGTTGTCTATCTTAAGCAGATACTCAAAGAAAGCCTAAAGCTGACTCAGCATTGCGATTCTCACAAAATTCTCTGTTTTTCAATTTTTCCTCTGGAGTTAACTAAGCTTGACTGAAATCTATACACTTTAAGGGCGAACTTTGTTGGAGAAGATTTTGCCAGTATCGTGGATGTAACTAAATCATATAAGAATAAACGTTTGAAATAAAAGTCTTAATATATAACAACAAATGGATTTCTGTTCCGCGATTTGAGAGCCTTCTTTTATAGAATATTAGATTGCTTGTGTGTTTTTCGAGGTGGTTACGATAAACTGGATTTGTTTTGGCATGTGGACGAACATGATAATTAAAGAAATTTCTCATAAATAAAATCCCAGAACACAACTTTCCAAACTTGATCAACAATAAAATAGCATTACCAGCTCAGCCGCCAATCCATTTGGAAAACCTATAACTTCTATAAAGTGCAAATATGGAATCTAAGCACCTGCGACTGGGTGATAAGAAAAGCAAGAACTGAAATAAAAATAATATAATTTACTTTTAATAAACTTCTTTTCAACTGAATTCGTCCCAAGCTGGAAAAGCGTCACAAGAAATCTTAGAGGCCTGCAGTTTGCCGGCAGCTTCCAAACTCTCGAATAGGAAATTTTACGGCTAGAACGTCCTAGAAATTGAAGAGAAATTTTAAGAAGGTATAATTTGATCATTCGCATTAAAATGAAGTCTGTTGGCTTTTAGTGCGAGGTGATGGGGTGCTGTGTAAATTGAAACAAAGAAGGCAAGAACGGAAGCGTAATTTAACCTTTTTATTGATTTTTGAGTTGCTTAAACGACTTTCGTATCTTTTTTTCGATTCTCGATTGAATCTTAAAATCTGATAAAAACATTAGTCGAAAATGAAAACTTGAAAGTGTTCCTTTCCGTGAAGATTCTATCCGGATTTGTTTTTTTGTTCGCTTTGTTCGAGTCTACTTTCATGTACAGTTCACTGCTAATTATGATTAAGTTTATAATTGAAAAACTAAATCCCTTAAGCAAACTTGAAAATACTCGTCAAAAGTATAGTCTTCATATTCAACTCATAAAGAGAAAGCCTTGGTTACGTGCATGCAGTAGCGAGCGCCTCCTGGTAATTTGTAAATGCAGTCATTTGTCGTAGTTTTGTACTCGAACGAATTTTGAATCAAGAAAAACATTCAAGTTTCTGGAAACCCGTTCTATTTCTGAAATTGCCTTTTAATTGATGGATGCCATTCTTTCAAATTTGCATCCAGTGTTCCAACTTCGGCGGCGTGAATCAAAGGAATTGAAGAAAAAATGATCATGCTAAGGCCTTGAGTAACCGAGCGATAATAGTAACACAAACAACTATCAAGTGCACTAATTATGGACTTGCTTTTGCAAAGGGGAAAAAGAAAAATGCAAAGTTTACTTTGGTTTTGGAAGTAAGGGCGGGATATTGCTCACATATGTTAAATACAGCCATATGCTTTACTAAGTCGCCCTTCTGTCTATCAGTTCAGCCTTCCTTATTTTGGGAGGTCAAAATGCCTAGAGGATATAAAGTTACATTGTAAGGAAAGATTCTCTCAGCCGGTGGGTCCTGCAGTAACTCGTCGAGTAGCTGGTTAACTGGAGAACAAGCCAAAAGTCTCGGTGATAAATTTTCTTCTTAAATATTCCTTTATTCTCTATGAATTGCCTTCCCGTTGTGAAGCCGGCCAAATTGACTGCTCTTCAGATATGACAAGTTTTTATAATGCTACCTGTTCAAAGCATGTCAATGTTGCACTTAAGACTTGCATACAAAGCTCTTTGTGGTGGATGACTTTCACAGTCACATCCAGCCAAAACCATCCTTCCTCTTTGTGTTTTGTTGAACTGAAAACGTGCTTTTAAGAAGAAGGATAGGGTTACATAAGAAGGAGCATGAATCTTTCATGGTCTTGGCTAACTTCGTCCACTGTATTTTTTAAGTAGTGAAAACGTATTTCTACTAACCATTTTCTAACTATTTCTACTTACCATTTTTCATCACATTGATTTTAAAAGTTGTTTATTTAAAAGAGAATAATCCTATATTATCATTCCTTTTCTGTTCTTTTCTGCTAATAAACTGAGTCCTCCAATAAAATCGTGATTGTTGTATTGAAAGCTCTTGGACTGCTTTAGTTTTACTCCTTACATCACTTCTAAAACCGCCAAGACTTCACCTCATGTTGTCATTAACTGTTACCAAAACACATTCCTGTTACAGTCAGAAAATTTGCCCCCATACCTTAATCGAAGCTATTGCAACAAATAGATGCAGTTGGATGGTCAGGGCAGATAAACGATCAAAATTATGCCAATACGTTAGACAAAATTATTCCTCGTCTTCGTGAAGGTGACGAAGGTTCCGTGAAAGCTTTAAGCTTACTAGTACAGGATACATTTGTTTGCTTGAGAGTTCCAGTTTGCAGGGATTTCCAACCAAACAAACATTCACTGAAACAGTGAATTCTGGAACTCCACAGTTTCTTGAGAAGAGACACGAAATTTTTCAGTAACAGAAGTGAAACAAGTAGGATTATTATGTCGAGAAACGAGCGAGAGTACAATTTCAATTTGCTAAATTAAGAACTTTGTTCAGCTTGCTTTTGATAAAAAAAGAAGTGCAAGACACACGTGTCCATACACCTTAATTGTTTTCACTAGAAACTCGAGCGTGGAGCTGAGTTATCGCGGTCAAACTACATTTTGGTCACCGCCAGCCAGATGTTGCGAACAGCATTAAATTTGCTTCAATTGTCGACTTGACATTGTTTCAGTGGTGGACTGAAGAACATATTTTCGAGAACAACAGTGTTCTTCAATTAAAATCTCCACTTTGAGAGTATTCCTTACCCAAAGGAGACACCGCATAGATGTTTGATTGAGCTGATGAAGTGTGTGATAGTTATGTTGATGCGGGCTTAAAAAGACTGTGCTGATACTTGTGAAATGCCAAACCAAAGCAATGTTATGCTGAGCGACTGAACAGAAACTGCTGCTTACCGTCACGCCAGAAATACAAACATTTACATTTACGCTTAAAAATCTAAATGCCGTTCATCTACTTTAAGGTAAAAGGGATCAGTAATTTGCACAAAACGAGGAGGATCTATGAAGATATTTTCAGTTGAAACGTTATGTTGGATGGTTCGTAAACGGGTTTCAAAGAGAAGTAGACGTTATGATAATCGCTTTCCGTGGCTTTCTCTGCGCACCTGACAGCTTCAAAATTAGACGCGTGAAATGAGCAATCGAGGTTTAACTTTGCGTTCGTAAAAAGCGAAGATGTTTGCTTCAGAATTGTAGTTGGGCTAAATGGGCGCGTTTTATTTACAGCTAGTCTGAAATGCGGTCAAAGTGAAAGTTCTTGCCTTGAAAACTAAATGAGCATCTACTGAGAGCTATATTTAAAGCCGGTAAGGCTTTGTTTTGAAGATTTTACATCTAAGATAGGCAGCGTAACGTCTACGAGTTGTAACTGTACTTATGTAAAAGGCAATAGATTGCGTGAATGCTATAATTAGGTTCGGAAGCGGAGCAGTAGTTTTTTAGCCCGACGATTTTCCAAACTTCACTTACTCCCAAAATACGCCGAGGGGATAGAATTAAACAACCTAAATCCATAGTGACGACAACACGGTGAAATAACACTCACTAGACCTTACCTTTCAGAATGTTCCGTTGGCTGCAACTGTTATTGACATTCGCTTGTAGCCATCTCCTTGCGGGGTGGCTGGGTAAGAGGCCCACGAGTCGAGTCGATATCACCTGATATCAATACACATACGACACGTTTCAATCAACGTATTGGGTTTAAAAGAACGACCAATGAAGAGGACGTATTATTCATTATTCCATATGAACAACATAAAACCTGAAGGTAAAAGGTTTCAGCCGAAACCATTGAACATCGGAGCATGGTGGGCACAATCAAGGCAAAAATTTATTTTATGGTGGTTCGTGGGATATGTGATGCGCTTTTGAGAATTGGTTTGCATCAAGTGACCCTCGCATTAGAGGTAAACTGCAACTGTACACCCATTTGTCCAGCTAAAAGTCTAATTTTTCAAAAATAGAAATGACAGAATCTGAATGAGTTTGGAAAGCGCAATTCTTAAGAAGCAAGGCAATCTCTTCCAAGAAGATTCAAGTAGTGATTCATCGACTATATTATAAACTCCAATGTGACTAGCCAATCCAACAGCACTACCAAAACGGAGGGAAGTCATTTCAGATATGTTCAGGAAGTACAAAATTTTATTTCCCTGTGAGGAACCGTAGTAACTGTCCTGTTTACCATGCGTTATGGAACTCTTGTAAAGATATTTTGAGGTGAACTGCAGACTCATTCAAGTCGGTCTTATCTCCGATTACCGAAGGATAAATTTAACAAGAAACATGTCTCCAAGAAACGAAAAAATCTGTCAACAACTCTTTGCAATAAAGCTTCAATTCATATCGGTCCATGTCAGACAAGTCAAAAGGGATAAACGAAGAACTTGATATCTCCTCTCAAACAGATAAGGAAGTCATTGTAATCTGTGCGGTTGTTTTGTGGGTGATATTTTTGGATGATAAGTGACAGCTACTCATTGCACAACATCAATAAAGCAAACCTTTTCTACGAACCTACTATGTCGTCAGAGCATGCACAGAGCGGGAGACGTGGCCTTAAGGTAACAGCCCCTAAAGAAAATTGTTCCCCAAGAACTGACGCCTTAAGCTCTGTTGTAGTAATCGTTTAGCTAGTTTAAAAAGCGCAAATCGGATTATCGCACACATTGTTTAGACATTACACAGACGAGCAATAAATTTTTAACTAGCGTGATGTGTTTTATCATTATGAGGTAAAAGCGCCATCGATGTTTCTGTTAGGGGGTCGTTATCACCTGTATTTCTATTCCCCTATAACTGTACCAATGGCTACGTAACAATTCTTCGTGTAACTTTGTTGCGCACTGAGACAAGATGTGTACGTTCCTCTGTAAATACGGCGTCGGCTGAAAAAAATCGTCCATGGTGCACAATGAGGGTGGGTCTAATAAACGACAGGAAACCCGAGAGTACGCTTTAGGACAGTCAACTTGATGAGTATCCCTAAGCTGAGCTAATAATAGAAGCAAAACAGAACGCACAGGTTATGATCGTGCTATACGTAACTTGGATGCAGCTTAAACAAGAATACATGGTGTATTTTAAGATAAACTTATTACAATGTGGTATATATTTTGAACACGAGCTGTCCCTTTTTTGTCGCTCGAGGTGTGACATTTTTCACCCCACTTCTCATCAACAGTGTCTTTCTATAAACAAGACATGAGGCTCCATAGCTTTGTGAGGAGGTGTTTTAAGGAGCACTTTACGGAAGAGGGCTCCTAATAGCCTTAAAGAAAGACAAGTTGTGGTTTGCGAATGTTACCTTTCTATATATATTTAGCTGTGAATTTCCACAGTGGGAACAAACATCTTTCCAAAACTGGAGCTTTTTACCTACGATTACTCACAACACTATTAACTGAATGGTTCTGGGAATTAATTAATTTGAAGTTATCAAGTGAAGAGGATTTATATACGACTTTCCTTTCTTTAAGTCGACTTTGAGAAAAACATTGACAAAGTCCGCTGCTAGAGACCGTTTAAAGTTACCACTTTCAGGCGTGCCTGATTTGCCGACCTAGTGGCGCCACGAATGTTGCACACTCATGTATCTGAGTTTGAAAAAATGTGTAACAGAATTGGCTTAAACACACATACCGAAAGAAGCCACTGTATTACTGTGTCATTCATTGCTTTTCTTACCTTCTCATATCTCTACTGCTTCTCTTAATTCCATGAAACACCTGTGATGTTTAACCAAACAGTATACTATTTACTATTTTAAGCATCAACTTCCTGTTTTACAGTATTTCCTGCCGGTGATACGTGAAAATACTGTGGCACGCCTGGCTTTTAAAAAGAATGAAAAGATACATAGTAAGATGAAATGATGATATCACTTACTGAAGAAACGAAACTCGAAAAGGGTGACATGCAATCTAATGTTTCAGACCTTTTTAGACTGCATGTTTGTACGAAAAACTTGAAAGCAGTAATCAATGTTTCCGGCTCTCTAATTTGTTACTTAAAAGGACTATAGGATGACTCGAGATTTCGTTCTGCAAGTGCATCACTCTTTAAAGGTTCGGAGAGCATCGCACAGCTGAAAGTTAGATCGTTTAGGAGCTGAGGTTAGAAACGGGAAAGACATGGCACCTCGGTAAAAAGCCAGAAAGAAAAAAATTGGACTGGACGACTTGTCGGATTAAAGGGTTAATCTTAATAGGACATTATTTTTTATGCAAAGGTTAATTCTGTGAGACAAAAACCCCATACACAAAAGGAAAATTAAAGAACACTTTTGCAAAAATGTTTCAAATGACAGACTTCAAAATTATTTGTAACTTAAAAGGCAACTGTAAACAATATCAGCGAACAGTTGTGTTAACGGATAATACTTACGAACTTCGTTCTCCTTTTTAAAGTTTGTATTTTTAAATCTGGTGTAAAACCCTGATATTCCTTAAACCCTTTTTTCGGCAGTATGAACAAGTGTTTACCTAAATATGCTTCATTTTGCCAAAAGAGATTTATAATCAATAAAAAGTGTCAATTATCTCTTTAGTGTTTGTTTTCTTTCTTGTCAATGATACCTGTAGCTTTCTTCTGAATCTGGCAGCGATTTAAAAGCCGGAAACTACACTACTGTTGCTTTTTGTCAATTAAAAAGATAAAAACTATTTCAAAAACAAACGTTCCTGCTTAGCCATTCTTAAGATGACTCCACTAGGGTAATGCTGCAAGAACTTTTTATATGTGTTTCATATATTTCACAGTCTGTTTTATTTCGCATCATGGAACTTTTAACGCGCATCGTATTGTGGTTCGTTTGCCATTTTTATAACCCGTGCACTGATATTCAGTCATACGCGTATCGTGTCAACCCAACCATATTCCTAATCTCATTAAATCGTAAGGTAGCTCTGTATTGCTATGCTTGCTTTTTCCCACAGAGGACGTGATTGCCTCTTAACTGTAGAAAGACACTTAAGATACTCGAGCGGGGAAGAATTGTTAAATGTTGTCATAACAAAGTGATGTAGGATGATAAAATAGTGACGAAATGTAAGACGAACTTAAAAAAGGTAAGACCAGTTTCGCCTATATTGAGACACCTTTAATGATTTTGTGATTATCCCTGGCTCACCCAAAAATAACTCAGTCTCACTGACACGATGTAGTGTAAATCTCCCTTTATGAATTCTGCTTTTATTGTTAACACCGACAACTTTAGAATTAAGCCTTTAATTATCCTCCTCATTTTTCTCCCACGTCAAATCGACGGCTGGGCAGACCAGTTTCGGCGTTTTGTTCCAGCTGTGAATTAACCAAGCTACCACACGGTTTCTGAGGTAAGACTGATTTTATCACACATGAAACAAATTAAGATAGACAAAGGCATGCATTGGCTCACGTCTGTACCTTGCTGCCACCAGTCCACCCAGACAGCTGTTCGGGTATACCCACGTGGCAACAGACAAAACGAGATTCAACTCGAGCTGAAGTATTTCAAGTGTTAATAGAAATGTTGAATCATTTGAAAACTGATTCATTCTAATTAAATATCGAACTCAGCAAGTTTTTGGTACGATATTTAGAATTCCTGAAAAATCTAATCATTTCATTAAAAGTAAACATTTGCAATTTTTTTAGAATACATCGCCTTGGACGTCGTCTATGATTATGTTTCCTTTGCGAATCGAGTTTAACATTTCGGTTTTGTTATAAGCCATTCATTTTGCTGGTCGAATACTCAACTTAGTTAACTGGTATCCATGTGAGGTTTAAAGTGCTATAGGTCCTCCTGCGATTGGATACCACTGTGTGACCATTTCCTTACATTAGCCGCCACTCACTGCCCTCTCCTTACTCAAAAAAAGATGTTGAAACAATCCTTGTACAAATAGCATTATTTTGAATTATCTTTCAGAAGGACTGATTTACTATAGTCATTTGTTTACTCATTAACACATATCAAGCTCGAGATTATTAATCGGATTCGGCCGTTGTTTGAACCCGCCATAGCGCTAGGTTAGAAGTCCGTGATACCATGATTAGCAAGGAACAGACTCCAGTACAAAACGTAATACTTTGAAATACCATCGGTGTACAGTGTGTTCTTGTATAATCTTTTTAACATAATCTCTGCCTTATGTAGTGGTGAGTACCCCTAGATAGGTCTTTGAGACATGAAAATACGACTTAAATGATTGCGATTTGAAATAATGACGCTTCAGAGTAGCGAATTGAAGACAAGAAACAAGGTCGTTGCGACTCATCATTCTCAGTACACCGCATTCTTAAACCATTATTTCCGCGCGATTGTTTTTCTGTTTTTCTTAACTGAACAACGGTGATTTGCCATAGCCTTCTCGCTGTTAACTAAAATCGATAAATAATCACCATTTAATATATAGATTTAGCCAAGCCTAAAAGCGGGGCTCCCGTTAGTACTTTCATTTCACTTTAAACTGTAAAAGCATTCTAATATATTGCGAAGGAATTCACAAACGTTTTTAACTATAGTTAGGTGTCAAGGTCGGTTAACTTGCTATGATTTTTGTCTA
Source organism: Ricordea florida (assembly GCA_949710005.1). Taxonomy (NCBI): domain Eukaryota; kingdom Metazoa; phylum Cnidaria; class Anthozoa; order Corallimorpharia; family Ricordeidae; genus Ricordea; species Ricordea florida. The sequence continues at coordinate 948,573 of OX453273.1, forward strand.
AACTTTCGTCTGCGATTAGTACGGTCTTTCTACCTACAAAGTCATGGAGTATATTCTACAAAAAACACAAATTATCAATGTACTATATTCTATTCCTGATGAAATTAACCATTCTATTTGCGTAAATGTATTTAAAAGATTTGTACACGCTACTGGGAAATGCAGGACACAACTCTTGTCATTTTCGTTTTAAAACGAACACCTCGGTAAAATAAATGTTTACTCCTAGCAGGGTGCAAAGAAAATTAATTTTACAGATTGCCCTTCGGGCATCTACCAGCCCGAAAAACATTTTTCACGAGAATGAAAAAATCGTTATTAATTATTCTTTTCTTAATTACATTGTAAGTTTAAAAAATTACTGCCTTCATTTATTCACTACAATCAGCTGTAGTTACTTAACAAAAGAAATAAATAACCGTAAAAGTGTGAACTATAAGTAGACCTGGTCCAACGCAACACGTGAATGACTAACATACATTTGAGACATTTTACAATTTAGAAAAACATTTTTTACGAAAACAACGGCGTTGAAACCAAAGTTCTCAATCGACACACTAAATGACAACGTCGACAACGCGAAAAGCTGCCAGTGAAAGCGCTACATTCTGCAATTTGCCGCCAAGAGAAAATTCCCGCGGGAGTATTTCTTGGCCGTCGACAGGGGAGATGTTTATATGATTAAAGGACATAAAAATTTGAAATCTTTCATCAGTTTGCTTCTCATTCAAAAGTAGTGCATTCAGAAGATCATTTTTCTGAAGAAGGTTTGTTTAGAAGTCGGTTTTCCAAGTCAAGTGTCAAGTTTAAGGGAAAGTGGAAAGTGTGAGTGCTGAGTCACGCATTAGTGAGCAAATATTATGCAGACAAAACTTATGCAAATTTGTGGTCCATAGCATGGAGTCTTTCCACTTCTCGGCTTTCTTCGCTACAATTTTGTCTGTTTTCCACAGCACGGAGTCTTTCCGCTTCTCGGCTTTCTTCGCTAAAATTTTGTCTGTTTTCCACAGCACGAAGTCTTTCCGCTTCTCGGCATTCTTCGCTACAATTTTGTCTGTTTTCCACAGCACGGAATCTTTCCGCTTCTCGGCGTTCTTCGTTAACATTTTGTCTATTTTCTCGAGCCCGGACTCTTTCTGCTTGTCGGCGTTCTTCGCTATAATTTCGTCTCCTTTCTCTTTCCCGAGCGCGCCTTCTTTGGCGATCTACTTCGCTCATTCTTCCTCAGTTAATTCTTGCTCTCTTTCCCGTTGCTCTTCACCTGAACCCTGTGTTCTGCAAATTATATTTTCCCTGCTATTGTTTGTTGACATAGCAATAGAAATTGTTTCGTTTATCCTTTAGTAAAACTTTAACAGTGTAGAGTAGTAATATTGTGTCTCAAAAAGACAATGAACTGAAAATTTCTTTTTCAGTCGTCAACGCAATTTCCCGCCAAAAATATGCGGGTTACCAGAACAGCTTCCAAATAAATCACGTCACCTCGATGAGTTGACACATGAGCCCACAATATGGTCATGTGATGCTGGTCAGTGGCTATCCCGTTTTGACAGCTGTCAATTGACCATATTGTGAATGTCTAATACAAAAGTTGTGGATTTGCCAAGACACGCCTGAGATACCCCTCCCTTCCTTTTGATAGTCTCCCCTACCCTACCCGTACAATCTGTAGACGCGTACGTACGTACGTACGGACGTACGCTCGGTCAGTCACGTGACAACCAAAGGAAAAGAGGTTGACCATATTCCATGAGTATGGGGCTCTGCTCCACGCGCGCTTCGCGCGCGGGAGCCCCGCTATAACCAGTTATTTGACATCACGAAATATATTAATTAAGTAAGCAATCTATCTATAATTAATAATGCATTATTAATTTGATATGATATTGTAGTTCGTTTGGGCGAGTTGTTGTCTTACCGCATAGTTGATCAACTTTATCTGGCGTCCGCCATTTCCTCGATCTTAGCTCGTAATGGCAGTATTTCATCAGTATTTCATCATTTCAGGTATTTTGAAAAAAAACTACTACACTTTTGAAGTGTGTCATTTCAAGGCTAGGAGAGTCCGAAAGTGTCCACAACTCAAAAATACCTGGTGTCATTTTAGATTGGTTAGCAAAAGTCAGAACTGAGTAACACTCGCCGGCTACCTCATGGCTTAGAATCAACAAAAGTACTGAAATTGCTAAAGCGTGTAAGACGTTATATTAAGAAAAACTAAGGAATATAAGAAGCACAAAGCATTGGCAAAACAATTTGAGATAAATTCCACCTCCGTAGAAACGCGGAGGTGTTAAATCGTTAATTTATGCCTCGGATCTTTCGCACTTATGCTTGTATAAAAGATAGCATAATTTTGTTTTTCAGATTGTCTGTTTTTCTCTCTCGCTTCGCTTACACCATTTTTGTTAGTCAGTTGTAGGCAACAGTCAAATTTAAAAATTCAGAGAAATATAATCAGTTTTCGTTTTTGTCTTCTTAACAACAATAATAACATACTTCTGGGTGCATGTTCAGTTTCTAACCATTGATCATGAAAACAAAGTTTATCCGTAAAGTAAGAGAACAATTTCACTTTGAGTTCTACTCGGCATGTTATACCAAAAACAAATGTTTCATTTGTATTAATCTTGCTCCGACGTGCAGCGCGAGCTTCTATTTTCACATTATGAATGTACAGAGGAACCCCGATATAACGATCCTCGATATAACGATATCCACGGTATAACGATAAATATGCTATGTACTAGCAAACGTTACAGTAAAATGTATGGGACAGAACCCCGATATAAAGATCTTCGATATAACGATATTCCCGATATAACGATGAGTTTTTACCGCGCCGAGCGTAAAATCTTCCTCGATATAACGATATTACAGTATCAGTACACAGTTTCAATTTAAACAAAACATTGAATTTAATATAAACAGCGAAAAGCAAAGACGATTACAGTCGCAACTTCAAATGTTTAAGTTTTGTTTTGTTTCCCTTTTAAGATTCACACCACAGACTTTGTTGTGTAACCTTGATAACGTCTAATGCTTTGCAAATTTTTGATTGTGAGTCATTTGATACTCATTACACGTTTACTGATGAAACAAATGTAGTGAAAAAAGTACATGTTAATTTTATCCTGATACAACGATATTTTCGGTTATTTTAAGGCAAAATATTACCGCGATATAACGATATAATTTCACTGCTCCCTTGGCATATCGTTATATCGGGGTTCCACTGTTAAATATATATATATATATATATATATATTTATAATACAGTCCCGATACTACGCGCGATATGATTGGTCCAAACAGCGTCCTTTATCAGAGTATAAAGGACGGTGCTCGCGTCATCCACCGGCTTTGAGCAGTGAAAAAAGTGGCGGAATTTTTCGAAGAGTTTACCAGCTTTTCGTAAAATATTCTGAACGAGCTCGAACAAAGCATCCCTTACACTTAGAAGAATGCGAAGATGAGGAGCTCTAGGAAAATGTAGATATAGAGACCGAGCTAAACAACTAAGTCAGCACTTGTAAAAATGGGGAGTTAAATTAAGAAAAACAGGACTACGACATCAACCAGGAAACCATCAAACTATGGCGTTTTTGAATGAAACAATAAAATTGCCAAGCAAAATACAGTTCGGTTGGTTTCAGTGCCAAGCTATGCAAAACAACAACGTGAAGTGACCAATTTACAAGTCTTCTCCGCTGAAGACTGAAGGTTGACGGCAAAAATTCGAAATGGACTGCAAACGGACCAAGTGGAAAATTCTACAGTTTCAAAGAAAAATGAAAACGATATGAAACTTGCCTACCGTCAACAGTACAAGAGGAAGACAAATCCACTTTTGTCACTGGTACAGTACTCGGCGTTGTAGTCTTGGTTGCTTAATTTGAGCTCCCTTACGTCGCAGTTAGTAAAAGCGACAAACAGTACGGATCAAACACACAGAAATTTGCTTGTGTGTCGAATTCATCTCTCCACAACATTATCATTAAAACAGAGACTAAAAGCACAAAAGAAAACAGCAGTTCTCGCATTGACATAACTGAGCGTTGTCCATTCAGAAAACATGGCACACTGTCTTTAGTTTCAGCAACAAGCTAAGCAGTTCGTCTTGTTTGTTTTCTTCTGCTAAATTCCACAAATTGTTTTTGTCCTCTGATTGTCTTCATGGGCCATAATTTGACTGGATTTCGATTAATTTAAGACTTGAGAATGCTTAAAAATATCTTGACTGAGCTGAAAAAATCTCGCGTTCAAAAACTTTTTAGTGCTTTGCGTTCGAACTTTGATGGTTTGACAGCCTTTGTCTTTTGAACCAATGAGAGTGTTGGACGTATTCTTACAAGCTCGCTGATTGGCCCAAATTGCTGTACTTTATCAGAGTATAAAGGACAGTGCTGACGACATTCAGCGCGCGCGCTGAAAAAAAAACATTGGGAGTTGATCGAAAATAAAAGCTCGTTTTTGCGGAAAATCGCTAGTTCTTTATTATAAAACAAATAAATAAGCCTCCTCTGGGCTTTGTTCTGTTATAAAGCACTTAGGAGGTGACGAGAGCACTCAAGAAGTAGGGAGAAACACTCGCCTGCGGCTCGTGTTTCCCCCTACACTTCTTTCGTGCTCTCGTCACCTCCTGCGTGCTTTGTATAGGTAATCACATGATTTCGAGTGCAATTTGGAATAAATAAGCACGAGTAAATTTTTTCAGACCAACAAAATTGCACGAGCCCGTAGGGCGAGTGCAATTTGTGGTCATGGAAAAATTTACAAGTGCTTATTTATTCCAAATTGCACGAGAAAAATCATGTGATTACTTCTTAATAATATACATGAAAAAATGCGATATGTCATCATAATTATGCAGAAGCAACGCGCGCTAATCACGTGCAAAAATAATTTATTCAAACCATGCAAATGTCAACCGCTTTTCGATCAAAATAACAGTTTGACTCAAAAAAAGTTCAAAGTACAGCTGAGAAGTTCAAGGAATTGTCTGTATCAGTCTGTATCCGAATCAATTTCGATGAAATGGAATCGTCGTTTGCAAGGTTTAATGACAGGCGAGGTCTTGCTGTTGAGGTTGAATGTGACAGTGCAGTTAGTGAAGGAATTCATCAGATTCTGTGCTTGTGAGCTCATCATGTCTGGAATTACTGCGTTTGAAGTAGAATGACCAGATTTACTACTGGGTTTTGCTGTGCTATTTCCTTTCGAGATGGCCCAGGAAAGCTGTCGCTGTTCGTCTTGGTCTGCTTCATCGTAGTCGTCTAAAGACTGGATATTTCTGTGACCAGTGACTTTTGCAATTGACGACCTCTCGAGATTTGCTTTCTTCATCTTGCTTACGAGTGTTTTGCGGGCACTGTGATTGGAAAATCGCTTCTCAGATGACTCAAGGGTGGTTTCAGAGATGATGTTTTTCATCATGGAGTTGATTTTATTTTCTCCCATGGGCTGGACTTTGTACCAGATTTCATCGCCAGGTCCTCTGTTGTGTTTTATCGAGAGATAAAATGCACCACTCGTCCTGAGACTGGGAGGCCTACGGCTGATGTACTGGCGAAATAACGCAACTGGACATCTCTCTCCGCCAGTCTGGAACATTTTTGGTTGAAACTGTCTTGGTTTTGCGTTCAAACCTCCAGGTCTGGTTTTCGTTGGCCCTTCAGCAAACTCGACAAATTCAAGGCCGTCGTCACCTTTCAGGGTTCTGAAATCCTCCAGTCTCATTCCGTGATGTTCCTGTCTTCCACGGAGACCAAATTGTTGGGTGAGTAGCCACCACATTGTATGAATCAAGGATTCTGGGGTTTTACCACCGAGTTTCTCGCACTTCCAGAGAATTTCTTCCTCCACTTCGGATAGCTGTCGAGCTTTGTTTGGGCGCTTGCCGCGGCCAGCCACGCGAAGCTGTTTCGCTTTCCCGTCCAGTACTTGTTTGGAGGAACTGAATTCTCTGTCGCGAACAATGGACAGGCTATACCCTTTGTTCTTCAAGTGTCTATCAAGTGATGTAATCATTACTTTCAGGCTTTCTGGTTCGTAATCTTCACCGTGTTTGTTTTTAAGTTCCGCATAGAATCGCTCGAGCAAAGTGTTCAGCTCCGCCGGCTCATAGTTTTCGATTTTCTCAGAAATTCTCTTCTCTAAACACCACTTATTCCACACCGACAACCAAAAAGCAGTGCTTTTCACAGTATTTTTGTTTTTAGAGCTGTTTTTCAGCTCTTGTATTGTTGTTGCGGTGGCGAAAGAAAACCTACTTAAAACGCCGGCCATTGTTTCACTCGCAAATTTTCAGTGTATCCAAATTTTGCGCCACAAAGGGCTTGCATTTGATTGGCTATCTGTGTGTTTCTTTCATCATTGATCAATCAGAATGCTTGGTTTATTACCTCATTTTGCACTGAATTACCTCTTTTCTGCATTGTGTTAACTGAAAACTGCATTTCTCTTAGCCAATCAAAATGGAGAAATTTTTTCATGTATATTATTAATAACAGAACAAAGCCCAGAGGAGGCTTATTTATTTGTTAAATATATAGATATATATATATATATATATATATAAAGTGTAAAAGTTGATTAATCGTAAAACAGTGCTCAATACGTGAACGCAGAGCGAAGTAGTTAATCCCCTGACGAGTGAGCAACCACGAAACAGGCTTGTAGGGATAAACCTGTAGTTTGTTTGTGTGTTTTTTTCTCCCGCAACAACTATATATATATATATATATATATATATATATATATACAGGAGCCCATCACCCGGAGCCTCCATCTCCCTTATAAACCCTAGGAGACAACCTTTGCCCGTATCTTTCTATTTTTAGTCGTTCGAATTCCCACGAATGCATTGTACCGTCCAATCAGAACAAAGTTGTTCTTTTACGTCACACGCAGTCACAAACCCTGAGTGATAGCGTCTCACAAAATATTCTCTTGAGACTGTTCTAAAAATAAAAAGATACGAGCAAAGGTTGACTCAAGGATATAGTTTTTATGGAGGCTCCGGGTGATGGGCTCCTGATATATATATATATATATATATATATATATATATATATATATATATATGTGTAACATTGTACATTGTACATATACACCATTGGAAATAGTTTTTAGTTTTTAGTTTTTACATCCATATCTGAAGAAGGCTGAACTGCCGAAACGTTATTAAACATAGATACAGTCGGACCAGTTAGAAGTTCACCCCACTGTTCTGTCTTGGTATACGTCTATATATTTATATATGTATATGTATATATATGAAAATTTCATATATGTGCACTGCGCCCGGAAGAAAGATATTAAGTAAATGAAAGATCCTCGCAGTTTACTACCGAAACAGGTAGACCGCGAATTAAAAGATACGCGTGACAGTTGATTTTGGCGCTAAACGTCAACGACTTAGGTCACGTGGCTTTGTCTTTCAAACCAAAAACATGAACTCACGTGACCACATTCCAGAACTCTACGATAAGTGGGGAGGAGCGTTGCGTGACGAAACTAATAACGGCTGTGTAGCAGACTACAATAGTTGCCCTTTTTGCTTTTCTTCCTTCTCTGGTCACAAGTATGTTGCAGCTAAAAGCTTTTTATAGCATCCCAGAAGGAGTCGACAGGTGTGAAGTCATCTTCACCGAAAGTATAATACAGAATTTTGAAGATCTCATGCAAGTAATTAGAGGTAAAATTGAGAGTTTACAGTTTATACCTGACACGGAACTACGAGTACTGTGCGCGGATGATGAGAACACGTCGGTAACCATACGCCCGAACGACTCCTTCCACGATGCCTGGCGTTGTGCTTCCAAAGTGCAAGGAACGACATTTCGGCGTTTAAAGATAAAAATCATGTGGCAACCTAAATCAACACCTGAGTTAATTTAATTCTTCGAAGGCAAATGGTCACCCGTAGCGCAAACATTTGGCCATAACTTTGAAACAAATTGAGTTGACACTCTGAAGCGGTTACCAACATCGGAAAACTTTCCTGGAAAGAACCCTGAGGCTGGATCTCCGCCTTCCGCCATAATGGAGTCGATAACACTTCCTCTCAAACTTTCATCGATTGATTTTCCTCGGTAGTAACTTCGCCCTTTGCTGTTTACGGAGAACGCCATTCTTTGGCTCGCTCTTCAGAATGTGACCACGTGAGTTCGTGGTTTTGGTTTGAAAGACAAAGCCACGTGACCTAAGTCGTTGACGTTTAGCACCAAAATCAACTGTCACGCGTATCTTTCAATTCGCGGTCTACCTGTTTCGGTAGTAGTTAATACCTTTCTACCTCAGTGCACAGGCATATATGAAATTTTCGTACATATATATATATATATATATGCACTGCACTGATTAGGCCCAGAAGGCCGAAACAGTACTGTCTGCAGTTAGATATAGCTCTTTGGCTTAAAAAAAGCTTCGGCTTTCATGTCCAAATTGAGCACGCTACTGGGATGAGTCATTGCCGCTAGCATTGCGCATGCTCGCTAGTTCTCTAGTTTGAGCACTCTGGCATGACTTAAATGATGCCACAAGTGTGGTTTCGTTTGAGGTGGCTACATAGCTATACCTCCATCCTAGCATCAGCACTGCACTGATGTGGCCCAGAAGGCCGAAACAGTACTGTCTGCAGTTATATATTTAACAAATAAAGAAGCCTAAGCCGTGTATTACACTGTGATAAAACACGACGGGCATTGGAGAACACGAGCCGCAGGCGAGTGTTTTCTACATTTCTCGAGTGTTCTCAAATGCCCGGAGTGTTCTAATCACAGTGTAATACACGGCTTAGGCTTCTTTTTTCGCTTTATGATATAGATTTTACATGCCGCGAGTAGAAACAACAAAGCACACAGATCGACAAACCGACGCCATTTAATACCAACTTCTCGACTTTTTTCGCTTCTTCTTCTTTATTTGTTTTATTATTCTCAGCTTCAAAACTTTCTGCTGCTTCGCAGAGAATTCTAACATGAATTTCTTGAAAGAAAATGTTTTTTGCCATCTCTTGGAGAATTATCGAGTGGAGGTAATGTGGCGAAAAACAATAAAACACTCTTTCTATGTTTTATACTCTGATAAAACATAGGTTTTTGACCAATCAGAGCGCGCGTAAGAACGTAGCTATATTATAAATATATTTATAAAATGTTCGAGTAATTGCGCGCGCTGTGATTGGTCAGTTCGAGTTCATTATAGCTCCATAAAGCACTCTGCTTACGTCACGCGCGTGCATTATAACTCAACATATGCACGCAAGCTACGTCATGAAATAAGAAAACGTTTGTTTCTTGCCACAAAGGGAACGGTTTTACTTTTTATTCAGCATTGAAGCCAATAAAAAGAAAGCATGTACATGTAAGGAGAATACTTATTTTGATTAATTAAAACTCGCAATCCTTTTCTTGTTTAATATGTCTTTATGTTAATGTGGTGGTTTACATTTTATAAAAGAAATAAAAAAACGCGCCCTTCGTGCATTGTTGAGTTATATAAGCACTTGGGAATTTTTAAGAACACTCGAGAAGTGCGAGAAGCACTCGGCTGCGCCTCGTGCTTCTCTATACACTTCTCTCGTGTTCTTAAAAATTCCCGCGTGCTTATATAACTCAACAATGCACTCGGGCGCGTTTTTTATTTCTATAATATACGTTCATCAGTTCTTCATCTTCTCCGGGCACAGTACGAACTCACAAATGGCCAGTTCCCAGTTGTCTTGATAGCTCAGATAGTTAGAGCGTTGCACCGGTATGGCAAGATCATGGGTTCGAACCCCGTTTAAGCCTTAAATCTTTTCAGGTCTCATATTTTTGACAACTGACTATGTTGCTTACACAAATGCGAGGAGCTTTCATTTATTTAATATTTTCACTCTAGTTTGTTTTTTAGTTTGTTAAAATTCAGGCTTAACTTTCAATACAGTTGGCTGCCAAATGTAACTTCACAGTTGATTGAAAGTCTGGTAAAGTCTAACTTGTTCACAGAACGGAATATACAACTTCCAATTCAATTATTTAAAGTACCAACACAACTATATATTTTGTAAGTAATTGAATTAAAGTTTTCTATGCATGACTGATTGCATTAAAACCACATTAGATTCTTTCCTCTAAACTCAGCTGAACCTAGCTGAGTGATCGTTTACTCGAAGACTTTCTTGTCACTTCGCAGGTCATGAAAGCTATACCAAACGGAAGCCCAAGAAATCCTATATTTTTAAACCGCAGTTCCGTTTCACAGTGTACAAAATTGGAAACCGTTTATTGTGTGATCAGTCCTTACCTTTCTTACTGCTCAAGTTTGCGTCTACAAAGGTCAGGTTGAAGAACTTGCTTTAACAGATTCGTGAGTAGTTGTTGAAGTTTACGACTTTCTTTGGCTGAAGGTGTTTATGAAGCTCTAAAAGTATAAACGGAAAGATGCCTTCCAAATCGATTTTTTTGAAAATTCCGGCTACCGCGTGTTTCTGCCTTCGACCGAACAACTCTAACACGTTTGCAAGAAATGTGGTATTTTGTTCTCTTTATTCTTTTCTCACCCATTGTGCATTTTTTATAAGGAAAAAGCTGTCAAGTTTTGAAAGTAATTTGTCGTTTATTTGAACTCTTTATGGATCCATTATTACCATTATGCGGTCAATACTGCATTTATGGACCACCTTAAGTGGAGAAAATGAGAAGGCGGTTTTAAACATCTTATAAAGCGATATTTTCAAGTAGTTTCTAACTCACGGGCCTTTGAAAATATTTTACCAGCTGAGGAAATAGCTTATTAAAATAAGCACTTAAAGCCTTGAGGTTCTCGGATTCCTTTCCGCAGAGATGGAACACTTCCATGATAGTAAGAATGGCGCTTTTAAAATGATATTGCGCGGAAACGACACGACCAATCGAAAACTTTTTTTCCCTTACTTTAAACCCTGGTTAAAGTTTCTAACGATATCCGCCCGATTCGTCACCAGTAAAAACAACAATTTCCTCTGTTTTAATGACGATTGAATTGGATTTATTATTGTTGTGTATGTATATTTACCCTTCCTAGGTCAGCTAAACAATTTCTTAAGGGTCAAAGAGACAATTTGAGAAATTAATTTAATCGCAATGGCTTTGATTCAAAAATGCACTCGTATTCTTTCTGTTGCTCAATCCTTTTAGTGTATGTATTTATGAGTCAGGTTTTCCAACTGCCACACCCAATTACAAGTTGGTTTTCATTAATATCTTTCATAAAAGTGATAAGGTTTGTCTTATGACTTACTAAAACTGCCTCCTTCTTTCACAGCAAATGGTATTACGTTATTCTAAATTTCAATTCACTGGCAAGATTTCTGGAGTATCAGCCATTTCTATAGATGAAAGACTTTGAAAAGGTCCGTTTCCGTCTCTCCTTACGGCGTGAATTCTGTTTGAGTCGATAGTCAAGACCTGTATTCAAATACCGTGCACTGAGTTTCTGCCTTGAAAATAGGCTGGTCAGTAACATTTGAGTTAGTGCATAAAACGTATGATGCTGTAACCAAGAAAAAGTAATTTCCTAAAGCGCTGTTCCATACGGAAATGACTTTCCAAGTTTCAAAGGCAACCAAACAGCTAAACCTAAGAAACTTTGCATTTTCATTTACCGTCAGTGATTTAAATCGGTTCCTGGAACCAAGTGTTCTCTACTTTTAATAACGGAGCTTTTTGAATAGTTCTATTGTGGCTTTGCTTTATTCTAACAGACGTAAAAAGCTGCGAGGTAAACTGACCCAACGACAGTCACCTACCTACATAGTTGTTCTCCATGTGTCAAGATGAAAAGGAGTATACTTGAAAAATGTTAAGACGCTAAATATGAGATTTTGTTGCGTATTTATTTGCTGTTTGACAGAAAAAGCAATAAGTTTTATCAAAACCATAATTCTCTGTTGATTATCTTAACAATCAAACGTTTTTCCGCGTTGGACAAAACTTGCCATATGCCCGGACCAAGTTGAGCAGTCTTTCTGTGAGACAAGCAAGTGCGGAAACTCTACCTAATACTATGAAGGATATTTCTTCAACTTTCTCTCATTTTCGTAAAACAGTTAATTTATTTTCTCTCTAATAAAAGCTAGACGCGGCACATTGCTTAATGCCTTGCACGTTCTAGTCCCTAATATATTTTCCTTACAAAGAAAATAAAACATAATCAGATAAAGGTATCAGGTTTATAAATACGCTAAGTTTTGGTCTTTCCGGAAAAACCTGACACGAAAAAACAGAAATCCTGTGATAGTGTGCATGAGGATAATGTCATTGAACAAGTATAATACTAAAAAGGATTAAAATATGTTTGTTAGTTACCCAATGTGTCCCTTCAAGTTTCATTGGTGAAATATATCAGCTGTGATACCATTTGCCATCCACACTGACAAAAGAAGAAATCAACCATTGGGGAAGGGGCTTATTCGTTAGATTCTAAGCTGGAGTTTGTTCTCAAAATATTTCATTTTTGGTGGAGTTCTTGACATCAACTCTTAGTGACACACCATCTTGATTTAAACTTTACCTGCGACTTGTTAAATCTGGGGAGTCTAATTCGTTTCTGTTGTTAGTTTACTTAATTAAAGATTAATAAAGCCTAAGATTTCTTTTTGTGCAACAATCAGAAGTTTTTTTTTTTTAATTAATTCTTTGTCCAGCTGATCTTATTCAGGCAAGAAGAAAACAAAAGCCTCGGCTAGCTATTACCAACATTTCATGTTTATTAAGATCTCCAAAATCAACTGTTTTTCTCAGTACGAAAAGTTGGTTTATCAGATGTCTTAAATTTACCCCCCACTGATGCATATCTGAGGGTTCACTGCAATGTAAGTTTTGGTGTACGGTACTTTCCTTTATCTTGAGTTTTATATTGTTAGTTTAACAGTCTGTTTGGTGAGTCATGTTTAACTTTGCTATCCCATCCTACCTCCTAAGATATGATAAGAGAACCCTCAAACTGACAGACACTTCCTTCATGTACAAACCAGCGCTTTACCTCCGTTCTCGCTCAGCCATATCGGAAATTGTTGAAGTAACCAATGACTGCTCGCACAATAGAATCACTGGTTTGGTTTCTTTTGATTGTGACATTCCTTTGTGTGGTTCCATTCTTATCAAAACCTTTTAAATAATATTTAATATTTAATTTTCACTACAAACGAAGCGGTTCTCCTCTCCTGAAAATAAAATGGAAGGGGCTATCTGAAGCTAACCACGTGCAATAAAATATTTTTTATGAACGAAACATGAAACTCACCTCTACAGCTGCCACTAAAAGGTCTATTAACAGATTTCTAGCGTTTACTAAGACTTTGACTTGAATATCCAACATTTTCCAAGACTGATCCCCACTCAAATAACTTTTTTTTTGCGATGTTTATACTTCACTAAACTGCTTGCTTCTTGCTTTTCTATCTGTGGATCAAACCATGCAGTGTGACCATTCTTTGTAAAGCTACTAAACAGTACTGTACTGTAGTACTGTAATTGTCTTATTATATAGTGTGGCTCAGACTTTTTCATCTGTGAATCAAATTATGCATTGTGACCAGTGTCACAAATGTAATGTGCTTTGGCACTGTTTCACATTGCGGTGCTAACGTTCAAAGTTTTAATCTGTAGTTGAAACGGAGTTATGCGACGATTCTGTGCAAAGCTATTGAGCAGTAATGTACAATAGACGTATTTGTTTCACTTTACTTTTTGGTTTTAACTTTTCACCTTGCGGTTTATAGAAACATGCAATGTCCATTCTTCACGCAGTATGACCATTTGTTAGAAAGCTACGGTACTATACAGTAGTATTATTTGTTGATCGATTTATCTATTAATTGTGGTTTAACTTTTCTGTGTGTGGAACGTTTTCAGGTTAGATCATGCACTGTTAGCAGTATTAAGTAGCCTGTTGATCGTTTACTTTTTTTGTAGTGTGTGGAAAAACTGTTCTTTAGTTGCAAATGAGTCTCTAATAGGTAAACAGAAAAATCAGATTCAGCACTTCACTTCTACCTCTTTGCATGTTGCAGTAAACACGTTTGCTGAAGTTAATACGGAATGACATTTTTACAGCACAATGAAATTGTGCAACAAAAGGTTCAAACTATCATGTTCCCTTTCTGTGAATAAAATCTGAGCAGTTTCCCCGTAGATCAGAGAAAGACCGGTATCTATTAGTTTTCTCAAAAACTGTATTACCCGTTTTTCCCAAGAAAAATTCCGGCTATAGGAAAAAAGAGATCTGGCGATCTAACTCCCGTGCAACAACATCTGACTACGAAAGATGTTGAGAGTTAACGCCGCATATTCTCAGTCCAAGGCGCCATTTAAAATTTTCTCTGTTGAACACAATAGTAATGTCATCTTAAAGGTGCAGCTCCTTGAAATCTAGAGATGTTGAAATACCTTACTTAGAGCTGAATTGCCAGCAAACCTTGATTCAATCGGCCTTGGATGACTCCTTTCATAAACACCAGCCAAAAACTGCATATCGCAGGTTTTTGCAGTAAGGGCAACGGGGAGCTTAAGCCAACATCTGCGGACACTTTACTTGTACGCCACTAAACAATCGCCTCAATGAACAGTACAGTACAATTGCAGGCGCAAAATGGAATCTTGCAGGTTTCTTTGCTTTTCTAACAAATCCGCAGCGTGAAAAAGCCATTCTTTCTTCTTAAGTGTGAGTGCGTTGAAAAATTCAGTTGGTACTGGATATATAGCTGTAGCTCTGAAGAACTGTGATGAGAACGAAGCTCGCCAGCTTTCAAGTCCTATATAGCTGGACTGAGACCCATTTTAGTTGCAAGCATTACCAAGGAGTAGTTGATGCAGCTACGGTACCGAAAAGGAACGGATTCCGGAGACAAGCGCGCAGACTGCTTTGGCGAGCCGCTAAGAAAAAAGTAAGCAGAGATAGCACAAATTCAGAATTTAAATGATCCTTTTCATAAAAGATGTAATAACAATTTAATAGAAAGCTATGAAGTATTACTTTTAATGTCATAGTAAGCTTGGAGTGTTTTGAGATGAGTCTTGCTCTAATTGCTGCCGTTCTGATAATCTCCGATCGAGTTCTGTTTGTTATCTTGCTTCTTGCTAAGCTTCGTTATCTTGTTCTGAAGGTATTTTTGCTTTACCGTTTTGGATTTTTAGGTTAATGATTTTGTCTCAAATGTACGTCACCCTCGCCTTCATTCATTAAATGGATCCTCCGTGTGATTTGAGTTATCAAATAGCAAGCAACGCTCAAGGTGGCAATAACTATTCCAACCATTTTTCCTGTTTCGATAACTAATAGCGTATCTTTCTAGACCGCAGTATCTTTAGTATACTGCTACAAGTTTTATCCCTGTTTGTTATTTTATACACCACTCAACATCAATTGATCGCGAACTCCTCTCTTCTTTAATCAAAGTAAGTAACAATCGGAGATGAACCTTTCACTTGCTTACCTGAGTTTCAAAATATACCGCCATCCTCAATTTTTCACAATGTTACATATTCATTAATGTTTAAATCCTAACAGTACGCAAACTGTTTTTCCCACCAGCCTAGTTTATAGGACTTGTTCAGACGACGAGTCTCCCATACTGAGCTCCGTGATAGAGCGTCGAACTAGTCATCAGAAGGTAACAGCTTTGACTCTTATATGTTGCAAAGTACCTATTTCATGATTTATTGTGATTGCAGCAGGTCGTTGAAGCTTTTAATTCTAACTGATGGAAAAGCTATTTTTTATTTTTCAAAAGGAAAAAGTGACTTTCTAAGCAGACGGATGAAGTCGCTCTAGATTTTGTCCTGATTCTCAGCTTTTTCGGTTCTGTTTTAAGTGGATTGTTTAGAGTGCATTCTTCGTTTTGTTTTGTCACAAGATTTTGGCTTAAAATCAACTCACGATAGAGTTATCACGTCGCTAATGAGTTCATTCATAAACTAAATGATTATCTTTATTAAGATCTTTCATTTGTTGTTATGGTTATGGCTTATATAGCAAGTGTTTGTAGGCTAATTTGTAGCTGCAGAAAGCATGTACACCTGAAAATTATATGTAATTTTCTTCCACAAAATTATTTCAAAGATTCGTGTTAAATGTGACATGTTTCTCGTACTGGTCTTAGATTATTTGGGCGGCAAGCACCCTTCATAATAGCACCTGAAAAAACACTGTGCTATTACATCTGTTCGAGATTTCTTCTGTTATAAGGATTGCTTTGTTTTCCTGCTTGATATATGTTTTGTCCTTTGTTTTAATCGACGGCAGACCGGCGCTTTATGTTCATAAGACTTTTATAGAATTTATAGAAAAGAAATAATTGCTTTCTAATTGACGGTTTCAGTTGAATAGCTCGTTTTTTTTTTCTTTTGCTCTCACGTTAATAAATTTTCACCAGATACAAAGAGCCAATCTTTAGTCCTTTCTCCTCCGCTGTTGAAAGTGGAACTTAGAGTATTTTAAGACGTTTGTAGTTGGTTTGATTCAAGTGCAAGGATTGAAAGCTGTTTAAACCTACAAAGCCATTGAATGGCTTGATAAGTCAATTACTGATTATAAAATGTCATGAGAAATCACATGAAATTTGACTGAAATGTAAACTTGAAATTAGTGGATTGTTCCATTCAAGAAGATTATGATAAATATTAAGTGCTTTTCGCTACGTTTCTTAGAATAATTTAGCACTTCCAATTCAGTTGCAATTGTGCTCTTTCTCTTCACAGACATTTCTTAAGTTTTCTTTGCAGTGGCGCGCGCAGATAGAAAAATTCATTTCCGCGGGACAATTGACACTTCCTCTGCCATGAAATTAAAATCAGAATAGTAGGGTATCGGGTGACTAAAAAATAAATTTCATTACTAGCATGACTAATTGTCTGTGCCCTGCGAAGAAAACACATTTTCAAAGCGCGTCTGTTAGTTAAACGCTAAAGGATTAGTACTGTCAGTCTTAAGGAAATTTGTGGAAAACTCAATTTCCTGGTAATCAGTGATTCTAAATGGCTTGGCCGTAATTTAATCGCGTATATCCAAAGGGTGTGAACTTCCTATCACTCTGTGGGACACGAAGTACAAAATTTGTTGCTCATTTTATTCCTTTGGTCATAGAGGTATAAATGTGTTTCCCTTGCTAAGAAATGCCGAGCTACCTTACAAGATCAGAACTCTACGGTCAGGTTCAAATCCATAAAAGCAGCATCGTGACAAACAAAGTTCCTCTATGTCTAAATTATGTTTAAAGAGTAAAGAGGCCAGCGAAGAATAGTGGACACAGTGCTAACATATGGAGGATCAACACGCTTAAAAAATAGTGCGTAACTCTGCCATGTATGTGTTTTCAGTATGAATGATTTCTCACTTCGCACGGGGGATGAGGGTGCAAACAGTTATCGGTTACATGGTGAACAAACATTCTCCTTTGAATCCGGAACAATAAGATAATCTAAAGCTCTCAGTATTTTGAAGGAGTGGTACTCTTTAGAGTGTTAATAGTTCGTAGTGAGGTGGGGTTTCACAGTGACTGGCCAGTTAAAAGACACTGTGCTCTGGCTTCCAGTCTCAGTGTTTGAAAAATATTAAGGGCCTTATAGATTTAGCAGTCATTATAGTCAGTGGCAGACCTGACAGGATTTAGAGCTAAGAACTACTCTCGTGTGGTTTACCTGTCGTTATCATTTGTCATAAACCTAAGTCGATTTAGCTAACCATTCAAATTCAGTCTCGTGAAAGGAGCACACGTGATTTCATCAGTCGTTTACGGTTTTGTACACTTTTGATCGCTATATGCCTTCTTCCCACGGCCTACAGGCGTGCTACGTTTAAGCGCTTCCATACAAATGCACACATTCTTTGATTAGTGAGCCTGATAATAAGCAAGTGCATTCTCTCAGAAACAAAGGATCACGAACTGTTCTTGAATGGACAAAAAGTTCTCTATTAAAGAGTTTTATGTTTCACACCGTAATTTGAATCATAACGCGTGATATTTCGGTATGGCACTGTTGAGTGAGAAATAGATCGATCTACTCCGAGTAGAAAGGCTTTCCGCTCGAATAGGGTGTATTCATCTTTGATAAGAAAAAAAAAACAAAAGTGAGACCGGGTTTTTTCTATATCGATTAATCCAAGTTACGATACCCAATTCTCCATAAAAAAAATGTCGTAAACATCGTGGCAAACGTAAGCTAATGACACAAACAGTAAGAATCAGCGCGTAAAACTTTGGGTTTGAATTTCGTTCAGTTTGTGAGAATGATGATATTGCGTGGAGGACGAAAAATTAAACACACGAAACTTTTCGACCATATATAACCTTTGTGTTTTGTTTTAATTTCAGACTCTTCAAGGAAAAAATGCCGTTGTCTATTCATTACTTTCATTTGAAATTTTAGTCACAGTAGAATGTCACAAATGATTTACAGTTTTAATAGCAGAAAAATGCTTCTACAATGAATCGGTTAAGTGTGTTGCAAGTTCGCTCTTGTTGGAACCCTCACCTTTCAGTAACCACTGCAATTATCGCCTTTGTTAAATCATACTCTTTCAAGAGGGCAAAATGCATGAAAAACTAGTAAGACTGATGATTAAAAAATATCTGGAAATAAAACACAACTGAACTAAGGCGGTTTGTCAAGCCGTCCAAAAACCTCTCCGCAAATTGAACGGTCGTATTGCGTGGTTTTGAATCTAGGAATGGAAATGTGTAAACCGTAAAATGTGACTTAGGAATTTCAGTTCGGTAGTCATGAATGCTTTAACCGTCCCCCGGATTCTTCAGACCAGAAAATTATGAGCTAAACCCACAAGAAAATTATAAGCTAAAACCACAAGAAAATTATACACGAAGACCACAAGAAAATTATGAGCTAAACCCATATGAAATTACGAGCTAAAAACCACAACCAGTGTGGAGCACATTTCACAAATGAAAGGAGTTGGACTGCCTGACCTTTGAGACATGCTAATTTATTCATAATTATTTCGGCTGTTGTGCAAATGTCCCTGCTTCATCAAAGTTTAGGCTCGGAGTTTGTCCGTTATTATCTAAGTCGCTCAAAATTCAACCATGGCTCATTCTTGTCACGGCGTGAATGTAACTGGGACGATTTTGCAAAATCAAGCAGATCAGCTGGCAGAGCTGAGTGGGTTGTTTTCGTAGATTATGTGGGAACCAAAACTATGAAAAATAACAACAATAAAGTAAAAATGGCCATCCACAGTAAAGCTTTCATGCTGTGTTCTAGTTGGATTTTCAATTTTATAGAAATGCTATTATTTTCGTACACCTGCTTGTCAAGCAAAAGATCTAGAAGATAGAGGTTTTGACATCTTAGTTGTTTTAATATACGGAAATATAGCTGCAAATCTTCCTCAACTAGGCGTTGCTTAGGTATGGTGCTCAAAAATGAAAACAAGGATTAATTTTCCCTTGAAAAAGTATTTTCTCAGCTGTACTACTCAAAAGAATGGCTCGGTAAAGAAAAATCTGTTTGTCAATGGCAGCCAGTTTCGAGTTGTGAACTAAATGCAACTGACTGTGAACATCACGTGCCAGCGATGTGCTTTGTTTAATGAAAGCCCTGTACCAGGCAGGAAAAAGACTGAAAACAAACTACTTTATGCGGAGCAAACTTAAGTAATATCTTTAAAATAAATGGCGACATCTATATTTCACAAGACAAAGTTGTATAACGAACATGCTACAACATGCAATTTGGGGAAACTGTTTGAAGACGGAGATACATGATTACGAATTCTCTTTTTCGATGCCCAGTTCACACATTGAACAACATTCTAATGAATACAAAACTTGAACACATTGTTGACGTTCTAGACTTCTTAACTAGTGGAATGATTTCTTGTGCTTTGGGAAGAGAGGCTTCTCAATAAGAGTCAGTGCCGATGAGAGTATAATTTTTTTTCCAACCCACCGAGCAAAGCCACGGCACTAAGATCGAACTTGTTATCACTGCACTGGTTGGTGCTTTTAGACTTTGTTTCAAGGACTTTGTCATTGATGTCATGATTTTATGATTTTCAACCAAAGATCTTCCTAAACTATCACTGCGTGACAGTTCTTATTGAGAAACATAAGCTGCTAAGCCGTTAAGTTCTGTGTACTCGGCGAAGAAAACATGAGCATTTCGCGAAGATTGGTTCAGGGCTGCAGTTCATTGCCGGCATCCCATCTTTGCCGTCCAGTTCTCGCAAATTAAATACAAAGTGAAGCCTGTATTATACGATGATTATAAGAAAAACACGATGAACCAAAGATTGCAAAAATTCTGTTGATTGTTTGAAACTGCAAGCCGTTTTGGTAAGCTTATATCAAAGATGTTGAAGGCTTAAACAGTTAAAAGAACTGTTATACTGTTTTTCCTTGTATTTTACATAGAGCTGGTACCCTTTCAGTAGATAAATGAACTTGTGAATGCCATTGGACAGAATTTATGATATACCGTGATTATCACTTTCATGGCGGCGCGGTAAATTGTACGGTGTCCAGTGAAAGGTGTCTGATAGTATTTCTATGGTATAGTCTGTTTTGACGAGAAGTATGCTTCCAACGTACCTTCATGTAGATGAAACCATTTTGGCAATTCGTTGGAAGCTGGTTAAGCAATTTAATGCTGTGCTGTTGTCCTGCGTGTCTGCTGTACGGTGGGAACCATTTTTGTAAGTACCGTTTTGCCATGGTACTGCTCGTTTTACTATACATTGTGTTTCTTACCTTTGTATATTAAACCACGCAGTGTGACTATTGTTTGAAAAGCTACTGAACAGTACGGCACTGAGGTACTGTTCATTTTACTATACAGCGCGTTTTCCGGCAATCTGTGGATCAAACCATGCAGTGTGACTATTCTTTGGAAAGCTACTGAACAGTACTGTACTGTAGTACGTTTTGTTTTACCATACAGTGTGGTTATAACTTTTTTTATCTATAGATGAAACCATGCTGTGTATTATACAGTGCGTTTATACTCTTAATTGAATGTATAAACCCCTAAACAGTAGAGATTTAAATAATCGCTTGTGAGAAGTACATTTTGTTCATTTCTTCGATTATGGCGTTTATCGCCATATATATTAGCTCGTACAATGTTTCTTAGAACATACTTATTTTTCTTGGACAATTCTGCCCAAAGGGGAAAAGGCGCAATGAGGTTATCCATTTGTGAAGCGCCAACCCAAAGGCCAGACCATAATACCGGGAACTACGTCCACTACTTTTTACGATCATTGTGTTGGTTCTTTTACGTCCCACTAAGTTATCATGAACAGGTGTTGTGAGACGGGACCTACAGTTTATCTTCCTTATCCGAGAAGACTAGAAAAACCCAGGCTAACCATTTGCAGATGTCAATACAAAGGCAGCACGTTCTCCTCAGTTATACAAAGACACTGAATGATCAGTGGTCCGGCCGGAGTTTGAACCCGCGACCTCCCCACACGGTAGTCCGGTGCTCCAGCAAGTGGGCTAACCGGTCGGCGGTTCATCAATTCCCAATAACCATGTTAATAGCAGCAAATGTGGAATTTCTTGTCTTTGATCACAAAATGTTCCTTAAGAAGCCAAAGCATAATTCCTAGAGTTCAGTTTGGTTTTATCGAATCACGGTGTCAACAAAATGTTTACCGAAATTTTGCATTCTTCCTGACTCAATAAGCTTCCTAAGTAAGGTTATCAGCCCTAAAATGAATTTTCTTTTCTTTATGAAACGGGTCTTTTGCAGTGTGCTTTTTTTACGAAAAGTTATTGCATGGCGTCACATAGGCTCACAAAACGGGCAAAATGTCCATTCCCTTCTGGAACGCAAATTTGGTCAAAACAAAGCCGAACTAGAACTCCACTTAAAGGACATATTTCTCTTGTCTTAGAGCGGATACATTTTGGGATATCACGTAATATACACAGTTTCTTTTTATGTCTTATTCAAACAGTCGTTTGCGTTCGAAGAATATCACCTTTAAAACGGTTACAGGGTGCAGTGTTTAAATTCTTTGGATTTTTGCTTAGAGGCCACTTAAAATGGTATTAACCTCAGCAATCTTGTGCTAGAGATCTGACCAAACTGGCCCCAAACTTGGCCTCGTCTGCACATGGTAACGGCAGGAATCAAATCTAGTATTTTAGAACAAAGTCTCAAAAATATTCAACAGTTAAGAATAGAATTCGTGATCCAAATTGTCCAAATTCATAACAACTTCCAGTTAAACAGGTATTAGTTACGTTATCTTACTTTCAAAAAACTACCTCATTTAAACGAGTGAGAGTGAAAGCACCCGAGGAGGCAGAGTACAAAGGTAATCTACTTTAGTTTGCATTGTTTGCGCAAACTCTACGTCTATTTCAAGGACACAGCTTCTGCAGCAAGGACATTGGTGATTGCCTGATATCATGGTGATCTTATTATTACTCCTGATATCATGGTGATTTTATTATTACTCTTTGAGGTGTAAAACTGATATGAGCTAAGCATTAGTCGTGTGCATTTTAACCTTAAAAATTCCAAGAGAAATCTTCGTTTTGTATACCCTTCCATCCTCAAGAACACTAAGACCATGGTCATGCCACGGTTTTGTTTTGCACAGTATGACAATGAAACATACCGAATTGCTTTACTAAGCACGTACAGTTTCATTGTGTTGTTTATCTGTGTAAATTTTAAGTAGCGTTCTAGGCGATCTTTCGGTGTGGGTTTGTCTAACTGAACTCCTCATTGAAAGAGGTAACGGGACATGAACTTTTGAACATCTTACTGTTAGCCTTAGATGTGCGATCCATTTAGTCTTGCTGTCGATTTCTCTGTTATCGAGTGTCTAAATCACTTTCCTAGACTGGGATATTGCTGCTACCTTTTTTCGTTTGCCACACAGTTCTACGCAATTTGTAAAACACGACTGAACACTGTGAGTGTAACGTAGGCCTGGATTATTGAACGTCACAAACCCGATAGCCCGTTTCTCTTGTGTTCTCTGTTTGCAAGTCTTTCCAAAATATAGTTTTTCGAATTTTGGAATATTTCTGTATGAGTCAAGAAAGTCCATCATTGCAAAAAGTATCGCTTGAGTGCTGCAACAGAGAGAACAGAAGTAAAAACTTCCCAGATCAGACTAGTCAAAGGGTAAACTTAAACTGACCAATGATTTCTATGTAGTTAAACGTTCCTGACTTTTCCTGCATGCGTCTTGATTATCAATGACCTCACGGATGAAGAAACCCAGATGAGCTTCTAAATTTTTATCACTGTATCAATATCCTAGATTTAAATTTAAATGGAATTTTTTAGTCAAAAAACGTCGCTTGATATTGAAGCATTTATCCATGGTGTTTGCATCTAGTTGTGTTCGTTGTTATTCTAATTGAGAAATTTTTCCGAGGAATGAAGTCTTGTATCCGATCGTATAAAAATGATCGTTTAGTCGTATAAGATTTGATCGAAGCGGATCGGAGACTATGTTATCTCCCATGAAAAAACCGTCACCAGAGATTTTCTGAAACTGAGAGAACCCATCGAGAGAAGACTACACGGAGACTAAGCCTGGTTCATACTTGTGAGATAAGCACAAGCGTACGGTAAGCGCAAGCATAAGAACAAGATAACGCTAGTGTGCACCGAGGTGAAATAACCATAAGCACAAGAAAAACACACGTTTCTTTTTCTTGTGCTTGTGTTATGGTTTTTTCACAAATGGGAACTGGCGTGAAATAATCACAAGCATAAGAGCAGGGATTCAACCATCGCACTGCGCACGAGTAAATCACCAGAGTGAACATTCTTGTGGCCGTATGCTTATACTTATCTCACAAGTGTTAACCAGGCTTCAACAGAGTTTTGATCCCTAGCTATCGGTTTGATGTGGTTTATGTAAGGTACGAAAAAGATTTGTTTTGTAGGTATTTGCGCTAAAAACTGCAGCTTTATTGTTCCTGTTATCCATTAATTATTTTTTTGGAGTTGAGGAGTTCAAAAGATGGCTCCCAATTTCTTCTTACTTCAGCAGCAGAAAGCGCTGAAAAATATGTTTGAATTTCGTAATTGTGTAATCAATACAGAGCTGATTGCATCGATATCATGTTTTAGGGAGGTCTGACTCGTGATGTATTCCGACTAAGAAATACTTGACTCAATAAACAATATCCCAGGCGACCACAGAAGACTTCAATTTAAAGTTCACTGAGTTTTCCACCAAAAGAAATATTACTACCGTGATATCCCGCTTCCTAGTAATAACTTTCAACAACAGTACATTGGCAATCCAACGCGTTTTTATCAGTTGTAAGGATCTTTTGGGAGTTAATCATTATTTTAGCACAAAAGGAGTTAGCTGTTTTAAAACATTTTTAGAGATAAGCATGTTTATGGTCAAGGTAACAAAATATGCCGTAAGGTCTTGAATTTCGTTTAGATATTTTATCTTTGGAAAAGAACAAAGCGCATCTCAGATTTAAGAACGTTGAAGTCTTAAATGCTTTCTCGAATTTTTAATTTTTTTAACGATTAAACAAAGCTTAACTTAACTTTTTGATTTGTCTTTTTGTTCGTCTTAATTCTTTGTATGTAATAATGGTCAGTATATTGTTTTGCCAGACTGATTGCAAAAATTAACTATTTAATGGTGCACTTTAACACTTTAATAGTAGAGGACTGAGTAACCTATCAGTCGTACTTCTTTGCGTTTTTCAATTTCACTGAAAACCTTGTCGGCTTCCTTTCTGAACTCACTGAAACCGTTATTTTTATGGTCTTAGGTCTTAAAACGTCTACGTCGCATGTATAGATGACCTGGATTTTCAGGCAGAAGTGTCCGCTTTTGTTTAATACTTCAGCAGTAGTTATTCCAACTATTTCTAAATTAATATCACTCATTACAGTTCCCTAAGCGCGCTTTTGCTTGTATTGCTTACGAGGCAAAGTTTTTTAGTTGTATTTCTCTCACCTTAATTGTTAAAGTCATTTTATACGAGGCTGTAAAGCCTCTGAACAGAGATACTTAAAATTTGTTAGCCACTTACAACTTTTTCACTCTTTCACGGAGCAATAGAGTTCTCTTCAGATGAAACATACTTTATAATTGTTAAAATTCGCAACTGATTATGTACGATTTTTTTGCTTCTGCTGAGGTATGTCAGAAAATGCCCTCAAAAGCGAATCGAAGCAAATCTTAATACTAGTCCGACATTTAATTCAACCTCTTCGGAGGACCCGTTCTTCAATGTCAGTTCTAGTAATTATTAAGTTATAACTTCTTTTTTTTCCTTTCGTTTAAGTATGATTACAAACAAGGCTTCTATGGTCATTTCAAAGCTAATTCTTAGCAAGAGTAATTAGCTCATAATTTTCGATAATATATTGTTCAATTTGCTCTGCAGAGCGTTGTTAAAATAAGTATTTGCGAACATTTGTTAAATTTTTAGCTACTTGATGTCACGGTGACAGAAAATGAGCAACTTAATCTCTATGATGAGGGCTAGAATGTCTTTTTTCATTCTGTAGCTCCATATGTTTGTTCCTGGTTTACAATTACGCGTTTTTCACCTCTCATTTTCACTAAGAGCTCCTGATTTTTAGAGCCTTGTTGTGTTCTTTGTTGCTCTCAGTGAGCCCAGTTATTGTGCATTATTATGTACAGGTTGTTTTTTTTTTATCTCACGACAAGAACCTTTAGAGGTCTTTGCTAACTCATTTACAGATTTAGATATTTTAATGATACATTTAATAACTCCATGTTTCCTTGCTCATTTTCACTACACGATACATTCATTTCTGGTTGTATTCAGGGCGGCCAGCCTTTATCACCCTCTAAAACAACTGTATCAAATCAGTAAGACAGTGTAGTGACCGCCTTCACCCATACACATCGTGAGTTTAGCAAAACTCGTAAAACTTTGTTCCGAAAGGTTCTAATAATTTGATATGATACAGCAAAGAGTTAATTGGGATATTACGGGGGGAACCTACTCAAACGCTCTACTCTATTGTTCACACTGTTGACAAAACAGCAGATGTACAATCTTGTAAAGACCGCAAATTGCACGTTGTTGTTTCACGAATTGCCATTGTGCACGGCAGTTTTCCAGCATTAATTCAACGTCTTTTGAGTAAATACAGCTGTATGGCAAATTCAAAAGATTCGTCTATAACAAGCGATTGAATTTTTCGGAACTTCCAGCTCCGATGGCAAAACAACGCCGTTTAGTTTACTGTATTCTAATTGAGATAAATTAAGTCACATCTAAAATATGGACTCCGACGCCGACTGTTTTTTTTTTCTTTTTTAAAACCAGTGTTGTTTGTCAGTATAATCATCCACTTGTTATGTAAAATACAACAGCAGTCTGTTTCGTTGTCGGCTCTTGTCGTAATAAGAGTGTTTGGAACGATTTTTCGAAGGTTGTTTCCTGATGAAGTAACGTTACTTGAGATGTTAAATGTTTGAAGAACTGGTATGGAATCCCTCCTGAAAATGTGACAATTGCTTTTCTAGCTGAAGAATTCGGCGTCAAATCAAACAAAATGTAGAATATAACAATGGACGCGTTGATAATTATTTGATTCAGCTCTCGCCCTCGAAGAACCAGCATTGAATACCAATCTCTAATATTGATCAAAAGCCTAACCTTAAATTTATTACCATATATCAAAGTTCCAACTTGTAATACAAAGACCAGTTAATTTAACTTAAAGGCAAAGTGTTTTAGGTTGACTCGATGGATGGGGTTATATATACGTTTTTTTCGGATACGGTTTGTTTTCGTTTCTCGTTTTTGGCAATCTGGAAGGATGGCAATTTGGTTTCAATGTCTGCCTACGATTGAGCGCTTAAAACAGTGTTTGTTCAGGCTACAGATACTCCAAATGAAATAGGCCATCTTTGATGCCAGAACAAACAAGTTAGTCTGAATCTATTTCATGTTAATGACGAGCTAATTGAAGAACTAGAAAACTTGATGTTTTTTTGACAAGTATACTAAAAGCTGTTTTGTTCGACTCATGACTTCAACAATATCATTTCAAAAAGGGGGAATGTTTAGTCAACAAAGTTCCAGCCATTGACGAAACAAAATCGCTACATAATCAGGCAACGTATTTGGTTCAGGGGCCCTATATAACACAGCCGCTCAACCTCTCGCGCTCAATTCGCGACCTCTCTCGGGCACTCCAACACTCTATCAGCAGCATGCTTCCTTGTCCGTTTTCATCAGACCAGGTTGCTTCGGTGTGTCAGTTTCTTCAAAACAATGGAGAGATCGACCGCCTCTCTCGTTTTCTCTGGTCATTGCCCAAAACACTCGACGAAGACGTAAAAACTTCCGAGATCATTTTGGTTTCAAAGGCGGTGGTTCACTTCTACCAGAACAATTTCAAAGAATTGTACGCCATACTTGAGAGCCACAAGTTCTCCAAGGAGAACCACGAGCGCTTGCAGTGCCTTTGGAGGACTGCGCACTACATTGAAGCGGAAAGACAGAGGGGAAGACCTCTTGGAGCAGTCGGGAAGTACAGGGTGAGAAGAAAATACCCCCTTCCACGTACCATATGGGACGGCGAGGAAACCACATACTGCTTCAAGGAAAAGTCGCGCAACATACTGAACAAGGCCTACACCGAAAATCCGTACCCCACACCTCGAGAGAAATATCAACTGGCCAAGATGACAGATCTGACAGTAACTCAAGTCAGCAACTGGTTTAAAAACAAAAGACAGCGCGTCAGAGCAGCTGAGATGCGAAAAAGGTAAAAAGCGAATCTTTGACCAAATTGTCCTGTATCAATTTCAGGTGATGATCAACATCAGGCAGTATTCTCAAAGATTCTGAGCAGTTTAAAATATTAAGTTATTCTTCGTGACGCCACTCGCACTTGAAAGTTCGAAATTGAACTGACTATTCTATAATTTGAATTTTCGAGAAATTCTAAGCCTAAGAAGAGTCCATGAAGTGGTGCTCGATAGTGATTGATTGGCCACACCTCAAGACGTGCTCACGGAGAGTGACATGAAAGCCACGTATAAAATACTAGATGAGACTCACTCGAGACTTTCGTTGGCTCTGACACTTAGATCACGCAGACTGCTCTGTTCATTAAATGGTAAATTACCAGTTATAATGCAACAGTCTCCAATGTTTACTAATTCAGTAACCCGCTCGCAAACAGTAAATTACTCTCCCGTTTGGTTGCGTTTATATCATGCGGACAAGAGACTCAATTGACACCACAAAGAGATCAAATTGACTTGATAAAGTTACAGGCGGAATAATACTACGAAGGACCATCACAACGTTATTATTCACTCAGTTCCCCATTATAGTTCCATCAAGAACTGACGTGAAATAAATTACTGTATACTGAATTTTAAATCATATTAATTTGAATTTAATTGCTATCGTCTTAAATCTGTACGGTTTATCCAAATCGATCAGTTCAAGCCAAAATTACATTATAATTTTTATTACAAGAGGCGAGAAAACGGCATGTAGTATAGGTCTTGTTTAATGATAGGCAATCTATTGGTTAAGATTTGGTCAGTGCGCCGCCTATAAGCACTCCATCAGTTCGATTTGCTGTTAATGACGAACGATAACAACTTGGAATTATCATACACTACCTCAGTTCATCAACCTTTATTCAAGAAAACTGAAAAATAAAAAGGAAATATGAATTTAACAAGTTCCACTGGATTCAGCTAAGAGATGTCCATTAAATCGCTCGATGAGAAAAAAAAGGTGGATTTCTTCGTTTCGGATTTGTTTCGGGTAAATTATTAGTCATCGCTGCCAATTCAATTGGCAATGAACTTCGCTCGATCCTTGCCCGATCGTTTTATCGGTTAAAAAGTTTGGGAAGGGCTCTTTAAAATTTTGATTCACCCTGATAATCGATTGTTGTTTATTAAGCATCACTTGAACATGAAAGTAGAGAGATCGCGGCGATGTGAAGTGTAGACGCATAGGGTTAATGGTTTCTGCGTACGTGTCGCATCAATGGCAAGCTAAACCAAAAGAAAACAACCGAGCATTCGACACTTGACTGCGTCCACATATCCTGAATGAATAATTTTAACCAATATTGTTTAATTTATGTATCATAGTTAAACCAGCTTTTTTCCTTTTTTTCTCGAAATAAATTCAGTTTAAACATCCAAAAAGTGATAGAATGTGATTGTAATTTCCACGTCGCCAACTATCCAGCTTGGACTTTTTTCTGTTGAGGAGAGTGAAACAAAAATTATGTAGTGTTTTGTTTCTTTTTCTGTGGGTTTCCAATGCTCCAGATTTCGTTTGTTGGTGTTTTTGGTATTTAAATCAGTAAAAAGTAATCTTTCCTTAAAATGTCTTCAATATCTGTTTATTAATCCAGACCTTTCTCTTACTTACAACGGTTTTTGCCTTGGATTTCTCTTTCGTTTTCTCTATGCGCTCAAGGCAGTCAAGTTCACTGCCTTTTCAGTGAAACAGAAGATCAAGTTTCATATCGATGGACTGGTTCTGCTGAACTAACTTCAACAGTAATTTGGATGCGAAAAAGAAACCCGCTCCCTGAGTCAACAGCCTTGATATTTATACTTCAATCATTTACAAAGCCAAATGGAAAAGTTTTAGCTCTGTTTGCTTTTCATTTCCAAACTTTGCTGGTATTTGTCCACCTGTTGGCTGAAAAGCCAACTCGAAATCAGTTGGTGATGGAAAAACATCACCAGCGGGATATATGATACGGATAAAATATCAGCCTTGGTGACTTCAAGATTTTTTATTCATTTGATTTCACCTTGTTGGCCGATTTTAGCCCCCGGTCAAAATGCCTTCTGTATCAGTTTTTGTTTAGCTATAAACCCCATCTAACTTGTGGTATTGGAAACGCTCAGTATTAAATATTTGTAAATAGCTCACGGTGTGGTTATGTGGCTTTTACCCATTTGAAGTAGTTTATGTTCACACTATCAGCGTCTAGGAGTTGGCGCAAAATTTACTTCGCACTACCCCTTTGCGTTGTTAATGCCTGTTTATTGGCTCAAGAGTGCGATTTTATTCGATGAAAGAGTTGGATGTACAGTATCTTCCTTCGTTTTATTGGCTCGCTTCTGTATTGTGTCGTTGAAAATCCGAGAAACAAATCTCTAAAATGCTGTTACTGAGCTTAAACATTTTTTGCCAATTATCGAGTGTGCTATTTAATACGCCTTCTGAGCGCGTAAAGTAATCGTCATTGGATTTCACTTCGCTCTGATTAGCTTTAGAAACTAATTTCCACGGTTTAGACATTTTTTGTACTTCCTTTTGTTTGAATTTTAATTCACTCATCGTGAAAGGTAAAAAAGGTTTTGGAAAAGATTAAACTGAAACGCTAATAATATAACATCACGGGGAAAGCAATCCATTGTAAATTGGAGTCGCGTTTATGACATGACCTTTCTTCTATTCCTTAGAAATTTCTTTTGTAGAACAAAATTTGAAGCTGACATGTTTAAATCAAACAACACGTCGAAAGGAGGCCCATGTACTGTGCTCTCGAGACGTTTCTTTTTCTGATGGTTTTAGGATAGTTTAAATTCTTAAGTCCAACATTCTATAACAATTTATGATTCATTTCTTCGTATTTAACATGTTTTTTACATGATAATGATAATAATAATGATACTAATAACAATGTTATTAATAATAACAAGGTTGTTGTTGGCGACCTTAAAACTCACAAAGCACTTACAGACTAAGAATGGAAACGCAACATAGCTAGCTTAAGGAGGCAGTTAACCCTAAATTTAGAAAAAAAGTTGATCATCCGTCAAATTTTAAAAGATACCTACAAAGAAAGTTTATTATATTGTTTTTTTAATTCCAGAGTTTTTTTGGCGAAATTTGAAAACCCCGCCAAAAACTTGTGTTTTAATTAACAGTGGTCATTAAAAATGGCCTTAGCAACCATTGATTACAGTTTGTTGATTTTGGTTGCTATGGCGCTTTTATACCCTGGTTTTCCGAAAAACGATCCAAATTTGCTCTTCTATAATCCACAAGTCCGTCATTTTAAAATTCATTTCGATTTTCTCACCCAGAAGTCTTTGCATGTTTTGCGGGCACATTTTCTCTTCGAGAGTCGAAATTGCGAGTGTGTTGTTCCATGTTATCAAGGTCTTATTCGGTTGTATTTGGAATTTGTCGATGGAACGAGAGGAACAAAGCTGCAGAAAAAGAAAAGGAAAGTTTAGATCGGTTCGGAGGAAAAAAAGGAAGGGTTTCCACGGGAAAAAAGCATGGCAAATTCAAAGGGAAACCAACACAAATGGCGGTCATGAAACAAGCGAGGAGACACGCAAGGAGCCACAACCAAGCACTTCCAAGGCTCAAAGTGAGTACGATAATTTTTTAGATCGGACTGCGCCAAAGAATATGTCAGAACTGAAGATTATGAACAGTTCTTTTGAGGATTTAAAGAACGAACATGGAGTAAGCACTCGTTCACAAACCAGTTCCTCACGAATGCAGAGTATAGAGGCGCTTGAGAAAGCACATGGCTTCAAACTTCAGGATGCCGAGCTGCTATCGCAGTGTATTAGCAAATCAGCTATTTGCAGCTCATGTAGAAATCCAAAATCAGAACTTCAGCTCTTTCAAGAAAACTCCAACCGTGATGGCCTTGCTGAATCATTGTATCTAAAATGCTCAACTTGTGATAGTTTCACACCTTTACAAACAAGTAAGAGGCTTGGTGGTAAGGGTGGTGGGGCCCATGAAGTGAACAGGAGGTCTGTGCTGTCTTCCCATCAATGGGGCCGTGCTGGTTTGGAGAAGTTTTGTGCTGGTATGGAACTTCCACCTCCAGTAACCAAGAAGGCCTACAACCAGCACATGAAAAAAATTAAAGGCAGGAAATCAGGTCCAAGCGAAAATCAAAGGCTGACAAGCTGTCTTATCAAGCTGGGGCATTTGGCACAAGCTCAAAACCAGAGGCAGATGGAAAAGGGAAAGGAAAAAGGAAGAACAGGCAACCCAGGAAAGAGGCAGACAGTTGCTTTACCTGCTGAGCCTGACACAAGTGAAATTGAAATTATGTTTGTGGCCCCAGAATTGGAGTTTGTTGCTGCCCCCAGAAAAATATCAGAAGTGCCTGATTGAACTGGTTTGTTGCTCTATTTGATGAAAAAAAAAAACATTCAAACCTTCAATGTAGACTTGTTGGACTACTTGTACCAAGTTAGATTATGTTTGGTGTCTTCTTCAGAGACATCTACTATTCAAAGACTCTGCATAGAACTTTGTTTGGCAATTTCTCAAATGTACATATATTTATACTCAGGGTACTTAAACAAGCACAGTTTGCTTGCTTTTTAACTGTTTTTGACAAAATTTTCAGTGGTTGTTTCTGAAATAATGTTCTGAGCAATGTATTATGGATTTTTGAATTAGTCGCGAACTGTCGCTGTTGCCATGGAAACATGGATATTTGGCCTTAAATGCCGTAAACATAGAAGAAACACAAAAACAGTAATTTATTGCAAAGAACATTGCATTTTGATTATGTACAGCAATTTTCATGTCAAATGAATTAATATTACCCGAGAAATCCTTGTTTGTAGATGACAGCCTTTGGTTTGTTTACCAAGGTTGCTATGGAAACAGTTGGTTGTCACGGCATCAAAAGTACCTAAAAAAATGCTGCTGTTGACATTGCTTGCATGTGCCAAGTTTGGTTTTAATTGGCCAATTTGAAAATATATTATCAGTTTTAATCTGTTTTCACTGATTTAGGGTTAACTGCCACCTTAACTCATTTCCGACGGTCCAAAAATCAAGCAAATTGACGGACATTTCATTTTTATTTAACATCTCCGCAGATATTTACAGCAGTGATCAAAGATATACCTCATTTTGAAGGGTACAAAATAGGCTTTCCAAACATGTATATTTCACATTCTAGTAAGCAGTAATATTTTCCACAAAAATTTAGCATGTTGCCTAATTTACATTTACCTATGCATACAATTTACATATAAATCCCCATAACCCAAGATGCCAGCCAATTGCTGAAAAGAGTTAAAAGAAAAAAGTTTTCTATTTTTATCTGGTATTATTTCTTTCAAATCTGCTTGAAAAATAGCAAATACAGAATTTAATACAATTTAATTTCTATAAGCCATTTTTACAAACACAAAATCGATAAAAACTTGTTTTTCAAAATTTCCGGGGAGCTATATCCATATGGGAATGTCCGTCAGAGTATGATGTCAAATGATAGGAAAAACCCTCCTCCTTAACCTCTCCTCACGCTCTCAAATCAGAATTTAAAAATTCGTCATGCATCTGTCACTAAAGTATACGAGCTAAAATTCACCAGGTGATTGGGTGCGTTCATTTACTTCCTGTGTGCCAAATTTGGAAGCAAAAGGAAGTAACGTAATATTTTGGTAAGTTTTCTAAATCATGGGGTCGTACAAGACCCCATAATCGTGCGTTTGACGGAAACGAGTTAAAGACATCACTAAGTAAATTATGTAATTAAGATATCTACCCATGGTTCAGAAAAATGGTTCCTAAAAAGAAATGTCTTAAGTTAGTTTTTTTGTAAATAGCTACAATTGCAGACTGTGATATGCACGTGTACAGGTCTGTTTCTTGCAGGGGCCTGGAACAGGACTTTGGCTTCATGAAGTTAAAGGGAGCAGGAAGATCGATGATGTTTAGTTATGATGAACTCCGTTCTCATTTTCCCTACCTCATCCCACAAAGACCCATTATTCCGTCATGCCAACCACCTCTGTCAGCGGTATACATGCCAGATTCACAAGCACATGCGTACTCCTACGATCTCATGCATGGCTCGCTCCAGTCCTATCCGGCATATGTTTCAGGAAGTCCGCATCCCCGTTCGAGTACGTGCACAAACGTGCATGCGCAGGAAAGCGCATTGAACTTATCTTCAGAAACAAGCGCTTTTGAGCCAATTTACTCGAGCAGGCTTTCAAAGGAAACGCGCTAGATGAAACGATCCTGATAAATGCCCGGTATGGCATTGTGTCTTGGATAATAGGTGGTGCTTTTTTGATAATGATGAGGCAATCGTATGTATAAATCTATAAGGGCGGTTTTCAATGACTGTCCTTAAAACCAAAACTAAAAGTCATTCCTCTGACCTATCACAGCAGATTCATGCAGTCCAATAAGCCAATCAAACCCCAACTGAAGAAAATGTTGCCAGCATCGACGCAGGAAAACGAGTGCGAACCAGTTGCGAATTGATGTTAGTTTAACTTCTGATTGGCTGAGAAACTTATGCGAGATTCCTTTTCCGATCACAAATTTTGAGATTGTAAAACAGATAAATAGCGCAATTACTTTCGACAGTCAAACGAAACCCGTCTTTTGTTTAGTTATTTCAGCTTGTTAGGAGTCGAAAGACTTTTGCTCGCATATTCATTACACACTTTCATATAATGCATGAGTTATCGGTGAAACCTTGTTTCCAAGTTATTCATCTTTTTCACTTATAGAGAAAATCAATGACATGGAAAAGAGTTGAGAGCATATTTCCTTACCTAATCTTGACTGCAACATTTTTTGAACGTTACAATAGAAAATGACAGATTATAATCCCGAATTTGCAAGCAGAAAACAAAACAAGCAAGTTGTATTAATACCGATCGATGATAGTCAATTTCTGAAATTCAATGACATTGTAATTGCATGTGAAATAAAATGAGCTATTGTTGCCGAAAGGACTCTTCAGTTGGAGCTACAGTGTTGCCTGTTGGTGACAAGGTGATGCCTTTTTCATTCTTTGTCATTCTCATTTTACGATTAGGGAACCACTTGCAAATAATAATAAACATACAAAAATTTCAACAGGTTGATTGTCTGAGTGCTGATGCCAAGTAATCCTAATCACAAAATTGAAATTGAATGCAAAAAGTTGAAAATGTGGAAAGGAATTTGAAAGTAAAATTTCTTCACGTATGTTGTTAACAAGTAATTTCAAGTGCAGTTTGAAATAAAATAGCACCGTAAATTTTTCGAAGACAGTAAATTACGCTCGTCCTATGGACTCGTGAAATATTTTTACTCCGGTTAAAATTTCTTGTGCTTATTTATTCCAAAGTTCATTCGAAGTTACTTTATTAACTATACAAACTTACATGTATTGGCCGATCACGCATTTGCTTGTGCGATCAATGGCCTACATTCAATTACACGTGCTTGAAACCAACAGAAAGAGTTCAGCTGATGACGTTCAGAAGTTAACTTGGCATCTTATATAATGTTAAGCCGGAAAAACTGCCTTGTGATACACAAGACGGCCATAATGATTGATTTATTAACAGACTCCTTCAAGTTTTAAGCAAAACACTCTCAACGCCATTTTTGGTAAGATAATAAATAAAACGGCTTCTAAAATGCATAAAGGAAAAAAAGGACTCTGAAAGGTTGAGATAATCATAGCAATCTTACCATCTGAAACAATAAACTCAGACTTGTAATCATGCGTGGGACCTACTGATTCCTTTTTATATTTCTCGCTCTAATATCAGCATTCTTGTTACACAGGGAAAGCCTAGAATCTCAACGCATTTCCATTTTTCAGTTTCCCAAGAGTTTGCCGATTATATTTAATAGTACATAATTGAATTTATAGTTTGTAATTTCATTTGTGATATATTATTTTCTACATTACACCTGTGCATGTGCACCAATGGCTCTGAAAGAACTTTTAACCTTCAAAAATTTTCGGTTACACGTCTACAGTACCATTTTTGAACAAAAAGCCCTTTAGTTACCCACTTAATGTTACGCATTCTCTCGAAATCATAAAACATGGATTATGTTCACAGTTCCGCCTTTGATACAGTGAAGAATCGTCGCAGTAAATAAACCTGAATTACTCCTACTGATACGATAAGAGCTGACTGTCCCACAGACCACCACTGGACTCTTTGAGAAAGATATTCAGCAGCCATTCGACCGTTCGCCTCTCTGAGTCTGTAGAAATTCTGATATCTTTGGATTAAATTCAGGTTCTCGTGCAGTGTAAGAGATGACTTTTCAAGCAGTGTTAGAGCTTTAGGTGTTCCCTCTTCTCCAAATTCAAAGCCCATGGCGTCTTCGCCTTGACTGAAATCGAAGTAAACCAAGTTTTCACCGATTGAGAATTCAAAAACGTTGCTAAAACAGATCTCGTACGTTCCATTTAGCGAAGCTGTGAATTTGTGAAGGTCATAGTCTTTCTTGTCTTCCTTATAGATGAATTCGCCTATGGGATCTCGGATGGTTACATCTATTCTTGGATCGGCGCCAGATATTGGAGCGTATTCCAGGGTACATTCTGTATTCTCGGCAATTTCCTCGAAGAAACAGTCAAACCCGCTTAGTTGAAATTGCAGATGGCGGCTGGCAGCTGGTGTTGATAATAAACACAAGGCCAAGAATATTGTTAAATAGCGAATCATCCTAGTTTGTTGTCCACGCTTCAGAGGATAACTGTAGTGAAGTCTTGTTGATAAACTCTCCTGTGCGACCAGACTAAAATTGCATCGACTATTTTTTCTCCGACCGAGCCAAAGGTTTCTTTTCACACAAATGTCTTCATGTTTTACTGAAATAAATGCTAATTCGCTGTTTGCGGAGATATTTGCATCCCAAAGAACTTAGTCGGCCACGTGGCGTGAGGTCAGCGCACGCGCCATTTAAGACCTGAAACTGATTACAAAAGACGAACAATTAACCTGACCAGGGTCGGGTTCGGTTTCTACAATAGCCAGTTTTAGTTTAAGCAGTCGACTTTGCCCAGTCGATCAGATTTCCAACCCTTTTCGATTAATGTGGGAAAATCAGCTTATTTCCAGACTTTTTCTTCTTTACAATTTAAAAGAAACACAGGCGCCACAAAACGATAGCCACCTAAACGCGTGCGTTATGAACCGTTTCAAAATGGTTCTCGTTCGGTTAGTATAGTTCAGTGAGCAACCAAGCGAAGCGAAATTTTTTTTTGCCCAGTAGAAGACAAAGTCATGAGCCACAACAATGTGCTGAGCATCTCAACCAACAGAAAACTTTTGATCTCAATATAAAGAGCCCGTGGGGGGACTCCGATATGGAATGGACGGGGATGCTCGTCGGAAATTTTGAGTTTAACCCCTAAAACAGACCAGTTTATAAAACAGACAAATAAAAAGTATAGTGACTTTTTGTTATGTTTTTGCGTGCAACCCTTAACGAGACCTTGACGGCTAAAAATAGTGACATTTTGCCCAGAATACCCTAAGCGAGACCAAAATCCGAAATTTACACCTCTAAGCGAGACGACGAGCATCCCCGCCCATTCCATATGGGAGTCACCCCCACCCCCCCCCCCCACCTCCCGGGATAAAGAGCTTTCCTTTGTCCTCTAAGCTGTAACCTGTATACCCACGTTTTGCATTGATCAGTTTCCGAAGCCAAAAATAAATTGCTCCAGCTTAAAAGAATAAAAAGAAGTAGGCTACAGCCGGCATACACGAGGGAGGAGGGAGAGCCCTCTTTTACGATTATTCAGATGTATAAACGTTGCATTTTAATTCCAAATCAATTAAGAAACCAGTCGGGGACGAGTACTAATAATGTAAATTTTAAAATGCATGTGGCGAGTGCTCCCTCATACACTGTAATAAAACTCGACGGGCATTTGAGAACACGAGTAAAATGTAAAAAACACGAGCCGCAGGCGAGTGTCTTCTACATTTCTCTAGTGTTCTCAAATGTCCGGAGTGTTTTATCACAGTGTAATACACGGCTTGGGCTTCTTCATTTGCCTTGTGATATAGATTTTACACGCTGCGAGTAGAAACACTCGACTGCTTTCTCGACTGCTTTTGCTTCCTCTTTTTTATAACCCTAACCTAACCTTCGCCATCTCTAACAAATGTTGATTAGAGGTAATGTGACGAAAAACAATAAAACACGCTTTATCTATGTTTAATACTCTGATAAAACATGAGTTTTTGACCAATCAGAGCGCGCGCAGTCGGATCTTATCTATATTATAATAAACGATACTGACGATATACACCAACACTTTAACCAGTGAAATTTCTTCCTTGAATATCATAACTAAAAAGAAATTTTTTATTTTTGATATAATTATAGAGCAGGGTTGGCGCAGAGGTGAGAGCGCTCGACTTCCACCATTGTGAGAAACTGGATAAATCAAACGAGTTGATTAAGTAAGTTATACCACCGTAAGTTAAATGGGAGGTGCTGACGTTTCGAGCGTTAGCCCTTCGTCGGAGCGAATGGCTAACGCTCGAAACGTCAGTCAGCACCTCCCATTTACCTTACGGTGGTATAACTTACTTAATCAACTCCTTTGATTTATCCAGTTTCTTGTGTTTCAATTTCCCACCGACGCAGCACCAGTTTCTTTAGAAACTATCCCCATAATACTTGTTTTCCACCAATGTGGCCCGGGTTCGATTCCCGGCTCCGGCGTGATATTTGAGCTGAGTTTGCTGGTTTTCTACTCTTCTCCGAGAGTTTTTTCTACGGGTATTCCGGTTTTCCCCTCTCCGCACAAACTGATTTGATTTGATTTCATTTAATATGATTTGATTTGATTTCATTTGTGCTTTACAGTGTCCCCAGTTAGTACGTCAGTGCTAAATACAGTTGACACTCAAATAAACTGGTCATTATCATGCCACGTAGTTCTTTTTAAAAGCTATAATTCCATTCGAAATCTACAAACCGCATCTCTTTTGTTATGGCTTAAGGCATTTTTCAGTGTTGTATTTCGAAGTTTGTTCTATTTTAGTGTTTTGCGGAACTCTTTAAGAGTTGCTTAGTGCCCAGGAAGTTGAATGCCTCACTGAACTGTGAACCTTTAAACTATTAAACTAAAATCATTATTCAGAGTAGAGTGAGATTTATCTCGAGAGTGTTTCTCTCGGTTTCGCACATGACGGGTGATGGACAAAACACTGACCCCCAGTCCGTGGACTGCCTAAATGGACTACCCCAATGGACTACCCAAATTCATTGTTCCAATACGATTATTCAAAATGGCACGCGTCGCTTCGCACAGCCTTCAGCCGCCATTTTGACTAATTATACTGGAACAATGAATTTGGGCAGTCCATTTGGGCAGTTCATTGGGGTAGTCCATTGGAGTAGGCCATGGACTGGGCATCAATGTTTTGTCCATCGTCTTCATGACATGCTGTTACAATTCTCTAACAAAAAGAAAACAACAATTAAAATAAAGCGTACTTTCTCGATCAGTTCGTGTACTTCACTATACAGCATGCAAGAAAGTTGAATAGCAATTATGAAGAAATGCCTAAATAAAGACGCACTTTACAAAATTTTACAACCCTACAATTCAGTATTGGTCAGCATTAAATCTATTTTACTTCCTCTATAATAAAGTCGTCCTTCTTCGAAACCGTTTTTATGAGAGCCTCTTAACTCTTCTTTGCTTCTTAAACCTCAAGTACTCTTCGCCAATGTGTTATTTTCAGTACCGATATCCAAACAGCAACACGCCTTAAAAGAGAAAACGTTCAAAAATGCATTCATTATCATTCATGTAAAACGAATGGTCACATACATGTTATATACACTGCATGAAAAATTTACAAGTTTCATGTCGGCATGCAGTGTGGTTAAAGATGGAACCGTACCTGATGTTTATGCGTCTTTTAACATGCTTTTGATCTTCTCATTGTTAGCGATGTCAATCAGCTTATTACCCTCCGGGTCCTCACCATCCGGGTCCGCACCCTGCAAAATGAAAACCGCTCAGTTCAGGGTCTGGAAGGTTATTCCCGCGATCAGGGATTTGATCAAAATATGGTGTGGGATTCGGGAAAACGCAAAATTCATTGACGGGAATCGGGAATTGACTGCTCTACAGGAAGCGGGATTCCCCAAAAGTTTTGCACGGGATACGTGACTTTTAACCTGTCTATCGGGATTGCGGAAAATCTTCACAACCCAAATAGACGTACCATCAGCGAAAGCGAATCTGCTAGGCGAACAGTAATCGGATCAATGGACAATTGTGCAACTGTGCACCTACTCCTCCCCTAACCCAACAAGTTATAATAAGGTAAAAAGTTAGCGTTAATGTTGGGTTAGGGGAGGGGTAGGTGCACGGTCGTCCAGATTCCTCCATTGATACCAGTAATCAAACCAAACCAAAGAGCTTGTCTGATTAATAATTATTTAATTGAAACTGTGAAAGTACGGGATGCGGGATTCTAGTGAAAAAGAAGCAGGAATACAGGATTAGAACTCCCCCCCCCCCCTTCAAGACCCTGTCAGTTATTACATCAAAGCAGAGGAGGTCACACAACTTGGTTTCATTGTTTCACTTTACGATAGGCAACAATATCTGCCACTGCATTAACTTTTAACCATTTTGATTTGTTAAGTCCTTTACAACTTGATCTGTATCACCAAATGAATTGTGTGAAGAGACAGATATGGGGTTTACTTAGGTGTAAAAACCTGTTTAGTTTTTCTTTGTTTTTTTTTTCACTATTATTTTGCTAGTCTCTGTTGTTTTGCCTCCATCATTTTCTTTGCTCTACGTCACTCGTGGAAGTAAAAGGTTTTTACACCGAGGGCCAGATTTTGTCTAGTATTTAAGTTCAAAAGGTAAGCTTGGATAACTTACCCTTTGGAGCAAATACTCCACAAGATTTGGATTCTCATTCAGTACGGCATAGTACAGCGGTGAACAGTCGTCTTCATCAGATAGCTGTAAAACATAACAGTTGGTTGTGCAACTATTACATGGCCTTAACAGGAGCGTATAGGCTCCTTGTCTCACAGCGATACCTTCAGTTCTAGAGACAAACCCCCAAACACAACGCATGCTTTACTATAACAGTTTTTTATCTATATTTCTTTTCAACACTGCCTAGCAAGACTCAATGGCAATCCCATTAGCGTCCAGTCTTCCCTTTTACCTCTTTACCTTCGGGTTGTAATATGAGGCGCTGTTAGGGGGGGCTCTGTATCCCTAAAATACCGGGGGCAGTTATAACTTATCTCTAAAATTACCGAGACTGTTAACCCCAAAATTACCTATCTTTGGACCCTTTACTGTTCTTAAACCGTTCGCCGGTGATGCAAATACTTGGCAAAAGTGACCAAACGTGTGAAAATTGAGAAATCAAAGCTATTTTGTGTTATCCCTAAAACTATCTCAGTTATCCCTTATTCCTAAAATTATTCAGTTTGCCAGTTATCCATTTTTTCCTAAAACCCCTAACAGGGCATCCAATATGTTCGGCGAAATTAAAGGCATTTTCTTTTCAGAGAAACGTTAGATTTACTGACAGTTACTGTGTAATCTAAGTGTAAAACTCAGTCATCAGATGAGCTTTTTTTCATCCGATCCGTTCAGAGAAATGTCGCCTTTCGACATTAGAAAATGGCTTGTCAAAATGTAGAATTTCATCAAAATGCCAGCAAGACAAACAAGGGAGAGAGGTTCGTTTGCACAATCGCAACTCTGACAGGAGGCTTTACTGATCGCGGAAAATTGGTGTTATTGTTTGCTTTGCAAAAGGTCACTAAATGTGCATTTTCAAAAAAAAAACATCCATTAGCAAACACGTTAAATCACCACTATTGCTCGGTCTTAGTACCGCTGATCATCCATCCTGTACCTTTTCTGATAACTTGAAACGTGGAAACTTGAGTCAATTTTTAAAAAATAAAACTGTTTTGTTTGCGAATGAATACATAAAAAAAACCCAATAAACAACTTAGCGATAGTCACTTAGTGGTTCATAGGGCACCCAGGACAGTACATCA
The DNA here is from genome assembly GCA_949710005.1 of Ricordea florida. Classification (NCBI taxonomy): domain Eukaryota; kingdom Metazoa; phylum Cnidaria; class Anthozoa; order Corallimorpharia; family Ricordeidae; genus Ricordea; species Ricordea florida. The sequence continues at coordinate 990,370 of OX453273.1, forward strand.
AATGGCCCCTGTGCGCTGCATTTCGTGGTATACAATCAAATCCTGTGTCTAGTGAGTTGTGGTCAATTTTTCTGTCTTTTATCTTGAGTAACGGGAACGTAGCAACACGCCTTGAACAGTAATCTGTACTTTGATGTACTCTAGATATCAGATAGCTGATCATCCCGTGGAATAACCAGCACGCCTGAGAATCTCGTCCACCATGATAAACTTTGACAGTAAACAAGGTACGCGTTTCGCCGTTTGTTATTTCCTTTTCGTGGTGACATCAGATGATCACGATTGACAAACTGATTGACAGGTTATTAACCAATCATTAAAACTAAACTAAAGGTTGTTTACAATCTTCTTCAAGGAAAATAAAGTATAGCAAAAGCTAAATTGAGAACAGAGTTAAGTTTAGTAAACAAAGTCTAAACGTTTCAGCCAAAACTTTGCCTTCATTGTCGAAAGGTCGAGAGGTCTCGAGCAAAACTGGTATAAAATGCAAATTTTTGTGAGTGGGCGTCGCAATCTCGAATCACGTTTGTAAGTTATATCGTGCCTTTCTTTCCTGCGTTTATTTTGTTCCCTTCCCTGAAAAATCGAAAAGCACGTAGTCCATGCGGGGTTTTTTCTTCTTATCTATAAATACTTATGGGTTCCTAGGGTGTAACGTTTTATGTGAGACACCGTTCAAGAGGGCCATATCAACTAATATAATAAAGCCTTTGATGAAACCAAGAAAAGTCACTCACATTTACATCCGCTCCCTTGCTCACAAGATATTTGATAACGTCCAACTTACTGGCTTGAACGGCAATATGGAGAGGACTTCGGCCATGTTGAATCGGAGAGTTCACTTGACTACCCTAAAATTACAAAATACCCGTCAGTGAGGTTTCGAACAAATCACTAACCAGATAACTCATTAATTAGACAAAAAGTACAACGTATATGTTACTAGAAAATGAAAGTGATCTTTGAGATAAAATTATAGATAATTCCAGTACTGGCTGGTTAATCGCCTACGTAATCAATGTGCCATTGAGCTTAGAAAACAATTCATTTAGCATTTTCTTTAGATGGTGAAATGATAGTTCGAGGTAAGCGTGATGGCACGATTCACATCGTTACATCCGTGACTCTGGCGTTCCTGTTTATCGACAAAAGGATATTTTCAAGAAATTACAGTATAATATACTTACAGGTCGAGAAAATTTCTCTTTCACAACGTCGAGGTTTCCTGATCGAATAGCAGTTACCAAGATGCTCATTTTGTACAGAGGGAACGAAACAAGATGAGTGTGATGAGTTTGAGTATCCACTCGTTCAACCCGACAGCGTGAATGACAAGACGCTTAACATTTTTATACTTATTAAGATTTCCCTTTGTCACGTGACCGAGTAACGCGCGGGAAATCATAGTTGATGACCTTTCAAGATAAGAAGATAACAGTATAACGCCTTTAGTTACCTATGCTATGATTGACAATAGAAATCTTTTTGATTCGGTGCTCATTACTCGGGCTACCTGTGGTAGCACGAGTCTAGGTTTCGGTTTCCTATAAGTCTATCGACAACGTCGAGAATGAGCAAGCCTGCGCTGCTCACGGTCTGCGGTGTCCCTGAAGGCATGAAAGCGAGGCGCCTTATTCGCAGACATCCTCGTGCTGCGAAGAGTTTATGCGATGACTATGAAGAATTATTTTTCTTCTGTGACGCTCACCACTCTCACAAACGCACACGCCGTTCGCGGTAGACCCTCACTAAAAGGTGTCGAGCATATTGGAATCTTTCAAGATGATACATGTGGTTCCAGAATCAAGAGCCTTTGGACTTATACCAATGACAGTGGGGATAAGTTTTTTATTTATTTCTTTTGTTTACAATTTTCAACAGTTTCTTTTGCAGTCTATCGTTCGTTCAGCTATCAGTAGCTAGCTTGTTGATCGCTGCCCTGTACATGGTTCTGGTTGTACTACATTTCATAATTGTGTCGGCAAAGACTTTGATAGACTCTCTACAAAATGACTGTGATGTATTGGAAAAAGCTGTTCAATTATCTGTATTTGTTCATCCCAATAAAGAGTCCCATTTATTAGAGGAATGCAGGTCTCGTTATGCTAAGTTCCGTATTCATCAGTTTGAGCAAAAGCCTCGTCTTATTCAAACTCAAGTTTTTCTACCTGTCGTGTGGAAAGACATTAGCGGGAACAGGCGAAATCGGAAGAATAGTATATCCGATTAAGGAGTAATATTGTTGTTTTTCCCCACATATCGCTTCTTCGCCGTCGATAACTTGGAATCACGATGAATGGCATCAGGTTTCACAATTGTTTTTCTACCGTCGTAACCAAAGAAGCTGATCAGTAAACATTAATCCGATTAGTAAACAAACCCAATTATCACTGAAATTTCTGTAAAACCTTAGAAATCTTTCTGATAAAATCACTCAGCAACACGACGTCGACAAGAATTGCGGTGCGATATACAGTCTGGTAGGTTTTTTGCGGTCGTGGAATCAGCCATATAGAATACAAAATATATAAACCCAGGAGCTCCTGATAAACCTTAAGCGTAAACTGACATTCACGTTTGTTCGAAGCGGTATTATAAAGTGTAGCCCGAGTGAACGCTCCCGAGAGCGTCTAGTTTTTATTCAGTTCAGTAGGGAATTCATACAGATTTCTCTTTGTTGAATTGTTGCCATTGTTGATACTTATTCGAAATGCTCGTATCACATAATGAACCACAGGATACCTACACTTCCGACTCTCATCGTTTATTCCCACACCACCCCCTTCCCGGACGGGGTGTGGAATGGAGCTACGCACGGTGTACTATTTGCTCTAACTGTTGTTGATCGTGATTTCGCATGATTCCTTAGATAGAGTTTATGACTGTTTTACACTGACAATATTAGTTTGGTATCATATGTGTTAAAGCGTTTTTTTTCTTTTATTTTTTTTTTTCAAAAAATAGAGGATTATATTTGTCAAGGCATCGAATTCTGACATTTTCGGATCATGTGTACTAATGACACCCGCGATCGAGTGTCGATCGATACTAGCGATCGACACCTCGATCGACCCGCGACCGACATGCCGGACGCCGCTCGGTCGCCATGTCGACCGATACATCATTGACACTCGAACAACAACGGGCGATAGTCGGTCGAGTGTCGACCTACTCATATGTCGGGCGATAGTCTCCTGCTAGTCGGTCGATAGACTGTAGACACTCGGCCGATACTTTATCGACGCTCTGCCGACAGACACGGTCCTTTTTAAAAAAAATATATAAAAAGAACAACATTTTAAAAGATTAGTGACATCGGTGAAGGTTTAAACTTTCGAGAATATTCGGCGGTCTAGTATTTTATGTTTTTTTTTTAACTAAAAAGGGTGCATGTTTATTGAAGGAGGGATACTGCGAAGAATACATCACCGACATACCACCGATATATCACTGACAGACGATCGACATGCTACCGACAGCCGACCGTAAGGTAGCGATCGACACGTCGACCGACATCGAACGTGTGGTCATCGCTAGCATCGATCGCCACTCGATAGAGTGTCAACGAAAATTGAAAGTCTGTCGACCGTGTATCGACCGAGATGTCCATCGAGTGTCGATCGCGGGTCGACCGACCCGATCGCTAGTATCGATCGACACTCGATCGCGGGTGTCATTAGTACACATGATCCACATCTACTGATACGGCTTGCTAAAATCGCCGAACGCCGTTTTCGTACCTTTAAATTTGACAGTAGGATGCCCAAGTAATTTTAGACCTAAGGCAACGTAACCCTAGAGGTCCTGATCAGATTTTCAAATTTGTCGGACTAGGACGTTGCCTTCCTAGATGTATCTTTCTTGTACGTTTGTTGAGGCATTCTAGTTAAGAATGAGACCATTTCCGATTTGCCTTGGGCTTATTATACATACTTCGCCCTCCACCCGCGATGTCCGAATGCGGATTCTTAAGCAGATTAACTGGAAGGATAAACTATGCCAAACGTGACACTTCACCCAAATACGCTGCGTCAGAGATTCCGCAACTAGTGTTGTAAATTTGAGAAATGTGTTCGACCTTGGTGAAAGACACATCAATAATTGTGCGCTCCATTAGAACATCATCGACTCTTTCCGCTGAGTAGACAACTGAAAATACCAACCTTGTCGGCTCCAGACGAGGGAAATTTGATAGGAGTTTTGCAGCCAAATAATCACGAAAAGCAATCAAGCATTTTATAAGGACTATAAGGCCCATAGTTACACCTTCCTCCTTTATTTTCTGCCCAGTCGAAATCTAATATCTTGTGTGAACGATAAAAAGAAGAATAATTGGAATAAACGCATGTATGGTGGTTTAGTTGTAAATAAATCGTTGTTTGAATCTCGAAAGTGGGGACTATTGAGGGCAAAAAGAAAAAGAAAAAGGTACAAAAGAAAATATACAATAAGGTACAAAAAAAATACAAAAAAAAAGGTATGAACGTCGTCCTAGCCCCTGTCACGTACACGTTGCACTGCATCTCGTTAGATGACTCCGCTGGAGGGGTGGGGAGGGGGAGGGGGTTTGCGGGTGAGATACGCGTTGCTTCAGGAATGTTTCGGTAGGGATGTACCGCTCGTACCCAGGAACTCTGGATCGTGATTACTGTAGGTAGTATCGGCTAACACATCAACCGACATTCGACCGATACTCGGCTAATACACAACCGAGACTGGACCCACATTCGGTAGATATATCAGTCGACATATCGACCGAGTGTTGGTCGACATATCGGTCGCTAGTGGCGGCCGACGCTACCTACAGTAAACATGATCCGGAAATCTTACCCGACACCAGACTTAGTTCAGCTGAATTTTGCTTCTCTAGGCCACATTAACTCATTTAAGGAAGGGGGACTGGTGTGATTCAGAAAGCACCATTAGAAAATTGCATGACCCCCCATTGACGAGGTAATTGTTTCGGATGACCTCTCCCAATTTCTAATACAACAGAGAGCTGTTTATAAGAGAGAGCACAAATCAAAAGAAAGAGAGGTCAATTTCGGATTAAGACATTATGACATAAAAGTATTGCTAAAATATTTCACGTGATCAGAAGCCCAAGATGGTGATGGGATTCCCCTTTTCCCTAATTTTTTGAGATGATTCCCCCTCAAAAGCAGTTTTCTCACATGTCCTCGCCTCCCCCCCCCCCCTCCCAATCTCACCAGCTCCACCCTCTCTCGTAAAAAATGAACGGTCCCAAAGCTGAGGCAAACGCTGCAGGATTTTCAACCTCCCTGGCCAACATGCCCTCTACATGGCAGGATTTCGACAAAAAATCCGCATGCACCTCGCAGGATTGCTAAAAAGCTTAAAGTTTGCTGACATTCAAAGAACGGGTATTCGTTAACGAAGTTCTCCAACTGATGGTGATTGGTAAGCGATTGTAATTGGCCTCGTACAAACGTTCACTCGGATGCCGTCAGATAATTCTCACACATCGCTGCTATATCCGTTCGTCTGAGGTTAATAAAATGACAGACTATGAAACTTGCAACATTGTCCATTTATTACCAAAACAAAGACCACCTACATCTTTCACGAAAGCTACATTATTGCTAGGAATATTAAAGATCGATAACTAACTGGCGCCATTGAACATAAAAAGAAGATATAGCTAGAACCTTAATAATTATGTTACAAACTCAGGAGAGGAAATCTTCCCTTTTATGCCATAACTTCATCGATAAATGTATATTATAACAATAATCTTCTGAGGCATTGATGGATATCATTTGTTGTATATTTTATCTTGTTTTCTCAATCAAAAATTAGTTTTATTCAGCTGTTGCTTTTGTTTATTTGATACTAGGCGAGCAATCCTTGATAAAGTATATGACAAGGTTGACGCTCGGAGCCAAAATACGTATTTGCACCAATGAGAAACTGAAAAGAACGTTTCAGCCTGAACATCCATGTTTAACAGTTGAAAGTTCTGCCATATTACATGACTTCATGTTTCAGACTTCTTGGTAGTCAAATGAATGAGCCTATACCATGTATACCTTTAAAAAAACCTAGTGGTTTCTAGTTTTCTTATGAGAGGGCTAAAAAATTTTGTTTTTATCTAGAACTAAGGAGCATGCATTACAATGTGACCATGTTTGTTTAAGTGTTCGTCCGTGCTCTACAAAATGTTGCTTCCACTTAGAACTTTCCCACAATGTGCGCAGAATTTGTCAAACAGGTTTATCCTGTACCCGCACCTACTGCAAAAGCGGTTGGCTACACGTCCGCAGCCCCTTTCGGCTCTGGCCTCCCCACTATGAGCTGCAGAAGGGTACTTGAAACTCCCTCCTTCCGGCTTAGGCTTTACAAGTAAAGGTGGCGGCAGAGATGAAGGAGGGTAAATCCGAGATGGCGAACACGCGTGAGGTGTTGAGAGCGGCCTTGGAATCAGGTTGTGAAGAAAAGGCGACGCATGATTTACAGTGGAAAAACCGCAGCCCCCTAGCGCAGTCATTTTAAGACTTCGCGACTCATGCGAAGACAACAGGAATTCGATGGTTTCTATCACATTACCATGACAACCTTGAAGGATGAGCTCTAAAGTTCCTTTATTGTGATGAGGAAATAGTTTACCTAGGAGCTCCAACGGAGGATACCTTAGAGACAAGGCGCTGATTTCCTGGGACAATCGTGGAAAGCTCAATTCTCGAGATCTTTCACACAGACTTTCTAAAAGAAACTTACTGTTACCCATGATACTCTCTGGAGCGGAAGACGTTCGCTCCTCGCTGGAGTGGTCATCTTTCGAAGAAATTTCCGGAAATCTGTTCTCCTGGGGTTCCTTTTTCACCAGGATTCCAGGGGAGAGTGCTAGCCTCTTTGGACTCGGGCTTTCCTTGCCAACGACATCTGCTGAACTGAATCGCTTTAGCGACTCTATCAAAAAAGAAATAAGAATGTCTTGTTGTTTTGACTAGTGAGTTCTCTCAGTGTTGCTTATATTTCGTAATTAAAGACCGAAAACACGGAGTCACCGCGCTTCAAAAGGTGACTTTCTACTTGAAAGATATCTTTGTTGTCGACGGCGGCTCTAAAATGTCTTCAACTCTCGCGCTTTCATTCTAGTTTTTCTCGTACAGTACATGATGAACAGCCATTTTTGTGAGTGTATATTGCCTTCAACTAATACTGCAAATGTGTTATCGTACGGGTTGTTTGCTTTTGTTTTTTGAAATTAACCTGTGATCCTCAGTCTTTTTTCCGCGCCTTAGATTGTAATTCTTCCTTGATACTGTCATCTACCTAAAGCAGTAAGCGTGACCTTTTATTCACCTGTAGTTGGCGAAATTTCTGTTATTCTTCCCTCCAATTGAGGCAGTTCAGTTTTTGAAGACTGGTGATGAAAATGGTGATGGTAGCTGCTTGAAAAACCTTAAAAAGTGAAAAGGAAATTTACGTCACTTAGTTTGGGGCAAAGATCTCATGGATATACCTCTGATGGGGTTCCATATCATTTGCTGCCAATATAAAATATCAAAACTTAGTATTAAAACGATAGATAATACTAATTACGAAGTTGTAAAACAAAAACATTTACCTGAAATCTACATGTAGTAGGGAAGAATGATCTAACTTAGCTAGAGCATCTAGCATCTTTCTGCATTTAAAACGCATTAAAAATGTCGGTAGATTACCTCCAAACCCACCAGTCTGACAAACCATGGAGTAGGTCAATCTTGCGTTCTCTAGTTCCCGTTGATACTTAGCCCTCAGCTCAGCTCCCTTTCGCTGCTGCCTCAGTAGCGCCACACGCGCTGCAGTGACCCTTTGTCTCTCTGTGATCAGCTGACACTTTGAGCATGTGCAGTCTCTCCAGCGACAGTAGTGCTTATGCCCCTTGAGCCATGACACCGCACCATGTGTACGACAGCGGGCGCATTTTGGAATTCGATGGTGAGAGGTTAGGGAGGTGTCCTCTTCACTGTTTTCAATTTCTGTTGTGTCACTCATGACCACGGAAAATACCTAGAAGAAAAAAGAAAATTGTATGCTTAAACTATCTACTATGGCCTTGGAATAAAAGATGCATTTTTCGATAATGTCACACTCAATTTCGCATAAAGCAAATTCACATTCTCCCAATAGGAGTTGAACCTACGACCTTACTATTTGCTATCGTTTTGATTCTTAAATAACATATCTTCCATTTATACCATTAAACTAGTGCAAGGCGTGGTTTGAAGAACGAATTTAATGATTCAACGCTATGCCGCATGTTCTAATCAATTTGTTTACTCTCACTGAGAGAGACAAAGCGACGCTGATTTGTTTTTAATTTTATTTGCCATCTATGTTTTACAAGCGATTCTACAATCTACAATCCATTGTACTCCTCGCCCCTGCCCCACCCTGCCCCTCCCTCCCCTCCCACAATGAAATAAAATAAAACAATGAGTTTATAAGGGAAGAGGTCAGAAAAGGAACAAGAACAAAGGAGAAGTCATTTTTCATATCTACGTTATGGTATTTCTTGATTCTGTATTTAAGAAATATTTTATCGACGAAGTCTTGTAATAAGATTGGTTTATTGTGCAGTTTGTCGGTGTCAATAAAGTATTTCATAAATAGCATGACGTAATTGAATTTCTTTATTATTCCCTTGTCTTGTGGGTCAGAGGTGATGCCGAATAGCCTTTCTTCATGTGATGGATTAAACATGGTGTTGTTTATAGCATTGAACCAGTTAATAACCTCCTGTACAAAGATCGTAACAAAGTGGCAATCCCTATAGTATGGTCAATTGCATCTCGTTCTCCGCAATATATCCAATTATCGTCCGTTTTGTTTCCATATCGATAGATTTCTCGTTTGGTCACTATAACTCGATGGATTAACTTGAATTGAAATTCTTTTAGTTTGGTCTCCCTATATATATACATTTTCCAAAGAGGCGAATACCCTTTTCCAGGAATCTTCATTTGAAGGAAAGGTCATTGCTCCCGTTTCTCAGTTTGACCGGTTTGGTCTGCTGTGTGGAGTTTTGTACATAATAATCTATAGAAGTCACTAGTTTTGATTTTATTCAAATGTAATTCTACCACTTCGTTCAACTGAAGACTAAGATTGCTCTTCTTTACTAACTGGCTCCATTGATTTTGCTGTAAGTACTTAATGTTTCGGGATAGCAATGATAACTTGATAGTATTGGAGGAAGTTTGTTTTCCAGATAAGTTTCTCGGTAAATTCTTTTGGTAGGACACAAGTTGATCAGTATTACTCAAGAGATCTTGTATTGACAGGATATCCTTTTCGAACCATTCAGGGATAAACACAGTTTTACCGCCAACAAGAATTTCCTTGTTATTAAATATAATTATATCCTGTCCTTGGTAGCTATATAGCATTTTTAGTTCATTGAAATAAATTAATATATTTTGGTAGAACAATGGGATTGATTTGATGTGTTTCGCATCATAATTACTCCTCAACAAGAAGTTTAAAGCACCAAATTTTCTCAGGAAATAATCAGGGACCGTTTTCCCTGGTGTCAGCAGTCTTGGAATCCAAGCTAATCTTAGAGCTTTAAACATGATTTGGTTGTCAACCATACGTATTCCAACTCTTTCTAGATCTTGATAGAGCCCAGTTCGTTTGATTTTATCATTGCTATTCTTCCATAAAAAACTAAATAGCTTTGTTTTCACTGTATCTATGACTCCTTCAGGGACATTTAGAATTGTCGCCGAATAAATTAATTGTGACAATCCCAAAGACTTAATTACCATCATGCACCAATCCAAACAATGTCATAATTTTTAACTCTCTGCGACACTGATGGTAATATTGAAAGGTCAGTCGCAAGAGAAACATTTTATTTAGCGTTTTCAGTATCATGAGTGACTGGGCGGGATCTGAGTTGTTCATGAATAATTTGAGTTTAATTCTTGCTGTCGCTTGAATAGAGTCAACAGGATCAGATTCGAATGTATCTTGCTGCGTGAAAGTCTTTCAGCTTATTTAGCGAAGATTCGTACAAATGTTGTCACTTAACACCAACTAAGCTAAAACCAGAACCGTTTGAACCAAACATTTTTGGTTGAACCATGTTTAAAATTTACATCCTGGCAAGGTATTTCAGTGAGTTAAAACCTGCTTAGCTGTGTACACGTGAAGTGATGTATATGGTACAAACGTAAACCAAGTTTAATTTAACTCAACCACTTTAAAATATATTTAAGTGTTTAATGTAAACGGGGTACAAGATAGTTTGTCTCAAGAAGCTGTTAATAAATTGTAATGGCTATCAAAAAAAAAATTGAAATAAGTATTAGAATTCCTTTTTTAACCCTGCCGAGTTTTAATTTATTGCAATTAACAAATTGTCGTTATTATCAACATTATTGGTCTCTATCTTCAGTCAGCCACCTGATGAGGTTGTTTATCTGCATTTACTCATGCAATATACAAACTTGGCCAACTTCCCAACAGGAAGACGCTCCGGCTTAAAAAAATTTTTTCAAGTGATTGTTTTCCTTGAATTTGAAGAAACTAACAAATACCTGGACTTTTATGAAATAACTTGCACTTTCAAATAAGATAGGTTTATCAACAAAATGCACTTTGCTGCAATTCCAAAGCAAATATCTGCTTTACCGCCATCTTTTTTCCTCAGCTTAACATCGTCAGTGAACCGCGGGTTATATCGTTTAATACAGCAGTCCAATGGAGAGTTCCAGTACAAACAGTCAGTACTCAGTGCTTTACACTTCTCGTAACACTGGTCTGTGCCTTATTTTAAGAGGATTCGCTGACATAGGCTAGCTCCATTCTCATGTTGTCTTGTTTTCTCCACCGACACAAACAGTACTAAACGAAGAGCTAGGAAGTGATGGAAGACAAAACTTTCATTCGAATGGTTACACTGCTTGCTGCAGGTTTCATCTGCTGTACATGTTTTCAGGATAAAACCCAACTGTTTAATAACGTATCGGATTTATCATTTTGTTCAGTTTTGTCTTAGCTTGACTCTGTTTTTTATTTTCTTTTCTATACCTCTTCTGCTCCAAACAAAGTGCAGTGTCCAAATGAAAGTTTCATTTTAAATAAACAATATCCTTGATAAAATAAAACTTATACGGGTTTGTGCAAACTGCTCACTGAGGTTTGTGGGGGAAGTTTCTTAAGAAACTAGTGCTGCGTCAGTGGGGAATTGAAACACAAAAAGTTGGGAAAATCAAACAAATTGATAAAGTAAGTTATACCACCGTAAGGTAAAAGGGAGTTGCCGACGTTACGAGCGTTAGCTCGTGGTCAGAGCGAATGAGATGGGTTTGCTGTTTCGCTGAGATGGATTTGCTTTTAACCGCGCTTTCCATCGCGCTCAGCCATTTATTCAGTACTGGCTCATTACTGACGGCGCAACCTCATTGGCTCGTTAAATACATCACTCAGCACTTAGTAATATGTTGTCGGTACATCGTCCATTATTAGAATAAAAAAAACTTCTTTTTCTAGGTACTCATGAAAAACCTTTGAAAAACCTTTTCCACTCATGATTGCAATATTTAAACAAATAAATATTGGCATTTCAGCTGAGAAATGAAGTCGAAGTTCGACTGAAAGGGGGCAATTGCGGTCTAGCTAAGGCCACAAACAATTCGTATTCTGTGTTGTTTAGAATGCACTTATCTTGGGGAGTTAGCTGCGGAATTTAAGGCGAACCTGAACGAAGTGATTCCTCTAATAAGAGTCAGTATTCACCTCAGAAAAATGCAGTAAAGACATGCCGGCCAGAATCCCTACTGTTGGTTTTGGCGGTGGAAGTTTAAAACAATGGTGTTTCTCGTCTTGTCTGTAGCAGCCATCTGCCGGTTTTACTTGGAAATGTAGGTGATTTTATAAAAAACGGTACAACCAAAATTTAAGTAGATTAGGATATCAAACCTCTAACAACTACTCACTCATTACTCACTCTCTCGCTCTGCATGTATCTTGTTATCGCAGTGAAAGCATGGTCCTTTTTAAGTGAAGAGACAGATATGTACTGCTTGTACATGTTGTTTTTCGGTTTCCTCCTTGGAACTCTTAATAAACAGTTCACGTCAAATTATATTGGCTTCTCTGCCAAGAGCAAGAGGCGAAAGACCTCGTTTTATTTCCTGTTTATTTTAAGTAAACGTTATACCTTTACAAACTAGGCGCCGCAAATGGAAGAGTACTAAACGCATAAAGAAAGTGAGACCGAGGGTTCGAAAATTGTCATTCTGTTAACGGATCAAATCAACTTCATAGCAAAAATGTTCAAACTTCAAGCCTTGGAGTTGTTGAGAAACAAGATAAAACCACATGGTGATTTCCTTTAATTTAAAAGAACGAAGCCGGACTGAAACCATTCCTGTTTCCCATCATAAGGTTACACTTGGGAGTCCTCTAGGTGTTAAACAAAGTTACTTTTGTTTCCATTTGGTAGGATAACTTTGAACTCAATCTATGTAACAGCAATCACTGTAAGAGTTGTTTGCGATCTGTGCACCCCCAACTTCTGTTCATATCATAACAAAGACGTCCCAGTTGGTCTACATGTGCTACTTATGTCATGAGAAAATATTGGAATGTCAAGCAAGTACAAAATATGAAAAAAGGTGAAAAGTTATAGGGGACTATAAACGTACCGTCACGCCAAAATCGTAGTTTTATGGAAAAGGGGCAGGCAGCAAACAGGCAGCACTTCTTGAATTGTTGGGATGCACTATTGTTCACGGGCTGGACGGTTCGGGGTATCTGAGCTCCTATATCTGACCGGCGTCATAAAATGACTGTTGTTTTCGTAAAATATGTTAGGGAGGGGCACAAACCATTAGTGCTTGCTGGTGGTAACTTGGACTGTAATTACGCGATAAGAGAACTATAAAAGCTTTTCAAAATCACATCTGTCAAGGATACGTCAAAGCAAAAATTGTTGCTACCTTTGAAAAGAATCTAACCAGAAATAACGCAATCCGATATGGACATTGCTATAAACTATTTCCTTCCTGCTTTTAGCTAACATACATATTAAGACAGTGTAATACAAAAACATTTCAATTGCAACCAAGTTAAGTAATTGGGTTGTAATGAATTTTTAATACTCCAGAAGAAACTTTTGAGAGCGAAGGCCTCTTCATACGTCCAATATACTCCTAATCCAGCTTAATTAAGGTTTTGAAGTTTTGCAAGAGAGCATTCACTAAAATTATTTTATGGTCAAATTTTCATTAGTGTAGTAAGCGATGAAACAAAGCATATTATCCTCGACAATGTCGTTGAATTTGTGATTAGGATACCTACATATCCACTCGGAAGTTGTTGTTTTGTCTTTCTTAATGATGCAGTTGTTGTTGAAAAAAAACACATGTCATCGTACAATGAAAATGCTCTTCAAGGTTACATATGTACCAAAACAGAAGTTGTTCGAGCAAAAGCGCGTAATCATGATGAAACGCTTGGATTTGTCGAGTATGTTGCAGTTGTAAAGCTTCAATTGACACGACAGCATGAGTAGAATGATTTATCCTGTCACTGATACCTGTTTAGAAATTTCGTCGCAGGTGTACACGTCCATTATGGTTGATGATTATTTTCTCGCCTAGAGGGCCATTGTTAAAATTAATCCACCCGTTATATTAGCACTTCAGATAACTCACTCTTTCTACAGATAAGCACCACAACATGTTGAAACATATACCACAACGCATTAACATCACAGTTGCCACAAGTAAACCTATTCTTAACCAATTTTTAATACAAACCTCGTGAGAAAGCGGGTTTTGGTTTTGCCTGTTGCTACTTCCAAAGCAAAGTTAGGTAATGCTCTTATGGAAGGCATGAAAACAAGTAAAACTGCGAAAATTGTATGTGACTCAATTATGAAAAAGGTTATTAAAGGAAGTATTAAAGATTGGATGTTATGTTTTTTGTTTTAACTAAGCTAATCCTTTCACTAGGACCCAGATATGCTATAATTTGAATTGTATTACTTTGTTTGCGTTCAAGTTATTCACTTTGTATAGCAGAAGGCAATTCCATGAGTATGTGTGAAAATGAAAACAAACTTTTTTCCACGACGGTACTCTGTCTCCACGCGTACTACCTCAAATATCGTAATGTTTACAACTCAGTAATAGATAATGAATGCTGTTACAGCTACTGCTGCTATTGTAACTACTTCGACTGAGGACTGCTACTATAACTAGTAACTACTACTACTACTACTACTACTACTACTACTACTACTACTATTACTACTACTATTACTACTACTGCTGCTGCTGCTGCTGCTGCTGCTTCTACTACTTCTACTACTACTACTACTACTGCTGTCACTACTACTATTACTACGACTTGTACTACTACTACTACTACTACTACTGCTACTACTACTACTACTACTATTACTACTACTGCTACTACTATTACTACTACTACTACTACTACTATTACTACTACTGCTACTACTATTACTACTACTACTACTACTACTATTACTACTACTACTACTACTACTATTACTATACTACTACTACTACTACTATTATTACTACTATTCACTACTATTACTACTACTACTACTACTACTACTACTACTACTATTACTACTACTACTACTACTACTACTACTACTACTACTACTATTACTATACTACTACTACTACTACTACTACTACTACTACTACTATTACTACTATTACTACTACTACTACTACTACTACTACTACTACTATTATTACTACTATTACTACTATTACTACTGGTACTAATATTACTATTACTATTACTAGTACTACTACTGCTACTTCTACTAACGTGACTACTAGAGGACGTAGTTCCCGGTGTTGTGATAACCTCAGTGCTCCTTTTCCCCTTGGACAGAATTGTCCAAGAGAAGTAAGTATGTATGTATTATGTATGTACTACTGCTACTGCTGCTACTACAACGTTTGCGACTAGGTCTACTAGTCTGGGCCCACTAGAAGAGTGGTTCAACTACCCCGCCAATGTGAGTTAAAACGGAAAACATCATTTACGAGTGGCTTATGGGAGTGCCGCTCTACTGAAGTAGCTATTTCACCAACCTCCCACTAGCTTAGAGCACATTTCTAACTTTTTGATACCAGAAAAACAACAACGGCACAAACTGTAGCTGAACTTGAATTTCGCCGTTCCAAACTTGAACAAGGCACGTGGAACTAGTAGTTCTTTGTCTTTTTCTTTTTTCTATTCGTTGGTCAAATCCAAATATCTCTCAGATCAATTTCGTTGTTTCTTAGGCGGCCTTAAGCGACATCTTATTTCGCTTTGTTAATTTGTCAGCGGGTGGTAACATTGTAACCGTTTTTTTTAATTCTCTACAGTACCCGCCAACCCTCCAGTGGCGCCGGTACGACAAAACTGATAAACAGTGAAGACTCAACTAACTTTGTCTGGTACGTCCATAGAAAGACGTTCGATTCCATCTCAAACTGCACGTGGTTCTGTTTTAATTATTGTGTTACCGTTCGAAAATGTAAATTCTTAAGAAGTTCCAATAATTCCTGTTTTGAAGATTCCATGCCGAGAAGCACGTTGTTCAGAAGCCGATTCAGAGGTCACAATGCACTTTGAGGAATTCTATCGCTAAAACGTGGAATTTTAAAATGAAAAAAAGAAATAAAATGTTTTTTAATCTTTGGCTGCTTCTTTGTTGTGGTGAAGATCAAGAGGAAAATGAAGGAAACGTGCATATCGACTGGGAGCGATTTCATAAACTGAAAGTGTTTGATATCTCAGTTGTTGTGACGCGTGCTATGGAAGTAACCAGGAACGTCTTCCAGAAGATCGGAAACTTCGATTAATACTAAACCTGAATATTGCACAACTTCTACGTCGTAACAAGAACATGCCTAAAAAAAATTCAAATTTTCGTTTTCATTCAATCATAACTACTGTAAACAATCGATGAGGGTTATAACAAAGTGCTTCTTTTTGAACTGATGTAAAGGTAATCTCAACTTCCATTACTTTTGTCTCAGTTTATTGGGACTGTTTCGTCTGTTTATCATCGCAGCGTTCACATCTCAACCTGAAATCTCGATTCACATCAAAAACCTAAATCGCCCAATCTGAGAAATTAATAGTGCAGTAAATTGTGCCATCAGATATAAGATATTCGTAATCATGAAAATCCATGACTTTCGAGTTTTGCCGACGGGGAAAACGTTTGAAATATTCAGCCACCACGGTCGTATTCTGTTTTACCGAAAACGCAGGGAATAGGCTTCAATTTCTCTTCTCAAGCAAGATAGAAAACAAAAACACTACACGACGGGATTCATGTGTGGACTTTACCCTAAAGTTTGTCGAGACATTTTACACACCGTCTCATTCTTACTCTCTCGTCAGTTTCGTGACTTAAAATATGGAACTGACAAAATGAAGATGGCCCCGGAAATCCTCTTGTCATAAATCTTTTGGATCGATCGATTTCTGTGCCTGTGAATTATTAAATTTGATAAGATCTTTCCTTAATGAGTGCGATCGCCTGGTTAACTCGAAAGAGAAAATTTGGATTTTGACTTAAATGTTAAATAAGCAGTAAAGAATCAAGTGTAAAAGAATCAGTGTATTTTTCTAACATGCTCGATACGGCTTTGTGGAACGCATTTGAAACTACGAAAAGGAACGTGGATAAAAATTAACAATACCTCAGAATAAAGTGACGATTTCCAATGATTCGCTACCTCCTTCGTTCTCCGCTTAGTACATTTTTTCTGTTTTAAATAGCCAATTTTTCTTATTATGGCTTTTTGCCTTCCTCGTCTTTGTACATAAAAACCAAACAAACGTTCGAAAAAGTACAAAGGCTGTAATCAACTGAGGCGTGGAATGAAATGTGCCTCTTTTACAAAAGGTATGTTTTAGTTTACTGAATGCGGTTACAAAACTGTTCAGAAGATGCCGCAAAAGACACGAGAAGGGCCTGAGTTTCCGTGACATGGCGCCCCATGTCTCCAAAAGTCTTGGAGCATTAGACGCGAACAAAAAAATAAAACACACTTTTAAACTGCGGTCCACGATATGCGTTTGCCTCTAATGGCCGGCCTATGTTGTTATCAACTACGGAGCCAAAGAAATTCTATTGATTTCCGCAGTAATTCATTTTGCAATTGAGATGCGATCAGTTTTGTCCTATCGTCAATTTCTGTCCCATAGTAATGATTATAAATTTCTGGAAAATGTTTTGTTTAACAAAAGCATATGAGAGTTTGACGGGGTTTTTTTTATCAATCGGTCAGCCCACAAGGCATTTTGTACAGTTTATAATCTCGGTCATACGAATAAAGTAATAATGCAAATGTCTGTCTCCATATTAAATTAAAGGGAACTCTTTTGGGAGACAAATTGTGTACTTCTAGTGGTAAGTGAAAGAGACAAGAAGCCGCGGTTCAGTTGACTACAAACAGTTCACTTACAATTTTGTAGAATCCTTGTACTTCAAGAACGGAGCAAATCAAAAATTTCCCGCTTATACAGGCTAACTGAAAACTATAAAAACTCTTTCGATGGGAATGTACTCAAAGAAAACACAAGAAAATTGTTCTCCCCATGGGATTATTAGCAAAAATGATTTTATTTAAACAGCTTTATCTGTCCCAACGACAAACAGGAGCGTTTTCGCAAACATCATTTCAAGTTGTGTTGGAAATTGCCTGAACTCTTCTGCTGAAATTTGCTCATGCCCCAGCTCACGTTTACGCCTGTCTATGTTTATGAGGCGACAAAAATATCGGGTTTAGCTTAGCACGTTTAAAGTTCAAATACCACTGACGATTCTAAGCTAGCTGTGAAACAGCCAGCAAAATTATCCTTATGCATAATGAGTTTCTTTATTGTGAAAAGAAAGTAATTTAAATTAGCGAGACTTACTATGAACAACTTAAACAGCCGTTGCTTTTTATGGCGCACTCTTTTCTTTCCGGCTGCCAGCTATTTCACGACTGTGGCGATATTAAATACACATTCAACGAACCTTTATGGAACACAAACCATTTTATTACAGAAGTTAGTTATCTTGTTGTGAGATCCCCTGTGATAAGACTATGAAAATTAATAATAAATATTCAATACTTTGAGGAAGAAATTGACATTACGGAGGGCGAAATTCGTAAATGCCTAGTTGGTTGATAGATTTCGTTTCGTTTCGTTTTTTTCTTGTTTTTTTCTATTTTTTTCCATTACCAGTTCGATATTTTATTACCAAAGATTCAGTAATAACCAACGTTGATTAATTATTATTCCCCTGTAATTCCTTTTTTATTTACGTAAGGCAAGCAAATTTCATACGTGAATTTGTTGTTCAATTTCAACAGGGTGGAAGGACTGAACCTTGTCAAACACCAAAGTAATGTACTAGATTGCACTGCGCACCAAAACAACTCTTTCTGGTCGGTAGGATTTTAACTTACACGCTAAAACATGGAAACTCCAAGCTGTTTTTAATAACTGAACATGCAAGCCATAATTGCTTAAAATTTCACCGCATTTTAAAATAGATAAGTTTACTTAAGATATACTTCTAACAGTAATATCTAAAAATGATTAATTCGCAATTGTCTTATAGGCATAATCTACGGCTTTTTCTCACGCGAAATGCGCGCTTAGAGATTCTGTTTCTGTTATATCACGTCATGAAACGGCGATTTGAGATTGTGCACGTTTTCACGAAAGTTGCTCCGGGCAAAGCTTATTAGAGGCCGCACTCATTGATTCTACTCTTAGACACAAAATGTTTCTGTTATAGTTCATTACATGCTGCTTGCCGAATACCTTCGTGAAGAAACTGAAAAATGTTTTGGCGGTTTTGATTTTGAAGAAGCATTGTCGTGAGTCCGGCTCAACACTTTTTATGGTGAATATGTTTCTAAGGCAAATTTAATTTGATGAAGAGGCAGAGTTCTTTTGTGAAAATTAGCTCAATAAATAACACTGAAGGCGGTAAAGTTAAATTCAGTAAAAAAAGATGAAGCAATTGACTTACTAAAGAGAGTTAACCAATATATATCGCACACGTAATTCACACAGCGGGGACTCAATAAGCAATCAGCTGCTGAAAAGGAAGTAACTTTTAAGTTTTGTACTATTCGATTAATATTTATAAACTCCAAGTACTGAGAAGTACAGGAATCATGTAAACCATTATTATTACCTGTTGTTACTGCCTCAGTACTTGATTTCCTTGCGTCCTTTGGCTGGCCTTTTTTCTAGTAGGACGTACCTCTTCCTCGCTGTTAACTAGCAGTTAAACAACAAGAGAAATACTTTGTAATCGCTGCTTATGGTGCATCTATTTATGGTTTTTGTCATTGTTTATAAACTAACAATACTAAAAATTAAAATCTTTTTACCTCCTCGAGGTTGCGGAGAGTGTACACCCAGTTAAAATTGCGCAAATGGTAAATTGCTACAGATTAATTTGGAGTTGATCTCGCAACAGTGTAAACGACAGCACGATGTACGCGCCTTATTAACAATCTCGCCAACAATACCGCTGACTTTTGTTTGTGGCGCCAAAGACCCCGCCCAAACACGCGAAAGTCCAACAAGTGCCCTGAAGCAATTTGAGTGTCACTTTAACAATGTAAAGAGCTTTTAAACGGCTTATATTCGGTCGACTGTTAAAGTTGCGATTACTTCAAAACAGTAGTGTCAACCGACGAACCAAATTTCATTAACTTCGGAAGTTAGATTTCTTTCATAATTGCTTTCTTAATAACTTAAGTAAGTCGATTGTCATAGCTGTCTTAGAAAAGAAAATTTTAAAAGCAGGTGCCGTGAGAACATCGATTTATTCTCAGCTATATCGAATTTTGTGTGTGTAACATACGCGGTTACCTATTTCGTTGGTACCGTCGCTTTTGCCTAATCTAAGTTCAATGCGTGACGTTGTACGCTTCCGTTGTAAAATCCGCTGGCTATTCATGATAAAAGTGGAGTTTAAAATCCGATAATTAATCAAGAAAAAAGATTAATAGTTAATACGCTGTTAACCAAGGCAATTCAGCATTTAGAAGATTATGTTTCTGTTAAAGTCCATTATCCATGAATTTAATCAGGTTAAATTTCACTTGCTTGCCACCTGCATCTCCAAAACCTAACATGTTAAATCAATTTTGTTAATGAGTAATTCTATACGTCTTTCCATTTTGTAATTTACTACTCTAAATTTGTCATAGAGACTCTTAATGTTGTCAAACCGAAAGGCTTCCTTGTTAATTATCGAATTGTAACCGAAGCCTGAAATTTTGAGTTCGATTCGTGGTTTCGTTACTAGCACGCAATACACACCGTGTAGCTCCATTCTACGACAGAGACTTCCAGTGCATGAATCATTCCGCAGTACCGTTAAACAGTGTCGGAGTACAAAACTGAAAAGAGAAATTAAGAAAAGGTCGCCAGAGACATTGTTTTTGGAAATTAGCAGAAAACAAACTAAACTGCTTGCACACGAGGAGTTTTCCAAAGAATGGTGACACCTTCTTCTAGAATCGAATTCCTAGGCTAGAATATCGTGTTACCTTTTACTCTGCTCTGCGACAGGGTTGCACGAATTTAAGAGAAGAATATGGAAAGGGATGAAATGTGGTTAATTTCTTGACAACGTATTAAGATGCACAAATTGACTCAAACTGAGAACATTCTGTAAACATCAGACTATTTCAGCTAAACATGTTCCAATCTCTCACCAATGTATCTATGCAATGAACTTCAAGACATCAATACGGATCTCTTAACTGCACCTATGTCGTCTTCTTCCGCGGTAGAGCACCGTTTAAGACGTTGTCATGTGTACACAATACGAACCAAAGGAAATTGGCGAAAGTTCGTTGAGGTGAGGGTATGAAATAAATACTTTTATATTTCTCATTTTTTCTAAGTAAAACGATGCCCTTAACTTAATGATATTAGAATAGGTTGATGTTTTATAGCCGCTTCACATTAGTTTGTCAAAACACCGGGTGAAGGTGAAAAACGTCTTGTCATATCGGCGGGTATCTTTGTAGGATAAAAGATGATATTCGAAAATGTGGTGAATCACCTAAATCTCAACTATGATCTTATCAGGGGGGCATTCATCGCTTCAAGTTATTCATAATAACAGCGAAATCTTGAAATAGCTTCCGCAGATAGAAAGTTCTTTGAAGCCCGGGGTTAAAGTTATAAAATATGAAATTGTCGTTTTGTTTGGTTAAAAGGCAACTCAGATGCTAATTAAAGCAAATGATATGAGGTCTTTACAACGATTAAGTTCAATTTTATTGGTTAACACCATTTTATAGTACTGGAGGCAGCTAACAGGCCAACTTCTCTCCGGCTTCAGAAAAAACTGTGAAAGCAATATCTAACACAACTCTGGTGATAAACCACTCGAGTTTTTTATATCGCGACTGAAGATGTATGGAACCGCCGTCTCTAAATTTCTAAACACCTTGTAGCAAACAAGAAGAGAACGACGAAATTTAAATCATTAGAATTGAATGATTTGTGGTGCTCAAACAGGCAGCAAAAGAAACATGAATTCTTTGTGTTTCAAGGCTTTTTGTCACCAACGATCGTGTGCTCTAACTTAACCTCGCGGTACTATGGTTTACTCATCGGGACTTCAGTTGAGTTTTTACAAAAGACGAGCTCACGCTATTTTATTCACTTTGAAATGACTTTGATGAGAATTAGTGGGCTCCGTAAAACATTTTGCATTGTCTAACTTCCACAATGAAGTCACCTACGTGCTTTTATGCTCAGCAAAATTGCAGTTGAACTTAAATAAACATGGACGTGCTATCATGGTATTGAATGCATTGAATGGAGTCCCTCTCTACCGCTAGCTATTCAGATGAATGACTACCAGATTCTGTAGGCCGAGAAAAATGTAAAACCGCTCAATTCCCACTCAAAATCTAGCACTGCTTCGATTCGAGAAAGATGATTTAGTCGCCTCCAGCAGTAGCGTAGTAAATCATTAGAAATAAGCTATTTACTTAAAAAGAGATATTATTATTGACTTAGCCGCAAAGTCTGGACTTTTTACTCCTTTACAATTTCCCACCTTGCCGATTGCAAGGCTGAGGTGTCTTCCAGAGTTTCAGCTGAGTTTGCTTAGAGCAGATAACACTAACGAAGTTCGCTTGGGAACTAAACACAAAAGAGAATTATCTTCTATAAATATCACCGGCACTTGTAGTTATATCAATCAGGCTGCTTAAGTTATTAAAAATCGCCTTTGGAATTGCAGTGCGTCAACACGTTCAGCCGTTCCTTCGATCTGGCGTAAGAGAAAACTGGATCAGAGACCGAAGTAAGAACCAGGAGAACCTGTGCGCATTTTGTGTTGTAGTTCACTTGACCATGTCTCGGAATTATGGGCAAATGAAGAAAATATGTTTTTTTTTTGTAGCGGTCATTGCATCTAACATTTATCTAAATATTTCAAAAAAGAAAAAAGAAGGGGTTCATTTTTCTGCGAGAGAAAACCTACCATGGCATTCGGTTCTTTGACATTTTTCTTATTGTTGTCACGGTAAGCTTCCACCGTTTCTAATGAGCGAGGTATCAAATATACAGTGACATACAACTAGTAACCATCATTGTTTTCAATCGTAAGGTTCAAGGCTTGTTACTTGAAACTGAAGCAACACCAGAATGATAGTTTAGGGACAACTACTACTCTTGAGTTCTGTAGTTCATTTGCGATCCGATTTGAAAAATCCCTGTAATGGAATTCTTTGCCTATAAAGGGTCTGCCGGTGATCTAAAAGTCCTTTCGACTCTCAAATTTTCATTTTTGTCTAAACGCTCCGATATTGTAAAGATTTAATTCCTAATTTAGGAGAAAGATCTTTTCAGTGGAACCATAACATTAATATTAAATTGTCCTCTAAAGGAAAATAATCATTTTCAGCGCTCTATAATGTTGAAATTTCATTAGTTTCTGTTCTTAAATTTGGACTTAAACAAACAGTACCGTGAGTATTTTACATCGCTCCCCAACTATGCCGTGTTACAATCGAATAAAGTTCTTTTTTGTTGTTTTTAAAAAGCAATGATTTCAAAACTAACTTTAGAGATATCCTGGGCAAAGCATACAATGACCTAAACTGACGAACCTCTTCCAAATTTGAGATACTGATAAAGGGCAAAGTTGAGCCACCTTACTCAGTGTACAAAACGAAGGGTAAAGAAGCCGCCTTTGGTTACAAAACTAACCTTCTCTGGAGCCAGATATTCGAGATTTCTTTCGTCCAGAATTTCTCAGTGACCTTGTGAAATTTGAAACCGCCAGACAGCCGAGCTTTGCATGTCACGAGGGAATAATAAGACCCAAGCCCTGTAGAATTCTAACTACAGTAACTAGCTAAGAGCCCTGAATAATTTTGTCACCAACTTTAAAGGTTGGGATTAGAAAAACTTAAAGTTGTCTTTCTTGCGAAAAGTTTTAACCTCACGAAAAAGGAGTCACAAATAAAACGTTTTAAAAATTAGTTAGAGACGATTTAAAGTCAACCTGAAAAAAGGTTATTTTTTAGAAGATAAACAATTGGACCACTTTTTATTCACTGTTTGGCAAGTTGGTGTGTTAAGCGGATAGATTAGAAAGATGAAAATTATATTAACAATAGTAATACTGAAATGAAAATCTTAAAAGTAGTTAATTTGAATTCTTTGACCGACTTCACAAAAAAAGCCGATTCGTATCTTTGTTATTGGTTAGTAGCCAATTACCCTAGATCAGTTCATATATTCTTTGTGTACACAGCTGAAAGGTCGTATTTCTGGTTCCCGTTTTTGTTTTCATTAGTCTTTGTGTATTTGCAGGTAACGTGTGATCATCTTACCAAAAGCCAACCTATGAAGCATTGCAAACCACTGCATATTGAAGTGTGTACTGGCTTATCACCTGTGATAAGTGATAGGTCACCCGACATCGAGATTTATTACACCTTCAATCAGCCGTGTTTGCACTGCCTGTGTGTTAAAACAGCTGTATCCTATGGTCGTCATATGTCGGTTTTATGGCAAAAGTGATGAGAATACACCGTTAGTGAAAAATTAAACTTAAGTACACAAAACCAATGGTGAAACTGAAATCACAGGCTCGTTATTAATAACTTTTTAATAAAGTTGTTTCGATTTCAAATTGCCGACCGGCAGAATGAAAATCCCAAGAGAAACTGGTGCAAGAACGATAAACTGACAAAAGAATGAAGATATTATGAAGGCACTCGAGGAAACTTTACCACTAGTAAATTTTGGATTACTCAGTTTCCTGGGCGATATTTGTGGTCCTCCCTCGTCTTCACTTTTTTCCTTTAATAGCATGTGGACTCCAAACAAGTCTGGTAGTGCCGCTGCGATATTCGTAACATCATAATAAAAACTTAAATGAAAGTTGTACTTTCTAGCCGCTTGAAATGATTAAGTATGAAACAGAAAGGAACTTTTGAATGATCAAGAAGTGACTCCATTCTGCGGGAAACCGGTCAAAGAGGACAACAGGATTCATGCAAGTGGTTTGGCGCAATTTAAATATGTGAGAGCGTTGTCTCGCCCACAGCGTGTTCCATGAAAATAACATTTTTAATTTGAAGTTAAGATTTGTCATCAAAAATCTGCTTTTTTGCTTTTTTTGACCTTTATCGCCGTCAGCTTTCATTCAAAGCTTGAGTTATATAGTGAATCAGTGTGGTAAGGCGAAAATTTGACTTGTAATGTCCTATTAAACGTTTGAAGTCCTTTAGTTCAACAATAAACCTTTTGGTTTTACAGCGTGGTTCTATCTTCTCAACCAAAGGCCCGTAACCTCGAAGTACAACAAAGTGCGCCAATTGCAACACATGGAAACGATTTTAGACCATAAATAAAACACTATGGTTCTGACTTTTGTTTGTATTCTATTCGTGTAAAATTTAGAATGAAATGAATTTCGTTCCTACTATTTCTTCGAGATTCAAAACTTTAATCGGAGTTATGTGTTTCTTGCTATTTTTCCTTTGATTACAAAGAATCAACCCCCCCCCCCCCTGCCCATGGTGCAACACCCCGGCAACAAGGTTTGAAATATATTTTACGGACATGGCCCATGAAATCCTGAAATAGGGCAGGCCTCCTTCAGAAGCTCTTGAGCGAAATGCCTCTGTGCGAGTTGCTAAGAAATGTTTTCAAAACAG
Source organism: Ricordea florida (assembly GCA_949710005.1). NCBI lineage: Eukaryota > Metazoa > Cnidaria > Anthozoa > Corallimorpharia > Ricordeidae > Ricordea > Ricordea florida. The sequence continues at coordinate 1,015,599 of OX453273.1, forward strand.
GATTTGTATTTCTTTTTCAATTTTGTTTTATCATTTTTCACAACTTGGTCGTTAACTTTTCTGGAAGTCAAGCAAAAGTCACTCGTCAAAGTTGCAACCATTTTCGACCATTTGTAATTTCACTACAGTGCGGCTTACATAGTGTTCTTTTAAAATAAATTTGACACAAAAGAAATCGCTTTTAAGACTTTCAGCAACTTTGCTTTAATGTCAAATTCCAAGGTGGGAATATTGTATACTAGAGATTCAACTCCCGCACTAATTTTAGTATAGATAGAAACTTGACTTCTATATGTTTTTGTCTCAAAATCTTTGGTAATTTCACTGTGCAGTGCGTGTGATCGATAACAAAGAATCTGCACCATATTTTCCTATATCTCTACGTTATTTAAGCCTCCTAAGCAAACGTATTTAGGGCTTGGTCACGCGTTCCTCTCCCACGAAGGGAAAGGAACGAAGGAAAGAAGGAAGTAAGGGGAAGGAATGTGTTACGAGGTCGAAAGAACGTTTGCATAAGAGGCTAATGTTTTTTTATGCGGACAATATAGGAGCAACAAAGATAAAGGAGAAACAGGGGCGAAGAGGAGGGGGGTGGGGGTGGTGAAAGGGGGCGGGTGAAATGACTAAGGGAAGGGTACCATGCAAGTTGTAGATGTAAGTACTGGAGAAAAGGTGGAGGCGCCTTTTGCACTCCCAGAATCTGCCGATCAAAGTGGCACGCTACCTCTCCAAACCACAATAACGTAAACGAAACCGGTGGGAAACTAGTCGGGTGCTAGCCCAAAGCAGTTATGAACGGCCTGTTACCACCGTTTCGTCCTTTTCGTTTACACTTCATTCAAAAAAGGTCAAACAGAGTGAGTTTCCCATGAGCGATTTCTGTAAGCATAAACCTTAGTAAAGGGCGCCCTGAGTGGAGCACATTGTTTATATATTCACACTAGTACGCAAGACCTTAGTGGTATATTCCGTAATCTGACTGAATCCGCGACTGGTTGACATGGTTGAATAATATCTGCTTTCAGTTTTACGAGTTAGAAAGTAAAAACTGGAAAACAATTTCCAGCTCATTTCATGAATTTTAAGAATTTAGTTCTATTTTTGCAACGAAAGGCCGAAATGCATAGCTTTAAGCTGATACATTGCTTGGGAACAACGCCTCAGGGTTTGCCTCACTTCATCAGTTGGTAACAGAGTAGATATTTTCTACATATTGAAAATCTGCAGTTAATTTTATCACATAAATTCAAGCGAAATTTTTAAAGAAGCTCATTGTCAATTCTCATTTGTTTGGTCTATTATGTATCATTAATTTTTCAAAGTAGCTCACAGGATAGGCCGTTTTTTTCTCTCAAAGCCCCGGTTGTGTTTATATATTGAGCAGTTTCCGTCCACGAAGCTAAAAACAGTTGTCCAATACTTTAGTCAAATCGCTCTCGGTCTTAAAAGTTTCTTGCATAATGCAGAGATTGGTATTATGTGTTATCCCCAGCTTTTTGGACACAGTTCTTAGAATGCTGTTTTTGGTCGCTGCTTTCCATCCATACATTTTATGCATTCATAAAATACACATAATGTAATAATCGTTTTGAAATGAAGTTCAAACAGAAAATGTAATAAAATTGAACAAAGCTATAATAACCATGCAACGAAAAACTTAATAACTTCCCGGCCGTAGCGAACAATGTAATAACGCCAGAAGTAATAAAGCGCATTATACATTAAATTGCAACATTCTCCAACGGTTCTTGCAGAATACAGAATTCAGTAAACATTGAACAATTTCTGCTTGAATACACTTTCAGGGATGCATGGCTTTTCCCGGCTACTTACAAGTGGACGTTTTCTTGATCTAGTCCAGAGTGCATGATCTGAGATTAAATGCATGTTGGCCTAGTCATTACACTGGTGTGATTGCTTTTTACTTTAATATTACATTTGCTAGCGGTTATTATTATATTTTGAGTGAGTTTTTGCATTTCTACATGTTCTTTGTTAATTACTACATTTTACCACAGCGTATAGTAATAGTTATGACAATTCTTTTGGCAACAGTCATCTTTCATCTCTTGCTAGTGAAATCTTCAGTGAAGCGATCAACTGAGAGGAGTCCGGTCAGTAATTCATTTTATCTTTTGATTTATTTGTACTTGAATTCCTCACAGGTGGGTTAAGAAGTCAAATTAACCCAAAAACGTTAAGTCGCTGGAATATGTAAAGCCGTGTGACCTGTCATTCGTGTGATGGTACGATTTGAATGACAAGATAATGGAGATGGTATATATTGAGCCTGATAAATTTGCTATCATGAGTATCCAGTGCCATTCGCGGAGACTCATGATAGCAAGACTCATGATCTATAAAAAAAAATTACGGTATATACTCTTGATAGAAAAATCCGTATAAAAATCAAAAAATCTATATATACTCTTGAAAAATATACTATTGATAACAAGACTCGTGATCTATAAGAAATATACGGTATATACTCATGATAGAAAAATCTATATAAGAAAATCTAGACTTAGTAAGGTATTCAGGAGATGACACACATATTCGCTGCAACTCTGAGTTTCGCGCTCACGCACTCATCAGGCAGATTTAAGTCTATACCGCTCTACACATATGTGTATCGAGCACTATTCGTCGGTGTTTACGAGAAATTATCACTATTATTATTATTATTATTATTATTATTATTATTATAAGAAAATCTATATATACTCTTGAAAAATATACTCTTGATAGCAAGACTCATGATCTATAAAAAAATATACGGTATATACTCTTGATAGAAAAATCTATATAAAAAAATCTATATACTCTTGAAAAAGATAGTCTTGATAGCAAGACTCGTGATCTATAAGAAAAATATACGGTATATTTTTCTTATAGCTTAGGTCGAGCGCCCGAAGTAGCTCTTGGATTTGCTTTACCTCGTTTGCCGGCCTGTTACAGTGCCGAAAAATACAACTTTAACAACACGAATGATGTTGCTAGTTTCATTATTATCAACGATCTGCTTCTGATAATTTTTTTCCAATATCTATTTATTTACTGGTGTTAACATGATCTTCTAGGGAATTAGCAAACGGTAGATTCTGTACATGTTGCAACAAAGCACTTGATATACAACTGCTATATAATGCATCCGGCCCATAATAATAACACAGAATCGATTCTGCTTTATTCTTTTAGCATTGCTCATTACTGGCACTGACGATATTTTTATCATGATCAGTACTGTTTTTTGTGTATAAATGTAGATTGGGAAAACTGTTTGTCCAATGAGTAGATTCAACACAACTTCGCTAAAAGTATCAAAGCTTCTTATAAAAATAACGTTCTTAGGTTGTTTTGGTTACCAAAAGTCTTTTTGACTTTTTTCTTTTTTTCGTTATCTGCACATGCTGTAGAATTTCTAGCGTTTAATAAAAGGATCGTTTTTCAGCTCAGCCCAAACTGAATAGACTGATTCACAGGCTAAATAAACGAATTGTTGTAAAATGGATAGCATTGAGACCATGAAAATGAATCATTCTTGCGTGGTGTTTAGATTTTTTTGTGTATGCTCCCTTTTGTCTTTTTTGAGAGATTTCGATTCTTTCTATTCCTTTTTCACTTGTGTTTTTACACACAAAAATGTCGTTTTCTCGTGAACTCAGCGGAAGCATGGGAGTTGTGAAATATCTCGGAAAACCGCAAAAAAAAAAAAATTCTCTAGGAGATACACAAAACATTGTTCGGATTTTAAATCTCCGGTCTGAATAAAATTACATTTGATTAATGTGGCATACCAACAGCAGTCATAAAACTTTTCTCATTATTAACTAGGAAAGTAACCATAGTTTTTAATGAAAACTACAGCAAGACAATCACATAATGATGCATAATTACGGTTACTTTTCCTGTGCTGTTTTCCAATTTCTTAAATCTTTAGCCTAGTTTGACGAAATGAAAACATTTTACCATGATGGTTTTTTAAAAGAAAGGTTTCGTAGGTATCAATCGTTAAAATTCTGTACCTTAGGTTAGTTTGAGTCTGCTCTTTGTAGGAGTCTTCCATCCTCACTTACCTATCGGCGCATCTGAATACTCTGTCTGCATCCACCCGTATGCCTTTGTTCATTTATTTACTGCGTTTTTTTTTAAACGGGTGCAAATCTTTTGATCTGTGCTGTGATGCTCTCTGCCTCTGCTAGCATAAGTGTTGAAACAGAACGACGTCTGTATTTTTCGATGGAAAACACAATTGACAGAGCCGCAAATCCCATGGCACGTAAATGTGACAAGTCGTCTCTCAGGGTTTTCTTTGCGATGCATGTGTTGTTGTGGTTAGAGTTCTTCTTTTGAGGGTTTTGCTGTCACCGGTTGTTTGAATAATCTATCGTGACAAAAGGCGACGGGAGGACATAAAAAAGAAGTCTCGGTACAGTTGTCTCTCTTTGTTATAATTGCTTTTGTTCAGTGATTCATTGGAACCTATTTAAATGGATTTAAAAGCGTTTAAGGGCGTTTGTCATGTTGACAACACTGAATCGCCACTTTAACTCGAGAGAGCGAAAGTCCAACCTAAGGTTAATTTCAGCTGAATTGACAAAGCTGATTTTCAAAATCAACATTATCAGTTCTTTGTTTTCAACATCCAAATCGTTTTTGTTTGAGCGATTTGCACATGCCAGGTTTGACGAATCAATTCTTTACTCTCGTTTACAAACTTCCAATCAACGGGTAATGTCTTTACATAAAATCATTCACATGCAATACCTTGCTGATAGAGAATTGTACCTCTCACAATATAACATGGAAGCAGTCAAATATGAAGGCGTTATCTCACTTGAGTTTTGTTTCGTAATCAACGTAATTTGAATTTGAGCCTCTTAAGATATTCTTATGTTTTTTCCGTCGATTTTTATCGCCAAAGAGAAATAAATATTTAAGTACTTAAAATGCTAATACATGAATGTCCTCGTGAAAAATTGCAGTTGTATAGTTTCTATTTTAATTTTTGAACGCTTAATATAATTGAATATTGTTTTTCGGTCATTCGTTCATCATATTACACGCTCGATAAATGCCGAATAAACCGCACAGTCGCTTTGTATCTTGGAGGCAAAGAAATTGTGGATACCTATATTTTGATTTGTTTGATACTGCTAAGCTCAGTTTTAATCGCCAACAATTCAGTTCTCGCTCTATTGTTTGAGGCTCGTTGATGACATAAATTTCCTGCATCGGCTTTTGCTTGGTTCAGTTTAGCACACAAAAACAAACTTAACTGGCAGTATTTCAGCAAAAACACTGGGCTTTCAAGACTCAAGTCTACTGCCGCGATCTAGAGAAACCTTTGTAAAACGTGTAACCTAATGACTACTCATGTTTTGCATGTTCTTCGTTCTAGTAAGCATATTTATCAGCACATCATACACATCATTTTCTTTGAATATGACTTCATTTCCTAAATCCTCTTCTCTTTCTTTTTATGAACGGAAATATATTTTTTTTCCTTTTCGTAAACGATTTAAAACAGCTTATTTGTCTACACGAAAAATTGTCTCAGTAAAATTAGACGAATTTGACTTGTTCTTCCCTCTTTAATGAAGATAATGTAAACTGCTTTTTGAAAGTGTCATTTAATATCCTATCACAAAAACTTAAGCCACAAACAAGTATATTTCTAGTTAATGTTCAAGTCACCTGCGAAGTTCTCATGACTTTGGTTTAAGTTTGCTGGAATTATTTGGTCATGTCTTTGCACCTGCCCCACTAAGTGCCATCCGCGTAACCTGATAGAGGTAACAAGCCGTTTAATTCTCACCCAGTTTGATAATTAGTCATATTGAGCTGGAGTTGAATTTCATGCAAATCACGTGCATGATACCTTGTTCTCGTAAAGCGCTTCTTTACGTAAATTTACGTCCCATCAGGAGATAGTTTTGCAGCGAAAGCCGATGGAACCAAGAATAAAAGGAAATCGTGATTAATTACAGATTTTAGCAACTACAGAAACAGCGTGGGACTAACTATCTACAAAAACATGGGTTTGTTATTACAAAACCTTAGCTTAAGTCACTGTGTGTTCGTAAGCAATTCATCGTTTGAGTTTTTACACTGTTTCTTGCATCATGGTTGAGCTGTGAATCACTTCCTCGGAGTCAAAGAAGTTGGGTCACGAAATTAGGCCAAACTCAGTCAGGCTGGACTGGCCAACATTTCAGTGCACGGAAGGCAGAACTGGCCGCTTAACCAATTGACGTTGAAACACGAGTTTTGACGAACTTGAAGAATATCCGTCATACCGGACTGATATCGCAATTTTTCGAAACCTGTTATGCCTACAAGTAGATTTCCTTGCTGACAATATGTTTCATAGCGCGTACAGCGGAGCATAAGCAGTACTCAACAAAGTAGATTCAGCGGTATCTTGCATGGCACAGTCATCTAAAAATTCTGTGAGGTGCGACAACCGGGTGATCGAAACCCACCGCAAATAAGCGACTTGTTCATATCATTTATGTTCCTAAAAACGTCAGCAACATTTGCAGCGATTGTTTAACAGAGGTCTCTGCGCCAGACAGTGAGAACGGTTCGAAGTGCTGTATACCCTTACAATAGGAAGGAAACGTTTCGGACTTATTTGAAGCGATGTTGACTCAAGGGGCAAATGCGACTTCGTCTTCTCTCAGCACAGTCTACACCTCTTATTTTCCTAACCTGTATGCTGGAATTATTTACTTTGTACTGTTGATATACAACTATCCCCAAAAGAGGTTATGGCTAGTGAGGGATATACAACAACTCGCGAATCGTCAAAGTATATATCTCCCCGTATTCACCAACCGTCCGCAGACTGAGCCTAGTCTTTCCAATATTGTCGTTCAAACCATATTACACAATCAAACCATATTACACAATCAAACCACAATCAAACCATATTACACAATCAAACCATATTACACAATCAAACCATATTACACAATCAAACCATATTACACAATCAAACCATATTACACAATCAAACCATATTACACAATCTATATAAGAACTGTCTTACCTCAAAGTACCATAGATGGTAAAATGGGAACTCGCGCGAATGTTGTCAAATAATCGGGCTTGCTCGTTTAAAGAACTCTATTTTGGGCTCATCCTCGGTGTAAAAACCTGTTACATTCACGAACGACGTAAAACAAAGAAAACAAAAGACAAAAAACAATGGATACTAGGAAAATAATAGTGAAGAAACAAAGAAAAACTTCACAGGTTTTTACACCGAGGTAAACCCCTATTTTGGGAACTTTTTCAAGCAGTTTCCCATGCTATGGTTTGGGACAGATCCTGTTGGTTAATTGACCTAATCAGGCTACTGTAATGAGGGCGGACGTTCAAAGGAACGCTACTGAATAGTTTTGGACTGTGTTACCGTTTGTTTTACTCTGCAGTGCGGTTCTAACTTTTTCATTAGTAAATCAAATCATAAAGCGTGACCATTCTTTTCAAAGCGACAAAACTGTTCCGTACTCTGTCACGTTAGATTTTTTTTTATGATACAAATGAGTTATAATACTTTAATCTGTGGATCAAACCGCCCATGCAGTTTGACCACTCTTTTGAAACCTACTGAACTATTCTGGATACTGTGGTAACGTCTGTTTAGTAAACCATGCAGTGTGACCATTCTTTGGAAAGCTAATAGTGCACAGTACTGTACTGTGGTAACGTCTGCGGTTTCATTAAAACATGTGACGCTAACCTTTTTATTTGTGAATTAAACCTTTCTTTGGGAAACTACTGAGCAGTAATAATAATAAATTAAAAATGTCTATAGCGCTCTCTGCAAATGTGTTCAAAAGAGCTTTACAAAAATTTCGTATAAAATTAAATACAATATCAAATGGAGATAAAGTAAAATTGAAAGTGATTCGTTAAAAGAAAGGACTTAATAGATTTCTGAAAACAATTTAAGGAAGCAACATACGGTACTGTACTATAGTACTGTTTGTTTTACTATACAGCGTGGTTCTAACGTTTTTATCTATGGATCTAACCATGCAACGTGACAATTCTTTGGGAACCTTCTGAACAGTACTGTACTGTGGTACTGTTTGTTGTACTATACAGTGTGGTTCTAACGTTTTCATCAATGGATCTAATCATGCAGTGTGACTATTCTTTGGTAAGCTTCTGAATAATACTGTACTGTGGTACAGTCGTTTCTTTTAAACGTGGATCTAATTTTTTCATGTGTGTATGTACAGTACTATGACCATTCTTTGGAAAACTACTCAATACGGTGGCATTCACTTGTTTGCTCCACTATGCAATCTGGTGCTAACCTTTTATGACAGAATCATTCATTGCTTATGTAACGAAATAGCTCAGCGTCGTTCTTTTGCACTGTACAGAATGGATACATGCCTCCTACCTCAAGGTCTGTTGTCTTCTCTTCTGTACCCGTCTAAATCGCGTTCAGTATCTTCTTTTGTTCTACGATTTGCGCTGTTGTTCGGAGTAAATCGTTTTCATATTGAAACCCTGCTCTCTTTTCTGGGAGATTTACTTATATCTGTATCAATAACTCATGTCACATGACGGAAGCGATCAAAACAAGTTGGGATTGCCTCGAAAACAAACACAATCTAATTAAAACTGATATAAGGAAATTAGCAACCTTTTTTCTTTCTCCTTTTAGGTTTTCAATTAAATTATCATCATAAACGATTGAGAAACTAATGGAAAGCGGTCTTTAAAAAAGATCATGAAAAATAGAAAGAAAATTACTGTACTAATCAGGCTATTCTGCGATCTACCGTTTTTCAAGTATTTTTTTCTTTTCCAATTCATTTTTAATTTCTAAGTGATGCCTTTGTAATTACTTAATACCGTATTAACAAACTAATAGCAAAGAATCAATGAAATAAGTTCCTTAAACAAATCTACAACCCGGCAAACCGTTCCGAACGGTCATCTACTTTAGTGAGTAAACAAGAAGAATGAACTAATAAAAATTGCTATTGTTTCATTGCGCTTTTGCGCTATTGGTTTTCTAAAAACGTGTTTCTTTCCGGAAAAGAAGCTGATGCGATCGGCGATTTGTTAATACGTTTTAATTTCTAAATGAATTTGATTTTCTTCGTTTGCCGAGGAATTAGGGTCTCAACTAAGTTCATGGAAGACCGTTTTATTATCTCAGATATCCATAATGGCAGAATTCTCTCCTCAAAAAATACGTCCACCAAATAATAATTTTTTTTCAACTTCCTTTTGAAAGCCACGAATAACTGTTACGTCTTTTTGAATCACTTTAAAATTGCCTAGAAATCATAAACACAGTTTCAAGGTTGGGACCGAAAACCGAACGGCAAATACATCGAATTTCTAGCGAAAGAAATTGAAATTGTGCACAGTTTTATTTCCACTCAATGATTGAAGTTATACATTACACAATCAAACTCGTGTTATATATATAATATCTTAGCGAGGAATAATGAATCACAGGAGTTAATTCTGTTTCACTGGTTAAATCTTTGTGAACAAACGCAACTTAACAAATTGGAAAACGGATATGAGCACATAGTTCCTCGTTTAACAGGCCGCTAATCAATAGCCGATTCATATTTCCTTTATGAAGTTAACAACAATCTCATGTTATTAAGTTGGTGATACGGATATTTATTTCATCGGCAAAGGAGATAAGTGAAAGCTGCCTGTCGAGTGTTTAATTTGGAAAATATTTTTAGAGAACAGAACAAGTGTAATAACTCGTTTCGTAATTAAACGTTGGAATATTTAAAATGAAATCTCTGTCAAACAATGTGAAGGGATTAAGAACTGGCACCTTGTGGATCGAGGATAAACGGAGCACTCCTCACTCGAACAATTCTTGAATTACAGTTCAAAGAAATTTTGCAACTTAGTGAGATTCTTCTAAAAATCCTTTATGAGGAAGCAGGTAGCACATAAAAAGGAAAATGTCTAAAATCAATAGCTATTTGTGCAGAAAGGAAGAAAATGTCGGTACGGCTACACTGTAATTTAATTAATTTCGAGAACTTTGTTTTAACATGATAATCTTTGCAAGCATTGTCATTTTTGGATATTATGCTTAAACAAGATTGTTTTCACAGCTACTCGGTACAGATGGCAGAGAACAACTGGCTTATTTTTTGGGGAAACCAAAAAAATAAGACCGTTTTCCTCCTTTAGTAAATAAGTGATTATTAAATTTTCTAAACCTCGGAGTTGTTTAACCATTTTCACCTCCAGAGTTGCACTTAAATTTACCTTTAGCGAGATCGCATTTTTTTCTGTTAAAAGATAAACGTGTGAGCCTTGCAAAAACTGATGCGACTGTTGTATATCATCTCACGCTTTTTCTATAGTGAAAGCCAGCCTCATGAACACAGTTCACAAAGTCAAATTTTGGACTGCATTTCTCAAATTTCCAACAAAATGTGCAGCTTAAAGAGAACGCTAAGAAGCGAAATCGAACCACGTTTTGACGCCATCTCAATCGACTCAAGACCTTTAGTATACGTTTTCTGTATTGTCAGTCCCTTATTCCTTGAAGACAGAAAAAAATGTGATAATTTTATAAAGATGGTTAATTTTAAGCTCGGTAATGAAATGTCAAGGTGAAAAAAATGTGTCTGAACCTTAAGTAAACCCTAGTACAGTCCATCAGTTCCAATAAGTTTGATTTATGGTTTGGGTAGTAAACAATTTGCTATACTCCTCTCTCTCTTTAAAGTAAGTTTTCTTTTCTTTTTTTAAAAAAGAGAAATATCTCCCTAATATCAACTAAATATTTTGAGGACAAAAGCAGTAAGTTTTTCCACAAAAATCTTCCCATAAGTAACGTTTAGAGCTTTGTCAAGTCCATGACTCACTCATGCGGGAATGTACAGTAACTTTGTGTGAGCCAACACGACAACAAGTCATTGATAGTGAGGACCGCTTCACAACCAGCTAGCAAAGAGTAATGAAGATGGAAATCACTGTTTCTTCGAACGAAGGTGAGATTTATCAGTTTTTTTCTTCAAAACGTTTACAACGAAAAAAAAATGAGGAATAGTTTAAAATGAAAAGTAGAAATCTAATTCCCAGAACGTGCACTGTTAGCTCCGGACTAGAAATTTTCAAAATCTCCACACTGATCAACATAAGTTTCTTGACGTATCAAAATCTAGATAAACGTCTTACCATACAGGTGCAAAAATGAAACAGGATCGGAGAAGGAACAGAGAATCATACAGATACCATCACAGGTCGATTTGAGTCATAATTTTGTGTGTTATCGTTACCTTAAAACTGACAGATACTTCATTCATTTCACCGATTGATGGACTCGTATTTCGCGAAATTTGAGAAATTTGGTGTTCGACGCAAAGTCAACAATGAGATCTTTTCATTCTATTCTATGGTAAGTGAAATCAACTGGCGTGGATAGGAAACTCCTTCCTTAACTAAAGGATAATTAATACGATATCAGAAAGTAACGAAAAATGAACCGATTCATGTACAATACAACGCTGACATTTGAATAACTTGAGAATCTTTCCATCCAGTTTATCCATCAGCGAATTCCACAGACCCCGGGATTCAAAATCCAAACTCTTTGCAAGCGGGTTTCCCGCCAATATTGTCCTTAATGGTGGGGAGGGTCAGCAGGATTTGTACGTGAACAAATAAAATACTGTGGGGGAGGCACTGTAAACTCGGTTAGGCTTAGCTCTTGAAATGAAGCGTAAAAATGAAAATTGGTTCACAAACGTGCATTGCATTCTCAGGGTTTAATATGCGCTGCCAGTTTTGCAATACGCGAGCATGGCTATGTAACAGCACGCAAATAAATGGAGCACCAACTATTTCCCACCCCAACAGCCACCGCCGCCTGGATGAGATGCTAGTTCATTGTTCATTGCAGGGCTGTCGCCAGATCGCATCGCTCTGTACGCCACCCAACATATAGGAACGCTTCTTGTGATAGGCACATAGACAAAAAAACATACTCGGTTGAAAGGGAAGTGCACATTGCAACCACGTGGACGAATCGATCAGACATTCAGTTTGGAATCAAGAGAACAAATTAAAAATACCGTTACGTGGCAGTATTTTCTATACTAATGATATTTTAACGGGAAGCTTTCTCACCCGTAGGTGATCTACAGAAAGGTCCCGAAAAAAAGAAAGGTTTCTAAAGGAAATTTGAACCATGTGGCACAAAACACATACAGCGCGATTACTACCAGGAAGTGAAACGCTCAATTTTATATCAAGTTTCATATTCACTTTTCGTTGTTGTCGATGCCTTTAAGGAGAGTGCGCTGCAATATGTACAGTACTTTCGTTGTTTGAGGCTGGTTTACGTTTGGCTATTGTAATTGATTTGATCATTAGTGCTGGCTAAAGACCATTCAGAACTGAAATAAATGTGAACCTCAGGGCATGAGCGTATCTAATTGCGCCCAGACCGGAATGATAGGAAGGCGCCATGTTGACATTATTAAACCAAGTATACTATAGTAAAGCAATTACGTGCGGCAAGTAAAAACACTAAGCCAAGGGTATGAAAAGGTTTAATGACTTCCGATACGTATTTGCGCAAATTGACCTTGTCATTTCACCAACGTTCCCGAAATTTTCCTTGCTACTTGCGGAATGTTTTCATCCATAGTCAACGGAATTGATACAATGCCAACACTCCTGTAGGGCGTAAAACCGATTCCTGCAATCAAGAAAGTAGAGAAACATGGAACGAATAATCATCACGTGCCGCATTGTGAAACCGCTGCTGTAGGGCGCTTGACCTCTGGATTCAGAACTCAGGCAATCAAGCCTGTTAATTAAGACACAATCCCAGCGTGATGCGTCATTGAAAATAACGTGGCATGTAAATTTAGTATCTGTTACGGCAAATGGTAACTATTATATCTGCTTTCCATCCCAGCTCTACCTATGAAGGGTAGGGAGGGAGGGGAAGAAATCAGAATTTCAGGATTGCGCATTTAAATTCTCATCATATTTATACAATAACAAATATTAGAAAACAGTCCTTAGAAAATACGCGCGCTGATTGGTTAGAATTCGTGTTTCTATAACTCGATAGAAACACAGAACTAGCACGAGCTGTTGACTTAATGATGACGCGAGCAAAGAGAATTTACATTTTGATAATCAAAGTTAACAAGTTGTTTCTCTTTTTTTCGTCGCGGTGTTTTCTAAAAGAAATAGAAAACATGTTCTTCGTGTTTCTATCGAGTTATAGAAACACTCGTGAAAGTTTGGGAGAACTCGAAAAAGCTGTGGAAACACTCGCCTGCGGCTCGTGTTCCCACAGCATTTCTCGTTCTCCCAAACTTCCACTCGTGTTTCTATAACTCGATAGAAACACGGTACATGTTTTCTATTTCTTAAATGGAAATCTTGGCGAGGGTGTTATAGTGTTAAAAGTTTATTTGTTTCTTAGGTTGTGTACTGATTGACCACAAAGATTTCGTTACCTTTATTCCTCATAGATCAATATTAACCCAATTTAAAAAAGTGTACAATTTGCAAAATTCCGAAGCTCTTTGGGATTTCATCAATAAATAAGTACGTTACTGCTTCCTTCTGACTCAAATCGTGACAGTACAGTAAACGTTTCAAGGGACGTAACAACACTAAGTTGCCCTCGCCGGCCTCACTATCCGATTTTAATCAAAGATTTTGTCGATCAAGAATATTGGAACTCCCTACGCATTTAAGAAACAATGCAACAGTTCAGAACTGTTAGTAGCTTTACGGAGAATGGTGACACTGTATGGTTTAATCCACACTGATAATATATATAGTATATTTGTATAGTAAAACAAACAGCATCTCAGTACAGCACTGTTCAGTAGCTTTCGAAGGAATGATCACGCTTCATGGTTTGATCCACAGCCGAAAAATTTAGAACAACACTGTGGTGAATGAATAGAATTAATGTGCAGTGTAGGAGAGAGAGCTTTCCAAAGGAAGGTTACACAGGATGATTTTACCGCAGATGTAAGCGATTAGAACCACAGTAGTAACACAAATACATGTAGTATCAAAAATTGTCCTTTCTAATAGCTTTAATTCTAATGATCATGTATTAGATTATATGATTTTTCAAATGTGTTTTACCATTTTAAAATCACTCTCGATTCTTACTGCGGACGTCAGTTCCTGAGAGACAAATCCCACGCACTTGTGGCAGAGATTCCGAATCCCCTTTGCTTTTTTGACTAAAATAGTTTCACGTAGACTGGATTTGCTTGACATGACGTTCGTTCTGGCATTTAAAAAATGCCACTGTGTGAAGCATACTCAGAGACAGCATCCGTTTTGAGAAGTTATGCACGTAGTCCGCATTGATAGACCGCCACCTACAATAATAGTATATCAGTGACAATGATAATGAGCATTATTATCATTATTATAATTATTCAAATTATCATTATTATTATCATAATTATCATAATAAATAGCATTATTATCATAACTATTACTACAATATTATTGATATTGTTATCTTTATTATTATATCTTTAGTTTGTTATTATTGCCTTGGGACTTTTGAAATTAAGACTTGCTTAGGAAAAACAGAATAAACTTCGTTTCACTTGACTTTGAAGCAAAAGACCTCATTTAACCTCTTTTTACTGATAAAGATATTAACGACATACATTGCATCCTTGAATCAAACTGCCCGTTGTCTTCTGAAGATTAACTGGTTAAAGGCTTAAGCTTAGTTTCACTGCAATAGGCCGCCCCATTGTTTTGCAATGCTGTTTTTGGGAGCTTCAAAACACAACTGTATCACCATATAAAAAGACCAGAGACCAGGCCACAAGGTTTTTCATTTTAAACACACTCTACTTTTAAATGTTCCTCGGTGCTAAACCTCTAAAAATGCCATTGACGCAAGCTGATCAGCTCAGAAATTTCAGAATGAAAATTGCTTTTTAATCTGCTGAACAGGTTAAATTAAAAACGTTTAAGGATTGCCCAATTGCACGGCACCAGAAACAACTTGGAGCACTTGCCCAATTGCAGGGAAACAAGAAACGACTTGGAACAGCTGATAAATATCTTATGCTGCAGGAGCCCATGTTGCAGATTGGGGATTTCGAGAGAAAACTGCTTCGTTACAACACTAAAACACAAGACATTATAACTAAAAAAAGCGCTGTTTTGTTTTCGTTTCAAAGAAAAATGCTTTACAAATATTTTAAAACAAATTTTACTGCTCCGCCTGTTGTGGGGTGTAAATCGCGGGGATCATAAGCGAGAGGTAAGGGTAAAGCTTAGCATCAGTACTGGTTTCTTTAGCGTAAGGTTTGCCAGAAACAGGAGGTTATAAGTTGCAACCACTTTGATTCCATGTTTGACTCATGAAGTGCCTTAGCGCTTCATTCTTGGGGTGAAAGTGTGGAAAAAATAGGATGGTGCGGAGACCCAAGACTTGAATATTGTAACCAGTGTAATCGTACTATAATCGAAACAGAGTGTCCAAGTAAGAAGCCTGGGTATTAGAGTCACAGTGAAACCACAGCTGCCCCACCCCCTCCCCACCGGTCATCTTAACCATCTCTTACTTGCCGGCGCGAACAATAGAAAACGTCATCATTACCCACCGATACCATGCGGCCCCTGATCAACCAAATCGAGATTTTTTTTCTGCCCAACTGCTTGTTTATTTTAGCTGTATGTACTTTCCTAAATACGCGCTCAAGTTACTAGAGTGCAACCTCCTCGAGGGCGCCGTGATAACTCTAAGGCCCTGTTTATATGAGCCTGGGTTGAATAGTTGTCCCTTCACCCAGGACAACTTTACAGTCAGTTGATATGAGGTTTTCCATTTTTTCGAGAGGGCGGTGGGATACTTTTGGCATATGTTTACATGGAGTGGGGCTCATATTTCAAGTGCTGAGCATGCTTCGATTATGACGAGTGGCCTGGGACGAAGGGACAAACTGTTTACATGAACAAAGTTGGCCTGGGTAGAAGGGATATCTCGCCTCGGCTACGTGAGATATCTCTGGTATAACAGGGACAGCTCTTCGTCCCGGGACAACATATACACGGTTTTTCGCGTTTTACAAAGAAGTGTATGAAATTTTATCTAGCCCCGAGTAGGCTCGGTTAGGCGAGATATCCCTTCGTCCCGGGACAACTTCCGTCTTTATTCATATAAACGGGGCCTAAGTCAAATTGTGTTTGAAATTGTTAATCCTTCCACTTCCGCAGGGATATCTAGAGTCGACTTGCGTGAGTCCAATCTTCAACAAAGCGCTTACTTTACTGAAGCATTGACCGCGCTTACATTTATTACTGCATGTGTATTTCATTACATTTATTACTGCATGTGTATAGTGTTTTCTCTATCTTTCACATATGCAAGGTGGACAACCTCATATATTGTCGATAGACACTTGTTAAGTCTTTTTCTTTATCACGACCGATGGAAAATGTCATGCTGTTTCATTTTACTACAAACTGATAAATTTTGTTTGGTTAACCGCACTGTAGGTTTCATTCAGACTTAAGATTGAGTTGCATCCCACATTTGTAGCTAATTTACCCATTCAAATGAACCTCCGGCCTCAGCAGCGTAGTCTCTCAAGTAACACACACTGTTTACCATGCTTTGTTGTTGTAAGTTAATTTGCACTTTGTGGTCAAAGGACTAAACTTTCAAAACACTAGAAAATCCTGTTTAGCACTGCGGTTCCTAGTTTACAGCGACTGAGTAAATGAAATCCTTCAAGTATTCACACTTTTCTATAGTTCAAAGAAGTGAATAGAAAAACGTGTGACGTCTCAGACCAAAAGTGTTCAAACTCCACTTTACAGTGGTTTGTTTGCTAAAAATCTCGTTTGTAGGTGAAACGTGGAGCTATGGTGCACAGACCTGCCCAAAACTCTGACAGAATTGAATTCAGTACATGTTCGAATTGAGGCAGTTCTTTAACCAAAGTGCAACAACATAAATACACGCCACTAACGGGTCCCAGTCTAGTCCTTTAGGAACAGATCTAACCATTACATAAGCTCCACTCTTTGGAAAGCGTAAAGTTTGCATGACTTCATTTGTTAACAATCTCCGCGAATCACTGTCTATTGAGGTTTTCCTAACAGAATTAGTCAACAAACGAAGGTTGGTTTCAAAACCTAGTTATCGCTACTTTTTTATTTATTTTCACTCACTTCGAATACTGAAAGCAAAGAAGATCGTTAATTTCTTTTCAAAAGAAAGAATCGATTGTTAAAAGAACTAGCACAATCGTGACCACAGCGGCTACTCAATTTTTTTCTGTGTAATTAGAGCGTCAAGATAGCATTGTCTCCAAAGCAATGACGGTACAAATTGCTTACGGGGTACAAGCAACAGAGCAGGTTTTAGGCCAAGATTCATTTGACATGTACGCCCATTCTCTCTTTATCTATTGCCTGGTGAAACGTGTGTTTTGTTTATCATGGTTGAATAAATGTCATTAGCGGGTCAGTACTTGAGGGCCTTAAGTCGTTATATCGCCCTGATTACGGTTAAAAACAATAAGACTGAAGACTTAAATTCTCAGCGATATAGTGCTAAAAACTGTAATTTTTGCATTAACTGGCAAACAAGCTGGGTAAGTAAATTTGCATGAATTAATTACCATAATACACGGTCAGAATTGTCATGAAGTGATAACAAAGTAATGACTTTGAGTTATTAGTTATCGTTTTCGTAGGATTATTACAGATTATGAGGTTTCCGTTTCGGGCCCCTCAAAATAACAACATTCTGCGGCCTTTACAGGTCGATTTCCGGAATTGTGGTGTTAAACGGTTCATCGAAGCGTTCGAGATTTCTCTTTGGATTATTCGTTATCGCACGAAATACTTTTACACAGCGAAGTTAACTAAAATAGATTTTCCTTTGTGATTCAAGGGAGTGGGCTAAAGACTCTTCATAGTATTGTCAGAAACTGTTATTGTAAGATGATAAAGAATGCAAATACTATTCAAGCTGACGCACAAAAACGACAATGGTTCAAACCCTCGGGCGTTCTTGAAATCAAATATGTGAGAAGCGTTCTTTGTACCAAAGACGGATGGTTTGGCGGAGTGAAATCAATTGAAGCACTGACTGTGCCTTGGCCAAGCAACTTAGACTAAAAATACGAATAGCATGACAAGGAAGCAATAGAACAAAGGGTTTTAACTTCTTCTCCCCTCTTCTAATTCTGAGTGCGTCGTGTTTCGAGGAAGTGGTATTGGTGCTGCCACAACTGTAACGCTGAGCAACTCAATTCTGTTCCTTCCTGCCGATAATGGCTTAACGAAAGAACTCTGTTCGAGCCTGAATGCAGATTTTAAATCTTTTCTTTTTTTTTTCCTATGAGACAAGTAGTAATCTCTCCTGACATGTGGAGGTATTCGTTATTTCTATAATTTCTCGAACCTGACTGACGACTGAAGTATATACCACCTCCAATAAATCTCTTAGAAAACTCAGTTTTAAGTAGAAGAATTGTTGTAAGTCGGGGGCAGTAATTCATGAACACTGTGCATGCGTGCGGGTTAGATTCTCGTGTCTAATTTACTTGAGTTTAACAGCTTAGCTGCCATTGCAATCGTGAAAACAATAAAATGGTCTATCACGAGTCGATAATACTATGTTGACATGATAATCTGCAAAGCAAATTTTGTTTAAAAAAAACCTGCAGTAGACGATTCCGTTATGGTAAGAAATGTGGACTCTGCAACGGATCAGTTATATAGGCTTAGTTTCAAATTGTTTAGTCCGTTATCCATGTTAAGCAAAAGCTAGCGAGAACTTTGTTTCTTGTTCCAATTAAGATTAATTTGCTCTGAAATAACTGGTTGCAGCTCATCACGATAGGGAACCTTCAATAAAAGACCGATTCATGTAAAATATGTAAACATTGTGCTTGTCCCACCGGCTCTGGCTGGGTACTAGCAGAATGTAATGTTCGCGCGCTTTCACATCAAAAGCGGGTTTTCCCCGTTCGATTCGTTTTGCCCAAAAATAATTTTTCAAGCTCTAAATGTGTCCCTACTAAGCCTAAACAATATCGCGTGATTTTATTCATGTGGTTGAAGCGAGTCACGAACAAATTCTGCATCGATTAACGAGGTACGAAAATGCTGTTTGTATTGTATACAAAAGGTGTGACGCCAGAGCCGCGAACAATGAAATCTTCAAATAGAATGTAATTGTCGGTCTCTTGTGAGTTGCCTTAGAGGCATATCGATCAACACACAGTGGTTTCGATAACGCTTTCAAACACAGCTGAGCCAAGAGAGGAATACTAGGCAGTGATCGCAGCAAGAATATTTGTAATTTGTGACCAAAGGTGACTGAAAGTCTGAAGCTTTGCCAACCTAATTTATCAGGTGAGTTTGACGCCCTCCGTTTTGTACACGCTCAGACATTATTTATTGAGCGGTTTACTTCTCGAACCTCCCTTACATTCGAAACACTGCCAATTTTACATCGATAATAATATGTTAGTCTTTCTTATATCACTAGTGTCTTCGTAAAATTGCCCGGCATTATAACCTTTAAAGAGGAATGATATATTTCCGTAATGTTTATCTTGTAATCAACATCAGAAATTCAAGTAGAGTACATATTTACAAAGTTTGTCAGAAGTTATGGCGGTAACACCGTTTTCGGAATGAAGACTTTTTCGACAACTTCCATCAGTACATTACGATATCTGCTTTCACATCAGGTACAAATTTTCCATGGCTCCATACAAAACCGGCAAACTGTAATACAGTTTATCAGGTCTTTAGGCCCCGTTAGTATCGCTTAAGGGTTTTTAGTAAAATGTATTCATGAAGAATCGTCCTCATTTCCTAAGCAATTGAAGCAAGGCATTTAAGAAAATATTCCTGTGGAAATCACTATCGCAAATTTGAACGAGTCCCTTAAAAAACGCTGACGTATTCTTGAGTAAACGAGAATAATCTTAAGTGCTCTGTGAAACTGAATTGTAAATTTTAACAAGTGTGCAAAGTTCCGTTACAACACGGTCGGGGGCAGTTATAGAAAATGAACTTATTACAAGTCACAAAACAAGATTAAAAGTAAAACAGTCCCTGCTTATCAGCCACTCTAAATAAGAATTTGAGAAATGAAAAAGTTTTAAACTCTACAAAGGCAAAGAGTTAGTAGAAATCTCCATTGAATCGACACATGTGCGAAGTGCGATAAAGGCGGGTGGTGAAACGGGGTTAAGGACATCTCACGGCGATTGAAGTTGTACATAAACTGTGAAAGCGCAATGTAACTTCTTGTTACATCTGTTGCGTTGATTGATATCGCCAGCGAAAAGAACATAAATCAGTAACAATAACGACACGCAAAACCAAGAAATGACTTTATTTTTCTCACGAGCGAACCCGCGCTTTAAGTGTTTAAGAAAACATCTACGAGGTACTAAGCTCTTCTGGTGTTTTGTAACTTAGGGCGAGATCTTCAATCAATGTAAACCGATTTAGTCAAACGATACAGCGATTTTTTGTAACCTCCGTTCCTTTGCGTGACTAAGAGCATAAAGTTTCATTTGCTTGGTGTCAATATTTTACTTGTAAACATCTTAAGATAAAAAAAGTTTCATTTCTGGATGAGTGTAAGGAAGACAATCGACTTTGAATGTTTATTTAACGGCGATGCTTCCTCGGAGGATCGAACCCATTAGTCAGACGGTTTCAAACCAAGTAATGGCGAGTTTCCTAGTGGGTAAAGATGGTCTAAATAAATCCTTTGTTCGCGTAATTTATTCTGTCTTCTTTCGTGTTATGCATAATTTAATGCTTTCATGTTCTCTTGAAAAGACTGGTTTGTAAATTGCGAGAAGCGATACAAAAACTGTGCTTATTTTTTCATTACTTTCGTTTATTTCAGAACTGACCACTGTTCTGAAAAAAAAAAGGCTTATCCACATAAATCTAAACAGCTATAATAGTTGTCATTCTTGTCCGTTACAGGTTAAACAGAACCAATAAAATAAACTATACAACAAGGACTATTTCGTTTCGATGGGATATGATTCGAAATTAAGTCAATTCGACGCCTTTAGGCAATATACATAGACTAGGATGGTACCAAAGTATTTTTGTTGGTACCAAAGACTGTTGACTTTTGGAACCTCTATACAGGATCGCTGAAGCTTGTCATGGTACAGTATTTATTCTGCCGCTTAGTAACTGGACGATCATGAGCGACAACTGATCCATGAAGAAAGGTGTGTTATCGGTAGTGGGGCTGGGGATGAAATTTTCTAATCACGAAACGTTTTACGACTGCTGAAACAGGTGTATCAAAGGTTTGTTAAGCGCCCACAAAATTAACCCACTTGTTTAATTTTCTGACGCGTGAAACACCATTTAGGCGTGCCGCCAAGCAAGACAAACTCAGAATAGAACTCCAACGGCACGGCACCTTATCAACTCAAGTTGAATTCAAGTTCTGTTAATTCAAAGTTCTTTTGTTAGTAATATTGAGTTTGCCGTGCCATCAGCCACAGAGTACGTACTCTGTTTATCTCAAACGTGTTTTGAATATCAAACATTATTACATTCTCTAGGACATTACAACATATTTGTGTCCCAAACTGAACCAATCGGAAAAGCGTACGTTCTTTATTACCAGTTGCTCTTGGAAAAATGCATTGCTTGACTCTTAGCGCACAAAGAAAGCTTCATTAGAGTGTTCACGGTGTAACAGCAGCCTTTTCAAACGCAAATGAGTCCTAAATGGTTCCACCTTTAACTGGCGCCAAAGTGTCGAATGTATGTCGGGCCGTTATTGTAAGAATGTTTACGCGCTGCCAAACATGGAGTAGCTAGCAGAGATAAACAATAATTAAACGCGATAATAACCTTCGTAATTTTGACAGCGACACAGTACCAATTATTTTAGAAAGAAACTTCGTATTGTTAATCAAGCGGTGAATTTAATAACCGTTGATCATGTTGCACTCGCATCGTATCACCGTACAGATTGCCAGAGCTTATTTCTAACCAAAGAGATGATCACTTTCTTTAGTTGGAAACCTCTGGAAATCTATCTTGACGTTTTTTCTTTGGTGTTCGTTGCTGCGAACAGAATGTTTTCCTACTGTGAAGTCTCTATCTCTAATGGCCACAAGCTGTTGCTATGCAACGAAGGGAAAATGAAAAAACTAGTCTCACGGTCTACGTCTTCATAGAAACAATGTAAAATTTCTCTAATGACTTGCGTGACTGTGGCTCTTAAGCTTCCTAAAGGCCTGATTCAAAGCTGGATTTGGAAAGAAATATACGAAACCCAACGACAGATGTTAGGGGACCCAGAATAATCAAGAACTGAAAGGTTGGCTTTGTTAAAGGATCGATTCAATTTACATTCAACCTTATGGTTGAAAATTACAGATCTATCAGCAGTAATTTCTTACTTTTGTAACTCAAACAGACTCCTTAGCTAACAGTAAGGGTAGCTGTTACATTGTTTATCGAAACATACGAATCAATCTATGCCTTAGTAGGTACATATGGACCACGTATCGTTCCATTGGCGATGAAGAGACGGTAAACGATAAACAACTCCATTTTCCACATTAACGATGTACTGATAGAACGTGGGATAAAAAGTCCCTTGCTGATGAGAAAATAGGCTTTTGTACAATCACGGAACAAAACCTTTTGATAAGAAAGCAAGGAGCCTCAATTAAAGCGTTGAACCATGCAAATTTTGACGTCATAGCTAGCGTTCAATAAAAGCATATTTTTAAACATTGCTTAAAGCGGTAACTTTTCAGGAATCTTCACTCTCTAATTAATACTTCAAAGCAAATTCAATTACATAGGTTTGTAACGTTAACTTTCATCTATCTGAGCCCCACAGCGTTTAGCTCTCTTGTGTCCCAAGTTCTTTATGTGATTTTTAGCCAGAATGTGTATAAAACTACACCAAGCAATGACCTTTCAGTAGTCAATTCCAGTTAGAATCATCATGGCTGTTTTTCTACAGTTTGTTTCCACTTATTTGAGCGTGCGTAGTCAAGTGTGACAATTCTTTTGAGGGAAGCTGGTAAGTAACCCACCGTAACTGAATTCCTGTTCCTAGTTTCAGTTTGTATGGAGCAACTATTGGAAATGTCTCTTGGTAAGTACAATAGCGAAATTATGACTTTACGCCGTCACGGTGCAAGGAATGTTATGAACGTAATAAAGTGTACAACGAACTGTAATTCATGCAATTCTAGAAGAATCTAGTGCCCATCTTGAACAACAGCTGAGATATGTCTTACATATGTTCACGTATGGTTTGCTATTCAGGCCACGTTAAATGAAGCATAATAATTAAACACACTTGCGTTTCCGTTCTTCGAAAAATGGCATTGTGCAGTAGCTGTTATCGACGTGTGCATTATTATCAGTCGTATCGTGTTCTCGAATGTATTCAGAGATCACTGAGGAACGTACCCGCTGCCTTTCCCTTTCGTCATTGCGATGTCCGAGTTTCGCAAGAAAACGATTTTTTAATATTGAATATCGGTTCGTGTCTGCTGCATAACGGTTGAAACCCTTAATAAGGCGTGGCTTCGATGACGAGACGTCTTGGGCAGTTATTCATTGTGGTTTCACTTACTGCGCTCCCTGAGTAAAACCGTTATTGCCATCATCCAAAAACAAACTAACTAGGGCTACCACTTAGTTTGGCCTCCGTTTTTATCGAGTTGTCCGTAAATGAAATCATGATATTGTGAACTCTTGGTTGATCAGTTGTAAAGATTGTTTCCTTTTTGCCACTCGTTCTACTGCATTCTCAGTGTCCACTGTCTGCCTACGTCAAAACGTTACATTTTGCGTCCAAACGTTATATTTTGCGTTTGAATTTCTACCTGAACGCCTACGTGAACGCGTAAACGCGCTACGCACGTTCACCGCTTTAGTCCCCACAATAGAGTGCCATGACTCGAGAAAGAGTCTGATGTTGTCGTAACAGATGATGCCATATTCATAATCTTATCTTCTCTTGGATGGTTGATGTTATTCGTGATTCCTGCCTGTTGTTTACGTACTTCTAATAAAAATTAACCGAGAGTGAGGTCATTGCAGGGAAATCTTGCACCGAGGCCTTGATGTATTGACTGAACGATAGCGAGGTCTGAGATTTCCCTTTAATGACCGAACAGATGAGTTTAATAAGTTATTATTTGACCTTGTTAGCACTGGAACAAAGAAAACTGGAGAGGTTTTTAATATCCCCTTGCGTGCACAAGAGATCATTCGAGGTTGTGTTCACCGAACCGAAACACAACTGACCATGCAATCGAAGCTAGAAGTGACAGAAGAAACAGTTTCTTTAAAAATGAGACAACGTTTGTCTATAGTAACAAAAATTTTTTTTTTTTTGAAAATTTTTATGCCCGGTCATTACAAGAAAATCTTGCCCGCTCAGTAACCAATCAGAGCGCGCCTACTATTGTAGCCATATAATAAGGCATGTTAATTGGTTATTTATGAACCCTATGATTCCCATGATCATAGCACTAATTCTCCTTAATGTCATGCATTTCCTTATATGTGAGATTGAAGGATTTGTTGGTAGGTCAATTTTATATCGATGGGCTGATCATCCTGCCGACTCTCACTTTGTTTCCTTGAAAATGTATGGATATTTTAAGGAGAAGCTGGTGATTTATCACTCTTGAGCGGATTTATAGGTTCAATCAATCAATCAATCAATCAATCAATCAATCAATGTATTTATTGCCGATAACGTGGGGAGTGGTCGCCCAATCTCCCGAGCCAGGGGCTCATGTACGAAACGCTCGACATATATAAATGACAACTGCAACTACAAGGACCTAACCACAACACCGAGTTCTACATCCCCTACTCTTCGCGTTCGTGTAAGGGTTCTTCAACGTCCCACGAAGTATTACGAACAAGGGTTGTGAGACGGGACCTGCAGTTTGTCATCCTTATCTGAGAAGACTAGAAAGTCTAACCATTTGCAGATTTCATTGCAAAGGCAGCACTTTCTCCTCAGTTTTTTTAAAGACCTTGAGTGATGGTTCGGCTGAGGTTCGAATCAACGATCTCCCGCACGATAGTTCCGTGCTTTACTGACCAACTGAGCTAACCGGTCGGCGGTTCAGTGTATTTTGCTGTTGGGGTTAATAAACTGGTGACTGCTGCTATGTCATATAGCGTGGTTTGTCTGGTTTCTAATGTCTTTACCAGTAAATAAGCGTAGAACACACGTAGGAAAACAAAAAGTCTAGTCCTGACAATGAACTGTGAAATGTAGAGGCCGAATAAGTTGAAAGGTTTAAAACATTAATGTAGCTTTCTGCCTGAATCACACAACTGTGGGAACAAATAACAGAGCTATAACCACCAAATTGATTCTGAAGAAAAATATGAGACAGTGAGAAAACCATGTTTAGTATTTGGAGAATTTGTTTTCAGTTTAACCCCAGTTAGAATGGAAGGGGCTGCAGCAAGTTATATCAAACTCGCTATGGGACAATGCCTGCAAAAATGAACCTTTATAGATTTAGTTCTTTGCGGGTAAAACGTTTAAAACGGCAGAGTAAAACTATGATTGTAACAAACTATTCAACATATTTATGAGCTTGAATTGAAACGTAAAAATATCGTGTTTCTTATTATCATCAATAATTGGGCATACCAATTATTAGAACTACCGTCCTTTTTTAAGTTTTAACGGAATTGGTGTCAGTTGGCCTTCGAGATTCAGTTGTACCAACTTTCGTTTTGAACTATGTCAATATTAAGCCGGCACCTACATACAGCCTTTATATCAAGTAAGCCTACATTATTATCTATTTCCGGAATAGTCTATTAGTAGCTTCTGGAGACAATATGACCTTGTTGGAATCCCTACGATTTTTCTTTTCTTGCAAATGAATTTTCTGTATTACTCACGCGAAAAAATTGGAAAGAATGTTTAGGCTCAACGGAAAATTAGCACATGTAACAGTGACTACTTCAAAAACATCTGAAGAAAATTACCTTTTAAATGTGCAAAACGAAGGTCATCGCTGGGCTCTGTCAGATTTTTGCCACAATTTGCTATTATTCCTTTGTGACATGTTATGGTAATTATCGCACACTTGGTTATTTAATATGAATATAAATTGACCCGTCTTCGTTTCAATACTGGACATTTACAAAAATGGGAATAGAGAATTTAATATTGATCTATTGAAACGATTTTAATATCTTGTTCTTGTATTAATCATGTTCTTTGCTTTATCAACTGGTTTGGTCTGTTGTTTCTCAGGTAACACGTCTGCTTTTTTGGTTTCGTTCCCGTGATTTACCACTAAAGTGCGTGCCTTCATGAACCTTTCCACTTACACTTGGTCGAGTTTTCAGCTATACAAGGTGCTGTTAACATTAGATTGGGTGAGAAAGCCCATTAATTGCGACTTGAATGACAGCTGTTTAAAAAACAGTGCTCCACTGCTTGTTCATTGTGCGCCAAAACCTGTTGTGGTTATTCATGCTTAGGATTCTTTTAATTTTAGCTGATAAAAGGACGAACTTGCCGTTAAAGAGTAGACCGAAATCACTTAAAGAAACTCGAACTCTCTGCCTCAGATGCCAAGTATGCTGTAAATTTTAGCATTACTGCTAACTGACCACGAAGCTGGATTCAAAATTTCTTACCACTTTGATAAATTTGCCGTCCACTGTTACTCAGCCGTTTGTTAAACACAATCTAGAGGCCCTTAGCCCTCTTGAATGAGAGAATAATTAGGCAGAGATCCCAAACAGAGATGGCGCCATACATATTAGTTTATTAATTGGCTTAATATAAATATCAATACTCAAGCCGGCGGTTTGAGGTGAAAATATTCATTTTAAACCAAGCAGCGCTCAGCGTGTACACAACCCTTGTGGTAGTCGAAATTGGTGAACCTGTTAAGTCAAGAGAATATCTATTACTTGTTTTTTTCAGGCAAATTTAGTTTGGCTTGCGAATTGCACAAAACAGACGTACCAGAAGTCCATGGCCAGACTCATTATAACCGCGCATCAATACTACTGCATGAGGCAAAGCACCCTTTTAAAAACATTGGATAACTTCAGCTACTCAGCAAGGAATAGTATTAGAAACAGTAGATATAGCGTTTGATACGAGGTACCATTGTATTGCGTTTTACAGCTGTTATATCGGACATTGCCTTGTAAACTGTTCCTGTTTCGCGTCTCGCTGAGTTGGTTAACAGCGACAGCACCTGAATAGATCCAGAACCCCGTCGCTTCTAACACCTGAATAGACTCACACCCCCGTTGAGTCTTTGATAAACTTCGTTGTGGTTCACGCCCAATCGACAGGTGCGCGCACACAAAAAACGCTTCCGAATAAGGCTAGCAAAATTAAAACTCTGCACCACAGCAAACGGTTAAACCACTTACTATGAGTAAGCGCTCGCAGTATTTTTAGTCTTAATTGGAAGCCATCTTTTAACTGGTCTCTCGCCTTCTTTAAGCTCAGTTGTATCCTAAACGATCAGCAAAAATATACACAAAAAAAATGACAGCAAATTGAATATGCAGAAATATAAGAAAAAGAGCGAAAATAGGCTCAAAGAGCTACCTACAAAAGAACTGTTTAATTGCAAATTCAAAAGGGAATTTGAAATGCTTTCAATGGAGACATTTATCGTTAGATTCATACGTCAAGTATACGATCATGTTCTAAGTTAAATTAGTTTTGTCGTGAACTCGTACATTTGAAGGCAAGATATCATGAGGACTTAAACTTCTCGAATCCTGCATTATCGCATTTGCTAATTATTGGAACTTGCGTTCTTGTTTCTCTACTGTCTTTGAATCTTGACATCGCTGATGAAAGTTTGTTTTTCCCTGGCAAACATCACGTCGAACAATCAGAATTCTGAGAGCTTCGAGTCAGCTCGTGTACAACAGTACAACGTTTTGTTTTTCCTGTATTTATTTAATTGTTAAACAGACCACTATATTAATAGGATCTGACTACTAGTAATTTTAACTTTTTCATAAAATCAAAGACGAATACAAGATTTTAGGGAACTTTACTGTAAAACATGTCCCAAAATGTTCCTTCTTTTTTGTGTGTATACAACTGATGAAAACATGTGAGTAGTTAGTCCCTCTGTTAAGAGAACATTGATTACATGTGTAGAACTTTGTCATGGTAGATAATTTTATACCTCGACATCTTCTTCTCCGTTCTACTGATTTCATCAGTTGTACATCTACGTATCATACATTCAGGTAAAGAATTATTTCAAATGTTTTAATAGCGCTGGAAATCGAGTATTCAACGGCCGTCCAATACCTTATTTGCATTTTATTCATTTCTTTGGAGGGTAATTCTTTAGAGCTATGGACGCTTCATATACGGGTCATAATGCATTTTAAGTTGATTTACACACCAAATGATAGGAAACAGGAAACGAAATATCCATTTTATATGAGGTACTTTATGTTTAAGTGGTGCGTCTTAATAGCTTACCTGTAAAATGTCTCAATGACACCCTACTGACCAACATTCATAATTACCACTATTAGTTTTGTCTTCTTTTGTTATTTTTTGTTTTCATGCAAGCAATGTCCTTACAACTTTTCAGCTTGAATGTGAATATATGTAAATTTCATATATGTGAACTACGCGCAAGAAAGATTTGATAAGTGAAAGATCATCCCAGTTATGTGAATAACTTAAGCAGCTGCAATGATGGGACCTGAAAATACTTCAGGTTTACTGAAACGGGATTCGAAGCCATGACCTTGCGATACCCGTGCAATGCTCTATAACCAACTGAGCTATCAAGCCAGGTGGGAACTGGTCGTTTGTGAGTTTTTAGCTTGTTGATAAAGTCTATAAGAGACAATGTGAACAGAAGCTATTTAGCACCGAATAAAGCAAGCTATTGTACTATGATTTCTTCGTTTTCCTCAAGATATGAAGGTCTGAGAATAAAAGCAAAATCCTCTACGGAAAAACCACGATAATATTTCTTAACTCCGCCACAGAAAACTCTAGAAGAGAATTATGCTTAATCCGTAGCATTTTTCTATTTTAGTTATAGCTATGCGAACTCTGTTTAAGCCACTGCCCAATCAGCTGAAGAAACTACTCACATTGCCAACAATGTTTTGAGGAGTAGGGCTCTTTGTTTGTGGAGTTAGTTTGGACTGAAATGGTGAATTTGGGAGAGAGTTGTTGAGGAACCCTTCAATCTGGTACTTTCTGTTCATTTAGACACTATGGCTGTAACTTTTGAATGAGACGATAAGTCAGTTGAACATTCAACTCGCTAACAAAGGAAATTACTTTTAGCTTGAGCTGTTATGTTTCCATACGATCAAAAAGAGAAAGATTCAAAAAGAGAACGTAACCACAGAGAAGCAGATCATTTTGCGGCAATTGAACAGACTCCACGAAAGAGCGCTAACAGAAGGCTTGAAGTTGCTCCTTTGTACATTTTTTTCCCAAATTGTACTTAATGTGCGATTTTCATCTAAGGACAAAAAAATCAACATTGCCTTTCTTGAGTTTAAACAGAATTGTAATTTTAAACAAAAAAACGCTATCTCTTCGGCGTTTCCTTTACAGCTTGAAATATTCTTCATAATTGAGCTGTCTAATAACTTGTAATAACTTGAATTCATGTTGACATTATTACACAAAGTTTTGGGAAATGCTGAATTTTGTCGGCGTGAAACTTTACATTAAAAGATCACAAACCACCGATTGTCTTCAAAATTGATGCTCGCCTTTTCACCTGCCGAACAATTTTATCACCTACAACAGTGCTCAAGATGAGCCATTTTTAACTTGTTCATAAAAAGGTAACTTTGTGAGAAGAAGTATTGACCGTGTAGTTTACAAGAAAAATCATCATATCTGCACTATCGCTGTTTTAATCAACGAGATTAACACATGCCCTCTAAGCGGTTAGAAGATAAAAAAAACAATTGATTACAATCGCGATTTTTGCCTTTGAAACCTGAAGTCAGAGTAATTTCTCCACTCATAAGTGAATGTTATAACATTCGGAACGCGAGGTCCTGTATAATACCCAGGTAACCGCTTAAGTAAAAGCCACTGAACACTTCTTTTCTTCGACTTCCCATTTTCTATATTTTTGTTTATTTTCAGACTGAAATTGGAAACTTCACCGTAACTTGTAACACGAAATTCTGATTTAGCAGTCTTTTATAAAACGGTCAAATCAAATGTCGAAATCGTTCTAGTAAATTTGTAACGATAAATTTGAAGAGAAGAGATATGTTATGATCCACCCCAAATTGGCGGGATAATTACCGGCTGTAGGTTAAAAGCCGACTATGCCAAGAGAAACGATGCCATAAAAACCTTTAAAAATGACAATGCTATTTCTCCAGCAGCTTCAAATGAGACCGACTCATTTTGCCTACTATCTGACCTTGCCCGGAACAACTCTGAGCTGAAAAGCAATAAACCTTGCTTAGTTTCCGGTACAAGAGTACTAAAATTAACATTTGTTGTAGATGTATCATTTTCACTCCCACTTGCTCAGAAAGGAGGTGTAATGCGCTGTTAGCGACGAAAAGCGCAACGCTAGTCACGGGAAGGGCGGTTTTACTTCCTCCAGGAAAAAGTAGTGGCATCTTAATTTTTTGGGCACAAAGCGGCAAACGGAAAGACCCAATGATTTTATTGCAGTCGTATTTTTCCTGCTTAAAAAAAGTACGTTGTGGATGATAAGTTTCAGGCGTGGTTTGGAGATCATATCAGTGTTTTGGATTTTGTTTTGTTTTGTTTTGTTTTTTTTTTTCAAGTTTCAGCCGGGATAGGAAAATATGAATCCTTGATTTGTAAGGTGTTTTAGCTCAAGACCAGGTCCCACATTTTGCCTGGCAATTACGCGCATTTATTCCGCACTGTAGGAAGTCCGAAAGAAAATTGGCGCCCGATAATTGTACACATGGTTACCACAAATCGCGCACCCTTATTGGACGACGGGGGTTCGCCGACATGAGTGGCCAAAATAACACAAGGGAAGCTTTTTAACATAATGTAATTGACAGGAGGTATTGTCTGCCCTTTGTGTGGTATTTTAGTAACTGTGGTAGTAAAGGAAACGTGTTTTGCTTACCACTTCAGGTGGCTATTGGGAACTGAACTTACTGGGCATCGTATTGTGAGTGGACAAGCCTATTAGGTCAACACCAAACACCATTCATCTCGGACACTGTTTTTTTCAGGTGGGATATGCTTTGGAACTAATACCTCGCTACTTATTCGCCCGAGTGAAACCGCCTGCCTACAGACCTTTATGTAAGGTGTCATAATAATAACTATATCGAAAGATTGCTTAGCTAACAATAGTAACTCAAAAATCACGAGTTTTCAAAACTCTTGTTAGGCTGCACACGACTAACTTTGAGTGAGCTCCAAACGGAACGCTGTAAACCGTGTATAAGGTAAGCAGTTTGATTTTATTCTACATACAATTACATATGACCTTCATTCTTTTCTCTGTGATATAACTATTGCAAAGATGTTTGGTTCATCTCATATCCAGTGGTTTAACTCTTTCAAAGGAAGAAACATAACGGAATAATTTTCAAGTCTATTGGTTGTTCGCGTGTTTCCTGTTAGTTCAGGGACAGAGAGGCTTTCGTGACTTGGAGAACTGTCGTGTTCTATCAGTTTAACCTTGTACTCTTCTGTATAATGTTACCATAAATGTAATGGAATATTCTGGGCATCTAAAATTGTACACTTAGAATCAATCGGCTATTTTTAACTGAGAAGAGCACGAAAACATTTCACGCTAAAGTGACAAAGTTAAACGGAATGTCCTTTTGCTAGCGTGTCAAGCAAGACATATTCTAAAAGACCTCTCCTTTAATTCAAGTGTTAATTGTATAAGTTATCTTTGGTCTGTTTCTGTATTCTTCGCTGCGAAATTTCGTTTGTCGAACTATTTTGAGTTCAGAGGCGGGACTAGAAACCGAAGACGACCAGAAAAAACACAACAACTTCCGACAAAATTGTACAGTACTTGACGACCCGATATAGGTTTTCAAATAGAGGGACACGTTTCCATACTTGTTGACAACGTGAGCGTGTGATGTATCTATCTAAAGCCGTCTAAACATTCAATGATAAAAATGATTCAAGTCAAGCAATCAACATATGGGTATTTTATCTCAGCATTTCCTCAAGATTAAAGCAAAGTTGTTTCAGACGCAAGTGCGTAGGGCTTTAACGCTCATTTTGAATTGTGATTGCACGCAATCACACACGCACTTTGGAATCGCGTGCTCAAAGTGTATTGAGTGGTTTGAAACTTGTGCTCGTTGAATCGTGACCGTTTAGGAAGCGGATTCTTCGTGCCACGCGCACGAAACTTTGGCTCCATCTTGTTTTTTGAACTCAGACAGGCAACTAAACACAGGATGGCACACTGACAAACAATGTATGAAGTCAGTGGAATCAATGTCCATTTTGTTTACAAGATACAACTCACAGCTGGTTTGAACTTTATTACCCGAGGAAAAAAAGTGCTAATGTGCGCGCGTGTGGGAAGCCATTGAGAGCGTCCCGGTTGGAATCTATTGAAACGCGCTCAGTGAACATCACGTATTCATTGGGAGTAGGAGGGGAAATTGACGTAACGGAAGGTTTCGACGCTGAAAAGACGGTTTTATGTTCGTAAAACGTCGAATCAACATACCGTACGTGAGCGTTTGAAAACGCCGAATTGCTCTGATCATAGGGGTGTTGGCTAGACGCCCGAACTTGGATGAAATACCGTAATGAATAAGTGTACTGTTCTATGTAGTAGAGTTTAGCGGGTGGGCTTAGCAGGGAGCGAAAGAAATAAACAGGCTCTACGGAAAAGTGTAAACATTTACTTTGCTGATTATGTCGCTGACACTTTGTTAAACTAAGTAAGAGAAACCGAGCGTCTAAAAGTAATCCACGCGTATTTGCTGTTGATGTGAGCCGCGCGCTTGTAAAACCCCTACATGACGTGTTTTGATCACTTTCTGTGGACTTTATCCTTGTTCATCATTTTTGTCTTCAAGACGGAGGTAATTTTTCTCGCAAAAAATGGTTGCCAGGTTACGACAGCTTTTATTTAATGTAACATAAAAACCAATAAGGCCGGTCTTATCTTTTTAAGCATTCACTCAAAGCGACGCTTCTTTTGCCTGAGGCAAAGTTGGAAATTTAAAAGTCTAATTCTTGTAGATAATCACTTCGTGTTTTGTTAAGTTGTTCACTTTTAACACCGTCAGTCTTAAGACCCGTCAGGAGTTCAAATTTGTTTCAACAAGAACTCAATCATTACACTACCAGAAAGTTTTAAATGCTCAAATTAAGAGCTGTCGAAAGCGAAATGTAATTGGCTTTCTAATTAAAGTGGGGACACAAAAGCTTGTTTTTAAACAAGCAAGAAAAAATATTCATGACATAGCAAAACGTATACTGTAATTGTCGTCCTCAATGACCAGGTTAGAATTATTTGTTGACGCCAAATGAAAAGTCGGAGAATGCCGCAGAGCATCAAAGTACCTTAAACTCCGTACATTCTGTAGAGGGGATAACTGTCTTGAAAGGTTCCTGGCTTTTAGCAAACTAAGGAGGAAAATTATCTTCATTCAAAATAAACACAGTATTTTTATTGCGTGACCAACGCGAATCTTATGATTCAACTATTTTGATGAAATTTCAAATAACTGATGGTCGTTAAACGAGAAAATTTTTCAGACTTTACCAACTTGAAGCTAAAATTGCCTTCGTTTTATCTCAGTGCATAAAGGAGGGTTGCGCTTTTAATTTCTTCATCTGTGCACGAAATCAATTGCAGTGCAACCATTCTTTGGAAAACTAATAAACAGTAAGTTGATGACAGCGGTGCTGCTTTGGTACTGTTTGTCTTAAACACTGTTCAAACGCTTTTTTCTTCCTTTCTTCCATTCCATTTAAAAGTTTAAACATCCCAATCTATGCTAAGCCATGATTGCGTTTTCAGAGTTTTCAATGTCCGTACTAGTTGATTGACAAGAAAGACATCCATTATTTGGTTTCGCGTTTCCTAGTTCAATTTTCGGCTGCACGACAACTGTTTAGTTGACATGTTTAATAAAATTTAAAAAAGGGGACTGCTGGCAAGTTTTACTGTCACAACAGAATCACACTAAAACAATATATTCAGAGTCATGAAAACAACATGTAGTTTGATAGTCCTCGCAGAAACGATAACTTTGTAACGACCGGGGAAAAATATCTGCAGATTAATGTAGAATCCTTTCTGTGCAATTAAACATAGAAATCATGAGTATTCGTGATATAGCGTTAAATAATTCACCCGAAGTACTAATAGAAACCAGGACTAGCAGAAGCGTGATTTATACAAACAGAATGAAGCCATTGTTCTAGGTTTGAGTACTTCAGAGTTTAAAGTTCTTCGACAAGATTAGAACTTATTTTTAGAGCGACAGGTGACTAAAATAACCAGGATGATTATAAGGAAAGCAAGTCGATTTCTTTTAGAGCTTATGGTGGGAGAACGTTATGTCACCATTATGTGTTCTGTAACAATGTAACGGTTCTATGAGTTCAGTTTTCTACAAAGACAGATGGGCGTTCTGGTACCATGCTTAAGTAGTATCGCGCAAACAAACTTCGTTTGGTCGGAAAGGTAATGATCGGAAAATCCAGCCCACAAACCAGTGTTTTACCGCCGAAATATGTGAAAAATTCTAATTCAAGATGTCATCTTCAAATCCTGTTTAAGAAGATTGCGGAGCGAGCACAAGTTTTATTTAATTAACTACAAAATGCGCTGAAAACCTGAGCCAAAAACCAACGTTACTCTCACAACAACCGGTTCCGGATCAAGAGGTCGCTGTACGTTTCCACTCTGCAAGCATTTTATCACGTCTTTTAAAGTCTGTTATTTCAAGTAGTAAACATTAACGCGCTTAGCTCAACCTCACAAGTTACACCAGAAAACATAACACTTAGTTTGGTTATCAGGTCCAACTATTTATCTTTGGATATTGGTTGTCAATTGATTGGCCATAGTACAGAAAGCCAATAACATGTTTACAATCAGTAGAAATCGAGTCTATTGGTGCTTTGTCCTCGGATTTATAAGCACGTGCACACGGCTTGGCCGTGAGAATGTTCGTCTTCGCTCCTTGAGTTTACCAGGTTTGCTCACGCGAGTTTGAATCGAAGAAATCAACGTCTCAGATAGAAAACTAAATTAGCGTTTAGAAGTTACGTCATTCAACCGCAAGGAAACAGTTCAGTTCGATGTACATGATCCAGTCTGATTCTAGTCAAATCATTACTTCTTTTACCTTTCCACGAGCAGAAACGATGAAACGAGGATGCTATAATGAAACCCCTTGCTTATCTAGTGTACTGTACTACTATGTATATTGTACCGGTCTGTGTTTGGTCACGATTTCTTAGTTTATTTACAGTGCGTTTTCACACGCTCAGTTCAACTGCTACCAGGGAGTCTCAGTGCAAAATGCGCCTTTTAAAATCATGAACACTCCGTAACTAAAGTAATATTTAACAATTATTCGCCGAAGGCGAAGTGATTATCGGTGAATATTCACCGAGAAGAAGTCGAGGTAAATACTCACGGAATAATCACTGGGCCTGAGGAGAACAATTGTCTTAGTATAAATACACAGGTGATTATTTCAAGAAAAGAAAAGAAAAAGCATTGTACAACACGAAAAAAGTTTATTTCATCAAAGGCAAGCGTTTCAATTGAAAAACGACTGGCAGCCATCTTGTTCGTCGAGGTGATAATCGGCTGATAACCCGAGATAGCGAACCAATCAGAGAGGGCGATTTTGTATAATCACCTGAGTATTTACACTTAAGTCTTTTTCCATTGTTTTGCAGTTAATAATTGACTTCATTTTTACTGACTTTAGCTCACTGATGGAACATTTTCATCACAAGACACCCTTGAGTTTTAACTTTGAAGTTGATAGACAACCAAGCGCTCGCATTTGGTAACAAGGTGCTCTATACGCGTAAAAAACGTCCCAAAAGTTTTTTCGTTTTCCTATTTGCCTATCAGTTAGGACTCTTGATGAATTTTCTATTTCGTTCTTCCTCTGAAAAGTCAATGGAGTCACATTTTTTCCCGGCTTCAATTGACCAATGACTCAGTTGAACTGACTTGACCGTTGACAAGTTCAATGTCTCAAAGATCAGCAGTGATGGTAGTCAATCTTGGCTGATGTCCTTCTTATTAAACTAGAACTACGACTCCCGCAAAGAGAATTACTACTTAGAAGTCTGTAATAACATCTGCTTTATTTTCAAATGATCGCATTGATCACTGATAATATTGCAAAACCAGTGCTTAGTGTTGGGTACCAATTCTGTTGAAAATGCCTCACACAACTGCTACATCATACAAATTTACAATATTTTCACTGTTGCAATGATATCAGATCACATAGTTATAAAATTGATAGCTATCACAACTGCAACCTCTGCACTGGGGATTTCTTTAAGATGGAAGGCTATCGTTTTATTACGAAAAGTACCTACTTGCATTCTCATTCAGGGCTGTATAAATACTGCGTAACTAATCTTTCATTTCTTTGCGTTTGGTTTCTGTTTCCCCTTTCCTAGCACTTTTTTCACGATATGGTAATTTTTTTAAATTTTCAATCTATTTGCCTTCTGATTATGTTGCATGTTGTATTTCGTTGGGATAATTTTTCTGAAGAATTCTCAAACTTCTCTTTGAAGTCGTTCCTTCTCGGTTTCCGTTCTAAGTTTGCTAAATCTTCTCGAATTTCGTTGTAATCGTTCGCTCATGTCCCGTATTGTTTCTATCGATAACATATTCAATTTCCAACCTAACTTGTTTATTCCTGGTCCTGTTCCCTGCCTTTTCCTTTGCCTCTTTTGAGCGAGCAGTTGTTCTCTGCTGCGATGTCAATTGTTATTCTCCCTGCCGTCGTTTCTCAATCTTTGCTTCGAGTGGCGCTTTCGGTGTGCTGATTTTGGCGGCATTCAAACTTACTCGACGACGATCTTTCGCTGCTCTTTCTTAAACATCTCCGAGATCTTTCTGCCAGGACGAGTGAAATCGGTTTTCAAAAAATTCACATTATTTTCAAAACATCATTCACCGAATTCGTAATGGCCGAAATGCACTAATGTTACCAGGTAACCAGGCCTGCGAACGGACACCTTTATATATATACATGTATAAAAACTCTCGGCTCGATTTACTCGGGCTTGCGAGCCACGCGATCTGACTGAAAGCGACACGATTAGTAACCTCGCTTCTCGAAGAAACAAATGAGAACCCCTTGATTTTCGTAAGCGTTGGAAAATTTGTTTTTCTATTGTTTTAGCGAATACCTACAGCTGATTGTCCCATCTCCGCCAAACCTCTTTGATTTTCCTCTTGACAAACCTATTTATACTCTCAACTAAAAAAGCAAGTCATCTCTCAAAAGGTTAAACAAAGCGAGGAAGT
The DNA here is from genome assembly GCA_949710005.1 of Ricordea florida. Lineage (NCBI taxonomy): Eukaryota > Metazoa > Cnidaria > Anthozoa > Corallimorpharia > Ricordeidae > Ricordea > Ricordea florida. The sequence goes on from OX453273.1 coordinate 1,053,164, forward strand.
GATAAGCAAAGATTGCTTATCTTTGCTTCCATGTATGCAGCTCACACGGAATATCTTTTCTCTGCCTTGACCCCATAGCCATTCTTTGTCAGTTTAGGACGCAAAGGTTTCAAGTCAAATCAAGCAAAATTCATTTAGATCTTTTATACAACGTTTTCCAATGTCACAGTCTTCATATTTATATATTTTCCTCTATAGACTACGTGGTTACTTCTGCACCGTACTGTCTACGAGGTAAAGGATGATAGCGCTAAACCTGAGTAGGGTTCACTAGATATTTTTACGTAAGAACAATTGAGTTTTCATGAGGAATTGCGAACTGTGATTTCAAAGTTTTAAGGGTGTGACCAAGACAACTTTGACAAGTCTTTTGCTGGATGATAATTGGCTATGCTGCATCGTTAATATGGAAAGTTATTTTTCTATTCCATGTTTGTCTTTGTACAAACTTTCTTTTAACGAAGCAGCTGTAGCAATTTCTGAATTCTAAACGGTCTGCAAGCAGTAATAGGTTTTTTTTGTTTGTTTGTTGCAGTTAAAGAAAAGTGACTTTTCGCTTTCGTGATTCTTTTTAGCTCTGTTCAATCGACTGTCACCTAAACGGTTGCGAACAGAGATTTCAGGAGCGTCAATTATCGCAGAGAAAGTTCGACTTATGATCGTCCTTGTCCGCCTTACTTTAGGATATGATAAAGGACTTGGTAAAAAGTCTCAGGCTCGTTACACAAAAGGCTGGTTAGAGAATTATTTGCTTTTTATCACTTCCTTGAGAGAGTTTTATTTTTCAATTAAAGCCGCAAGACAGGTGGACGCAAATTTTCCAGGGGATTCAACGAATTAATTCAGGCAAAAACAAAGTAGTTAATGTTGAAATCGTTTCACCACATCAATCAACAGTAATTGAGTCAAGCGGATGTTTTCGCTTTCTTAAGTAAGTCATTTAATTCCACCTGCGTTTCAATGGTTTTCTTTTGTAGCAATCAAGGATGTTAGCTGAAGGCTTATTGGACAAAAAGGATTAGTTCAAAAACGGAGCAATTTTTAATAAAGAGTGGAAAAATAGAAATCAAGAGTACTGGGCATAAAGCAGTGTTTTCAAAGTTTAAGCGACAATCAGAATTAAAGGATGCTGAACTTTTTTTTACCATGTGAATACTGATTTCTCATCTGAATATGTCGCGGTTCGTGGAGCATCTAGTCCAAACAAAAGATTTTGTCTACGCTTATTATGTACTTAGAAGCTCTTTAAGAAGATACACTTTTGCTGAACTATAAAAGAAAGGAAGTATTTAAGAAATAGTAAAAGCTTCTTCCATTTCGATGAACGAAAATTCGCTCAGAGTCGCTAGCTTTTGCTTAATGGATCCGGAAAATATTACGATGTGGGCATCTACCCTTGGTGATGAGTACTTTCTACAGATGAATCGGATTTCAATTGCCTTTTTCACACAGTATAGGTGAAAACAAATAACACGCGCGTTAATTTGCATGGTAGGTGTCTTCCACGCGCGGTCTCTTGTCGCTCTTCTCGAATCAAACTTTCTAAATGAATATGCGATTCACGCTCAAAATTGTACCGTAAACCCAAATCATAAGTCCAGATTAGTTTGTTCATCTTGGCTTTTTGGAATTGTTTTCTACATATTCCCCAATAAATTGACCTATTGCACACTTCATCATTTTGAAGCGCAATGAAGTGACGATGAACACATAATTATTGTACCTGAATGAACAGAAGGTTCCTTGTTACCAGAACGGAGAAGGCATTTGAAACTTCAGATTTATGAAATTTTTAGGGACTTATTTCAATCCCTGTCTATCAGGCTCTCCTTGAATCGAAAAATTCATTTTTTAACGTCTCTTCAGTCTGTTGATTATCCATCCGGCTGTCAAATTTCTCACAGGACTGTCAAGTATGATTTTAACGAAGAAACAAAAACAAAGAAAAACTTTCTGTTCTTGTTTTAGCGTGAATCATCTGGGAGGTAAAAGTCTAATTAAGACGTTTTCAGAATGCGTTGACGAATGGCAAGACTTGAAAACAATAATTTGTACCTTCAACAAGAATTGCAATGTTTTCCTGTTAGCTAAACCCGGAAGAGTTTTCTTGACAATTAAAATATCTACTTGTTTAATTCAGTCAAATATCCATCCTTGAAGGAAACTCTTTTGTCTGTTTTATAATGACTAAGTAGAACTGGTAGAAATAAGGATCGCAAACAAGAAATTAGTAGAGTTAAGTCTAGTATTGAAACAGATAGCTTGTTGGTCGATGTGAATTTGTTGTGGTGTTGACTCTTGATTGAGGATTGGTAACTGCGAGGCGCGATACCCTGTTAACTGAATGCGCTGAGGATTTTGAATTCATTTTTGTAGAAGCTACCTTTTCTATATGATGGAAAGCCGATATTCTTACAGGTATCATCACTCAATCAGTTAATTTATCTCAAGTTGAACTTAAAAGGGTCTATGGGATTGTGTTTAAATACATAGTCGATTGACAGTTTCACTTAACAGGTGGTAAAACACCGATACCGAGTTGTATTTTCTTCCGAACTTTGCCCCGAGAGAACCAAAAACCCAACCGCGAGGCAAGCACTGTTGCCATACATTGTTCTCCCTTTGAAGGGTTACGTAATATTGCAGGAAGATTCGTACTTCTTTAAATAAGCAAACAGTGCAAGAATTAAAAAATACTGAATAGCCGGCCCTGGTTGAGTCAAAGCGATAAAATCATACGGCACAATAAAGAAGCAATTAAAGACAACACAGGAAAAAAAAAAACTGCGCTGAACCCAGCTGCTTCCATTCGTCAAAGTAGTTGAACTTTTGAATTTGAGGCATTCATCCTAGTTTGATTTAGCTCATCAGTAAAACCACATTGTATGACTTACGATTAGCTCTAGGTTTAAGGTTAGAACTCCATTATATGATATATGGTTTGACTCCTGGAGTTAAAGGGTAAAAAGTGAGAACCACATTGCATGACTCAAGGATTGACTCTGGAAGTAAAAGGGTTAAAAGTTAGAACAACAATGCATGACTCAAGGCTTAACACTGAGTGAAAGCCGGGTTAATAGTCAAAACTATATTGTACGACTTAACGTTTGACTCTGGGAATTGGGAGTCAAAGAGTAGAAAGATAGAACCACACTGGCCCATTTATTTATATTGTATCGCACTAAATACGCCTTATCCCCTGACAGTGAAAATCTGTTAACATTTTTGTTTTTCCTCTTGCAGAATGAGCGAAATCCTTTCTCAGGTACCCTCCCCAGGGAGTGCTTTGTATCACCGCATTCCCAAGTGTGCCCGCTGCCGCAATCATGGCGCGCTGTCGTGGCTAAAGGGACACAAACACTACTGCAGGTGGAGAGACTGTACATGCTCCAAATGTCTACTCATCGCTGAACGCCAACGAATAACGGCCGCTCGCGTGGCGCTTTTGCGGCAACAGAGAAAGAACACGGAAATTAATCACAAACTGGGATCAAAAGACAGCAGTAAAGACGATACCTCTGATTGTTTGGCGGACGATTTATATCAAAGGCCGTCTATGGTTCTCGGTTCTATTTCCCCTCTCAATGGAAGGAAAGAGAGCGAGGCAGATTATGAAGGTCAGTGGTTAACATGATGACAACTGTCAAGTTCTTTGCCTCGGCATAAAACACGGGATAAGGTTCTGAACAGCACTTCTCTTGATTTTAGGTAAAAAGGTTAGAATAACTGCATAATAAAACAAACGATGTCCGCTATATGTTAAAAAATAGTATCATTAAAAATATTCAGAGTCGAATTGAAAGTATAAATTCGAAAGATTTAGCAGATGACACTATAAATGATGAGAGTTTCTGACAGCCAATCAAAACGCGAAACTCAAACCGTAATTTCATCATCTCTTTTTTCCCATGTCTTTTTCTTGCTGACGTGACTATTTTTTCATTAACAGACGAGGGCCTGGGTTACCAACAGTCTCCAACATTATCTGAAGAAGACGCTTGCAGTCAAGGTGAAAAACCTTCCGAGCCTGAGCCAACCGCTATCGATGGCGTCCGAATAAAAACCGAACCAGAAAGCACGGAACAAGATGACAAGGAAGAGGCGATGGTTACCACGAGCGAAAATAACCCCGAGCGATACTCGCCGAAGAGAAAACTAACCAGGAATGTACAACACGAAGAAAGCGACATTCTAAGACTCCTTCCGAAGATGCCCCGAACACCTGAGAGTCCTAACGTTGGGAGGAAGCTTCATCCGGACCCTCTGGGACTACTAATTCGCGCATTTCCAAGTCAGTGCCGTAGTGTTCTTGAGTTGGTTCTTCAAGGATGTGGTGGTAATGTTGTACAAGCCATCGAGTGTCTCCTTCAGAACAATGAAAAGAAGCATTTTCCTCTTCCAATGCCCGTACCTGTTATAGCGAGCAACATTGCTGCATCCTCAGGCACTATTCACCCAGCCCTGCACTTTCAACGACCGCCCCTATTTAGAAAACCGGAGCCTTACTCACATGCGTTTCACCGACCTCCCCTGAGTCCAAGTTGTCCTTACCCACCACCTCCACCACTGATGAAACCAAAACCCCAGGCAAGTGGTTTTCCTTTCTCAATGGAGGCTGTATTACGATCGCCACCTACCAGCGCAGGCTCGCCCATGGGAGAGCCAACATTTATCCATTTTTGTACAAAGTGTGGGCGGAGAGCGAACAGCGAGGACAATTTTTGTGCCTTTTGTGGGGAGAAACTGCATAAATGACATTGTTAACTGCTGTTTTCTAATTGTAGCGTAGTTTTTGCGCTTTTTTCTGAGGGAGATATTGCTGCAAAGAAGTACTTTGGTGACTTCTGTCGTCAGAAATTGTAAATGTCTGATTTGGTTTAAAGTTTCAGTCTTCTGAAGGTATACTTTCTATAAAGCTTCAGTTTTTACTGATATCTCCTATTTTCTCGTCAAAGACGAAGTCCAGTTTAGTTTGGTTTCATATGATTCCAGCATCTGTTGAGAACAGTTTCGTGGATACATAATCTTGGGAGCCCAACTTAAGAATACTTCTCCACTCCACTAGTACTTCGCTTTTGTGTTTCTTTGATTCAGTAATATTTCCCGGTTATGAGTCGCATGTATTCTCTAACGTGGTAAACCCAAATGAGGACGTGCTTAGTAAAGGGGTCGCGGGACTCCTAGAATACCATCGAAGCGTTACTAAATAGTTTTCCTAATGAGCTGTGAAGCTATAATTGACGCGGGTAGGAAGACTGACCAACCCAAGTTAAAGTGTATTTTTGAGGACAAGGAAACGAACTCCAGGAGTTTCTTTTCCGTTAAGTGGTATTTCTAATTTTTATTTCTCATTTCATTTTGCTTCTTATCGGTGAATAATCCGAGAGGGAATTGCCGCTCATTGCAAGTCGTACACAGTTTTACAGTCAAACTATACTGTCGTCCTATTGGTTGGTTCTTACTGGGGCATAGCCTTAAAGATGAAGCAGAGTGTTTTTTTAATAATTCGAGTATAAGAAAACAATTCATTATTGTACGCACGAGTTTTCCCATCAGCCGTCAAGTTTAACTTCTGTTTAGGGCCGGGTTTTTTGAAGTAGGGTTAAGGTAACCCAAGGCTAGTGCGAAATTTTAAATGCAGATACGAGAGCTTAAAAAGCACACTCAGTATAACTCTTTTTGAATACAATTTGATGATAATATGCTCTAAAAAAAATCCAGGAAGTTATCGGAGAAAATGCTTTTTAACAAGAGGAAAAGAAACCCAGGTTAAAATTAAACCCTGGCTTAGCGCTAATCGACCTTCGAATAACCGGCCCCTGATTGGTTCACTTTTTCTTCAAAACATAGCGATGTTTTCAACTTTGACAAATTTTAACTGGCTCTTAATCTAATAAGTTTAAGTAACTTCTTTGAGCAAGATAGTTCGAAGAATAGCCAAACGTGTCGATTCCCTCTCGGATTTCAACTCGTGACAGATTGATGTTAAACATTCTACACGCTAAAAAAAAATGAACAAATTATTACATACCACATCCATACGTTAATGTAGCTTTCTAACTACAACCGCAGAAGAAAGTGAGAATTGAGTATATATCCTTCTTTTCGTCTGTTAGGTATTAGAAAGAACAGGTCTCTTTCAAGCGCAAATATAAAGCTGTTTGTGGTTGTATAATATGTAACCAATTTGAAGAAAGGTAATTTTATAAGAAGGCAAAAATCCAGTAAACACACGCTACGCGCAAAATTGATGCTGCCTGTTTGTAAATACATTTCTAACGAGGTCTCTATTTTACAGTCACTACCTTTGGCATTAATTGTTGTGAATTTTCCATAATAGTTATAATAACGTTGTATCGATTAAGTAAACATGAAATATTAACCAGAAACATTTGCCAATATTGCTGCTGCGAAGAAGTTTTAAACTGCTAAGGAAATATATGCAATCTAATCTAACGTAATAAAACTATTACGTGATGAACCTGCTAGACTGTAATCCCAGTAGAAAAATAATCTTAATTGTTTAAAGATAATGCTAAAATTATATTCAGAAGTGAAGCTATTAAAAAGTATTCTTAATACTACCCGTGTTTATTTCTTTTTTGCTCCGACGAAGGGCTAACGTTCAAAACGTGGGCACACCTTTAACCCTTTAAGTCCCAGTAGCAACCAGCATCTAATTTCTCATTACAATATTTGCTGTTCATCAGCCATTCAGGTTATGAGAATAACGAAAATAATCACCAAACAAGAGTTGCATTGATAAACAAATTCTTCTTACTAGTACCATAACTAATATGTGAGAACAGTTAATTTAGAGAAAATGAATATTGGCTTTAAGGGTTAATCTTACAGGCGTAAAACGTTCTTTCATAACCTTTTTGATTAACCATTTTCGGTTCGTGTTTATATTTTTCCCGTGGGCTGGAACTTAGCCAATCAGCAGTCCTCTTCGTATCCCTAGCTACTTAACGCCTTGCTAAGGGAACCTCTAGAGACTTTTCTCTTACTTTGGCCGAAAAAGGGTATCAAGGGGTGAAGATGCCCGCTACACATTTTCTAACGAAGCTTCTTATTATGTAATCCTGAAAGATCGCGCTTGTCATATGTTGCAGATTTAGAACAGAGAAAAAACTGACCCAAAATTGAGAATCCTTCTTCAAGTAAATCAGCACTCACCTTAAGTTGCAATTCTGATAAATGACAAACAACTTTGCCTCTCTTGCCTTCCAGCGAAATTTTCCTGTTGACAGAAGGAAAGAAGCAAACACAAGTAGTTTAGATAAGAACTTAGATGATCAAAGGGTGGACATGGTGAGTAGCTCGATGTGCAGTGGACCATACTAATACCACCCCTCAGGAAGAAACAAGACCGTCAGCCAAACTCTCATGATGCAATGGTGGTGCTAAGAGGCGGTAAGGCTAGTATCTTGCAATTCTGTGCCACAAGCCCGCGCCAGGTTTACGGTACTGGAGCTGACATACTCGACCGAGCCCTGCCGGGGGAGCGATGTTGGCAACTGCGACGCAAAGTTAACAATACACAAACTTGCCACGCGGGGGTCAAACCAGTTCATCAACTAACACCTGAAATCAAACCGGGCCACAGATTGAGCGTCAACAAAACGGCTGTCACTAAACGGCAACCCCAACAAAAGATATCTGGTCTTCGTTTGGAGGCTTGTAGTGCATTGTTATTTAATTTGGGTTGTGCGCATTTACATCACTAGTTTGACTTGATCTCCACTGAATCCCAGATAAGCCTCGCAATCGAACGCATTTAAAAGCGACCACTGAACAGTGTGCAGGGAGAAGTGAAAGCTTTAGCGTAACTCTTGAAGCAGTTAAACCGAATTTGATGTTGGTTGCCCCACCACTTCAACCGTAAAACGCGGATGTTTTTTTTTTCTCAAGCTACCAAATATAACTGACAAATGAATAGTCACGTGTTTCTCTGTCGTGGCTTGATTCGAGAACACCACTGTTGTGCCGATGTGTATGTCTCACAGTGTTCTCAGAGGAAGGGAAACGGAGTGATACACTTTTCCCCATCAACTGAAATAGTGATAAAAAATTTATGATGGTTCGAATTTCCGATTTCTAACTTTTCCAAGGATTATAATTGTTCATTCTCGTATTTCCATCTTTACTTTCGACTGTTTTGCCCTTAACATTTTGCTGGGAAAACAGACAACAACGTGTTACTGGTTCGATTTTCTTGAGATACTCTCATACATTTGTATCATGATTCCGGAGCTAAATTCTAGGAACCTGATGCGTAAAAAAAGGAAAGCGAATCTATCACAAAACCAAGTATTACTAATTTGGAGCAGCAACAAATGTGAACGACCGAGGAGATACATGTTCATAAATGTTGGACTGCTCAAAAGCTAAAATACGGATAATTTTGTTTTATTAGAGAAGTGTGCACTTCCCCGGGTGCACTTCATGGAGAATGGAACATCCACTTTAATTAATAGGATTAGGAAAGTGGTTAGTCGCTTATGTCCACCATCATTAACTAACATCACAAGCAAAGTATAATAACGCTTTTCCTATAACCAACTCTGCACATTGCAACCAACACCAACTGATGGAAACAGCACATAAGAAAAACAACTTAGAAGCTTTTTGCTGAGAGGGAGAACCTAGCAAGGTGGACTTTCACTTTATAAGAGAATACTCACTTTATTAGAGAATTCCGCGAGTCGCTAGCCAGCGGCAAGACACACCGTTGGATTTTTTTGATTAAGCCTAATCTTAGGTAACCCGGCGACTGACACGAATTGTCCGGTAGCTTTTCTCTCAGATTAAGGAAAGAAACTCGTGAACTCAGAGCTGTCCGTAAAACCTCGAGTGACCGAGCGTGTAATTGAGCGATGCGTGTAAGTGCGTTGATGGAAGCTTGAACCGTGAAGCGTGAAACGGAATCCGTGAAGCAAGAACTCGAGCGTGATTAAGCTAGTGAACTGTGAACCTCAAAAAAGTAGAAACAGTGACCGGACCATGATGAAACATGAGCAAATTAAATATTTCAAGGGTGTTTCCTAGGGGGGGGGGGCAGGTGGAGAGGGAGGGGTAGAGAGACTGGAAAAAAAGTCGGAAAATGTTGATGACTGAGACTAAGTTTTAAACACACTAATCCTAAAAAGCCTTACAACAGCGACCATTGATATATGATGCTCGGGACTTGCCACGGTTCAGAGGAGAAATGACTTCCAGGCATTATTAAAGAAGGAGGTTTTTGTGTCCTTGAATTTCTGGTTTCAAATTTCCCGTCAATATTGTCTGTTTCTTTACCATTAAGAGCTACTGCCTCTTCCCGCTACCGCCCCAATGTGATTTCGAATTCCATTTGCAATGGAGAGCTTCGACCATGAAGCCTTTTTTTACACGGGGTTGGAGAAACAATTTAAAAAAGCTTTCTCATGCATTATAAAGGTTATACGCTTCTGTGACTTGAAAATTTAGACGCTCCCTTGATCACTAGTGAAGTGTAGCATTTCCACCTTAGATGGTTGGTTCTTTGATCTCAGAAATACTCTCCAGCATCCATGTCAACTGATTATCACATTGCATTCATATCGCACTTGTTTGTCTAAACTGAGCCCACACTGGCGTGGAAAACCCTTCGGTTCATTCGAAGGAAGTTTTGGTACATCGTTATGACTCTGGGCCACAGTAGAAGGAGTGACAGTACCGTTCTATGGTGTCTGTGTATAGTACCAGTGATTTCTTTCCCATTTATAGTCGTTTTCATTTTGCATTGGAGTTATTCCGCGGACGAATTATTAAAACACTCGGATGCGGTGCCAGGAAAACGAATAACGATAAAACACAATCTACGGTTACTCCAGGAACAAACGCTTTTTTTCGAATCTCTGCTCAACATGACTGAGGAACCGAGGAAGATTTCGCCAACTTCTGCTGTTTTAACTGTCGGTTCCTACAAGCGAAAACCTCATGGAACGGTTGATCGCATTGATTTTCACGGTGAAGATTCCCAAACGTCAACACACCGGAGCAACAACGACAATGTTGTTATTGTCACACCAGATGAAGCAACAAAGGACACAGAGACATTAAAATTCGCCCCACCTAGAAACCACGATATAACTGGACAGGAACTCCTGTCCGCCTTTTTTGAGCAAGTCATTCCAGATAACATGGCAGGAAAGTTGAACGTACACACTTGGCAAGGAATTTGTGGTGTATACGTAGACCAGCTTCGTCATTCTCCACTTTTCCCCCGTTTCCCGTACACGCGCAAATTTCTACAGGAATTTAAATCACAACAAGAGGGAACGGATTTTGGACAGAGAATTTATGGTTTTGTTCATCCAGGGAAACAAGGGTTACACGAGTTCGCCATTACTTCCGATGACACTTCGGAGTTATGGCTGAGTTCCGATAGCAATCCGACCAAAAGCCGACTGATTGCCGCTGTGTATTCGGCCCACGGAGCCGCGTGGACAACGCCATATAACTATAAAAGATTTCCAATTCAAATTTCGAGGAAAATTGCCCTAGAATCAACTAAGAAATACTATATCGAAGCGCTACATAAACAATCAAAAGGAAGAAGTCACATTCAAGTGTTTTGGAAGGAACCAGGCTCGAAAACATTCCGAATTATTAAGGGAAAATATTTATCTCTTTTCGTGGACGATCATGAAATGCACGATGAGGGTATCGTGGAGGACATTGATTTCCATAGCTATGCTCCCCCCGGAAACCCGAGTCACGTGAAACGTAAACTAGATCCTAGCATAGAAAGAATTCTTTACAAGTGCTGAAATGGGTTTTATTATTCTATGTTATAAAATCGATAGAAAATAGTGCACTGCCTTAAAACTGTCCGGTGAAAATAAGCTCTAAAAAAGTCATAATTCAAACCTAAGAGCAAGGCAAAAAATTCTCGACTAGTTGTGAACTGTCCAAGGAGAAGGCTGGGCAGGGTACGGGTATAGTGGGGGATAAAAATGATGCGGGGCATAGGTTTCTTACATTGGCCAAGAAAATGTAGCTATCATTTTCCTCTGACAATAAGACTGAGACTGTCCAAGTTGTAAGAATATATCCTTGATCTATTAATAAAAGAACTTATTATATCTCAGTTAGTACGCGCGCTGTGATTGGTCAATTTAGCGAGCCGTACTTCACTGTACGGCCCGCTAAAAAGTTTGTTTTGGTCGCAAAAATGTCTCCAGAGATATAATAAATACCTTAGAAAACCTCGTTTTCTCGGTCTGTACTGTAAGCCTAACGGTTTAGTAACGGTTACATTTTTTAGAGGAAAAAACTCGGTCCGTAACTTACAGTACAGACCTGTGAACAGGATTGGTGAGAGGTAAACCGAGGAAGCTGACTGATGCCTGTTACAACTTTTCTAAGCTTCCTCTGTATCCAGGACTAACAATGCGCGAGGGAACAAGACCCGAAATCAAGGCCGATTAAAATATTACAAATATGACGTCATCCTAATTAGAACATAATCTAATTTGCACGGATCATTAGAGCTCATTTTTGACTTGTCAAGGGGTGTCGAAGGAGCACCTCTTGAACAATCGCAAAACTTCAATGAACTTCTTGTAAGCAAGATGAAAAAAGCTTATGTTGTTTTGGCCATCTTGATGCTGGTCGCGTCACAAGCGGCAGGGATACCACGTGTTATGGACAGCGCGTGCACAGGTAAAGAAAACAATACATTTTCTCACCACACTAACGATAATGCTAGAGCGATAATTTTTCTATTGCTGTAGCGACCATGTTTAGGTTCCAGAGAGGTGAACCAAAGAGAGAGAAAAGAAACTGGTTCCCAATTTAATACGCTTAAGGAAAACCCAATTCAAGTAATCTTTTGTTGATAAGTTCTAAAACACAAGACGCGCGCGCGCTTTAGACGCGCCCAAACAAATGCATGATTGTTCGGAAACATTTCGCTTAAGATTAATTTCCTTCTTATGTTTTTGTTTTATTTCAATTTGTTTTCTACGTAAAAGTACAGATTCGCTTTCAATTTGGTAGTTTCTCTAGACAGCAATCGCTGTCAGTTTCTTTGCCATTTGCATGAAGATTCTAATTTAAGGTTGTATACGTACTTTTTTACAATTGCAGATTTTATCACTGCTTGCTGTTTTGCCCAGGCTGCCCTTCTTATTGCTTACTACGGAATCAAGTAAGAAAACGATTTTCGATAGTAAAGCGTATCAAATGCTCGCTAGTGATTAAGGAGATGGAAGGAAAGGGAAGGGTAAACAAAGTATAAATAAGAAGGCGCCTAGGACTGCACCAAACAAAAGCGCTTATCAAACTGACATAATGAGATTACATGTGCGAAATACAGTCTGGTCGGTTTCTTAGCAGTCCGCTGCAAATACCAACGTGAAATGACCATTTCTCAAAGTTTTCTAGGAGACGCGAGTACACAACGACAAAATTGCCTTGAGAAGTTTGGAATTCAACGAGAGCGGAAAATTGGAAAGTTCTACAGTTTAAAAAAATATGGGCAAAAATTTAAGCAAGCCAACCGCTATAAGTGCAGGAGGAAAGTGAATTCATTATTTTCACTTGTGCTATAATGGGTATCGTCGTCATCATTACCTAAGACCCCCAATACTATGGTGGCGCGGCCTAATTTTTAATAAGAGTAGAACTTAAGAAATCCATGGGTTGTTGAGGTTCGATTCCCACCGCTGTCAGAGGATGTTTTCTTTGTCTCCTGTGGTTTTTCTTATTTCCGATACGTTGAGCTACCACTCAGTGGGGATTTCTGAACGTAATTTGTAGCAACAAAGTAGTTTACACTTAAAGTTCATTCTCTGTTTCACTATTTACGTTTGCAAATAGCCGACTGGTTCACCTCGAACCAGTACGGATTATCAACCTCTCGTTCGAATTACCGATATGTTCTATTCATTTGGTCAGCAGCCTTAGTGCTATAACAACTGCTGAGGGTAGATAAAAGGATATTTATTTATCTTAACAGTAAGAATGATGCCAACAATCTCTACGGTGCACAATCAACTGTTTCATATCAGTGAGTAACGAAAAATGATAAATTAGTTTTGGGTCTGAAATTCCTTCAGCCCGGGGACAAAAACCTGAAAACATTTTTTTCATAGAATACTGACAGGCTTACCTTATGCTTTCCACAGCTTTAACACTAATTTTGTCTTAATTATTTTTTTAGGCGTACATTTGGTGCTTATTCCATACACGTTGAAGTCAATGAGATGCGTATCTTTTTAGAAGAGCGAGTTCTTAGCGAGGAGAAAGCTTCCATCTTCCCGCGCATTCCAAGCAATGACGTCATCGTGCTCCAGGTCCCCGAGCGGATGGCTGTTACCCACCATGTTATCAATGTTCCTTGGGATGAACGGCCACCATTCGAGGAGCGCCCAGCCCTTCAAAGGGGCTTGGGTGGGAGATGATTGTCCACCATCTTCAGTCACGTCTCCCTCAGCCCGCTCCTCAACTTTGCCGTATCATCTGCTTGGAATCTATTTCAAATCAAACTGGTATTTAACTCCGCCCTTCTATTGTCATGATGGCATCAATGTGTTGTTATTTATTCAAGAAGATAAAAAAAGAATTAAGATATAGACGCAGAAAAAAGAGAAGAAAAAAAAAGGATCACAATTGAACTCAAAAAACCCTGGGACTGGACATATATCCAAGTCCAACAAAAAAAGCACTTAACTCAAGGTTGACACCTTATTGGAATTAATTCAATTGCTCACCGATGCAGTCAATATTTATCTGGAATGAAGCTAAGAAAGACAGAGAAAAACAAGAAAGAAAGGAAAAGACCACAATTCCAAGATCAAAGCAACAAAGTAAAGAAACATTTTGCGGAAGAGTTCAGCATTGGACACATCCAAGAAGACTCTGTTAGAGCTGAAATGAATGGAGGGGGAAAACAGGGAAGCGAAGATAACACAGGAAAGGAAAGGAAAAAATCGCAATCTTAAGATCAAAGGAACAAAGGAAAGGAATATTTTGCAGAAGAGTCTGGCACTGGACACATCCAAGAAGACTCTGTTAGAGCTAAAATAGATGAGGGGAAAACAGGGGAGAAATGAAGAATGCAGAACACCAGGCCTTCTCTCACCGGGATGGTACTTTCAACGTTCCATAACACTGGTGAACAAAGGATAGAGCACACCTACAGATAACAGAAATAACACAAACAATGCCCTAAGCCCTGAAAACAAACATCTGCGACTTGTAGAAGTCAAACTTAAGCCTCTCTAACACCCCTCTCATCCTGACTGTAATATGCACATGAGGAGCCCAGACTCATCCCTCCTATTCCCTTCATATCCACTTTGACCCCACCATCCCCTTCCCCTATACCCTTACCCTACACTCACCCCTACACCCCTTCCCCAGAACTCCCCCACCCACCTTCCCCAACCACTGAGGAGGGTAATGGGCTCTTGTCTCCAACAATAGACCATTCTACAGTTGTGTGCTGAGTACCTTGGCCTTTGAATAGAAGTGAGGCTAACGGTGACCTTGTTTGGTTACAAACCTTCCTGTTCTTCACATGTAAATAATATGACTTGCACATGAAAGGCGGGGAAGCAAGGTCACCTCCAGCCTCGTTTCTATTCAGATGCTAGGTTCCTAAGGACAAAACTGTAAAATGAACCTACAATGAAAGCAATAGTGACACCTTTGTATTGGACAGAAGATGTCTTGCTATAAAAGGTGCAAGGAATGCATTGTTAAGGCTATAACATTCAGCCAAAAAGTCTGTAATGGTGAATAAAGCGTGCTCTAAGTCACCCAGGCTGTGTTATTGCGATTTTAATTGTGAATAAGACTGAAATGCTCCGCTTACTCACCAAACCCTACCAGTATCTCTTTAACACTCTCTCACAGTAAGAGCCTTGTATTATCACACCCTTATTTTCTTCATCAATAGTTCTACCATATGACGATTAGCACTGTTGACGCATACACTTTGTTGGAGGCCTTTTGGTCAATGAAGACGAATAGCTTTGGGAACTAGAATAGGCTGAAACCTCGGCGCATGACCAGAGCGAAGGCTAACCGCTGATTACTCTGCTAGCTACGCTTCGTAAGAGTGATATTGCGATTTAGCCGATTTAGCCGGTCAAAGGGATAATTTTTACTACTGAACGATGGATACTTAGGAAACGCTACAGCGCCGCTTGTTGTACAGTTCCTAGTGCTCCCAGGATCACTGCTGTTGAGTTATGTTGGATTTCGAACCCCAAAAAGAAATAGTCTATAATCGTTTTCTTCCGTATAAGGATCGATTAGACGAAGAGTCGAACAAGTTTCTCTCTGAGATCAAGTTCAATCTTGGTCGTGCTGTTATTTTCAAAGAAACCAGCCCAGGAATTCTGTACTGGAGCAACAGATTGACAAAGTAGGTGGCTTTGCTGATTCCTCGCTATACAATCTTCAGTTTGTGTCCATTAAGAGTCAGATTTACAGCACAACCGACGCTCGGGCTTCTTGTACTGTATTGTAATGGATCTGTTACATTGTCAAAGAAATTGTACTTCCGTTGCTCTTAAATGGCGAATGTAAATTTAATTTGCCTTATAATATAAATGCACAGGAGGGGGTTATGTGTTGTCCACATTCGGTTGTGTATAACTATTTCCTTGCTTTTTAATACTTCAATCGGGGCCGTAAGATCTTCCGAACTAAGTGTAAGTTGTGCTGTCAGAATTCTCATTGTGGATGTTATAGTTTAACATAAATCTCAGACCAAAATAATTTCAAACTAGTTTGAATTGTATTCGCATTATTGGAGGGTTATGGAAATTATTCTGGAACAAAGGGAAAAACAAATCAAGCTAGTTTAAATCCAGCTACAGATTTAGATAGTTTGTAGTACACATGTCTGGTCGCGTGTTATGGTGATAGTTCAAGTCTCGGTGCTTATACATGTATACTGTAACTTTTTCACTTACTGAAGCATTCTGACTTATCCACCCTTTTTTAGAAGGGGAGGGGGGAGGGTGGTGCAGGGGTCTACAGCAGTGATAAGATGCATTGTCATAATTACATACTGTACATGTACATAACAGCTTGGATTTCCAGTTATCCCCAACCAGAATCCTTCCAATTCTTTTGTTCTGAGTAGCTTAAAAGTTCAGCATCACTTTTGGTCTCCTGATATAAATTTTGATGAATGTGTGATTCCAGAAAATATCCATACCCCCCCACGGATGGTTAATGGAAATTCCTAGGGGGTGGGGGGGCTAAAGGGTAGAAATTTCCGAGGGGTATGCCCATGAGAGGAATTTTCAACAGGGTTGCAAAAGATGCGATCGATCGTACAAGGTACTTAGGTGGATTATTTTGATTTGTAGCACAACAAAAATTAGAAATAGATGCCGTTTCGAGAAAAAATTTAAAGATGTTTGTCTCAAAATGTTTTTTTTTCTTTGCTGGGCGTTCGCTATCATCTCTCCGACGACGAACGGTCACTTCATTTTTGCTTGCACTGTACTGTGTTTATACGTGAAAAATCAAGATGGCTGACTGTAGCATGTTAATACCCAGACCCCAGGTTCTCTCTGCCTACCGGAAGAAAACATGATTCTACAACGGAAGTTCATTCATTCGTTCTTTATTTCCCATAAAGTTGATCCATAAACTAGAACTTTAAACGCGCAAAATTATAGAGAAAGCAACGACTTTAAAAAATTTACGAAAGGCCATGAAAAAGAAAATAGGAAATTCCTGGGGGGTGGGGGGGGGTTATACATGACCCCTCTGGAACGGAAATTCTGAGGGGTGGGGGGGTCTAATCGGAAGAACCATCCATGGGAGGGGGGTATGGATATTTTCTGGAATCACACAATCAAAGATTGTTTTTTGCTAGAACAGAGTGATGGATTTAGCTTAATTCAATTTCCAGGATATGGAAATTAAGAGTTGGTTGGCAGAAAATTTGGCCTGTATACAGTACACTGTATATGCGCTTTTAACCAAGGTTGAGGTCCAGAGGGCTGGATATTGGACAAGTTCTTTATTTGCATTTTGATTGACAGATATGTACTTGTAGTCAAGGTCAATAAAATGCATGAAATAATGAGGCCAATAACCAGCCATGTTGACTGAACAAACTTGATCAATAAAAGATTTATTTGATTGCCATTTTGTTTTACTTTGTTTTGTTTTCTGTTTTTCGAGACATCTCGTGAAATCCCAAGCAGGCAACATGCACCGATCTTGCCCACTCTGGCAGCTAATCAGAAATCAGGATAAACCTCATCTTCCCTGTTCGCAGAAACAGTGACATAATATATTCAGTTATCCAGTTTAATTTGCCTTAAATTTGTTCCTCAGCCAGGAAAATTATTGCTTCAGCGGGACATTTTCTTTTCTTCCTGGATATAGTATTACTTACATGTACATCTTAATTATTACAGAGTAAATTCTTGCATGTAAGGTTGTCGTCCCTGCAAGGCCAGGCGTGTAACATTGTCATTGACAAAGCAAGCCAATTTTCTTTGGTTTTGTTTTTGATGAAAAAATTGTATACTCTTGCTCACTTGTCTGCTTACTGACAATGAAATGCATTGAAATTAGTTTTTAAAACCTTGCCAAACTAAGACAAGAAACCACTTAGTTTCTAATTGTGCTTTCATATTTTCTTCTTTCAGCTATCTAAAAATTTATGGAAGGAAATTTTCTAAGGAAGATCACCTCTTGTTTATCAAGATCTTTTTTGAGCTGACCACTGCCCCTAAACTTGATCCCCAATATGTCATTGCCTTTGGACATGTTCTAATCCTTTTGTTAAAGTAAGTAACAGTAAAGATTACTAGTAATTTTGTTAATATGTATGCTGAAATATAATACAGTGTACATGAAAATATTTTAGAAAATGAGGAATCTGATAACCGCAAGAACTGTGTACTCGTTGTTTTTCCAGGAAGCGGTTTTTAATTTCCAGGGAGGACCTTGTTCTTCCATGGAGGCCTCTGCATGATTTGGTGGATTTTACTTTCCATTCAAAGTATGAAGCTGCAGGACTCAAGAAACACCCTTTGTAAGTATTAAGGTGGTGCATGTAAAAAGATACATTTAATCTCACAACCTCCCAGCAGCAGAACAAGTAATTAAGAATGACTAAAAACTGAGTTCATAACACTTGTTATCAGTTTTAGCAAAAGCTTTTTCTTTTTTAATTCATTTCAGTTCACACATTGACTCTACCGATAAATTGAAAATTGCTACTACTTATACTTCTCTTATCAGCTTTGAAAAGAGCAAACTCTCAAAGTGTCAGCACTTTTACTATCTCATGGCACTACACTCTACAGTTGTGCAGACTACTGTACTTTATAGTCACCTCATTTGATAACTTCAGTTCCTTTGTGGGAACCCTACTGTCTGTAAAATGGGGTTGAAACTGTTTTCTGACTTAAATCAGCAGTTATTAGCATCCAGTGTACTGTATGTTACCAGTATGCTGTTTGCTATCATCTGTAAAAATGATCACTGTCTTTCTAACATATTTTACAGAAAGCTTGAAGAAACTGTGAAACATGTTGTGCGTGTCTCACGAGTGTAAGTCATAATAATTTATTTGTTTGTTTTATAGTATTACCAATAGAATAATCAATATCCTTAGAATATTAACTAGAGACATAATTGATTTGATTGTTTGGGAGTGTACACAGTACATGTATTGCATAACATGTATTTAATCTGTTTGTTCTTCTTAGGTATTTTTCTGTGGAATCCACTCAAGAGATGCTGGATGAATGGAGGCCATTGATGTGTCCATATGATGTCACCTTTGTCAGGGCCATGTTCTACTTCTCCTTGTTCTTGCCAACCACTCTTCCACCAGAAGAGCACTGCTTTGGTTTTAAGTATGTGGCAAATCCCTACCAGTAATTCTTTTTTATGTCTATTGTTTAAGGCTGATTATTTAAACTAATAGTGAGGTAAAGCCTCACTTAACCCTTTCACTCCCAACAGTGACATTATGGATTTTACTCTGTCTAATGCCAGACAATTTTACTCATCAAATGGAGACCCCTTGGGAGTGAAAGAGTTAAAAAGCTATCTCTCTTTTTTATGGATTCTGGAAGATTTTGAAACTCAGAGCAGCGAGTAGTAAATCTGCTATGAAGAGACGAGTACAGCAAGTGGTGTTAGGTGTATGAGAATACAGTATGCCTTATACCTCACAGCTATAGTTATCAGTTTTATTTAATGTGACTGGGTTACTGTATGTTAATTTCTAGTAGTAAATTTTAACCTTTTAAGTCCTAGTAGTGACAAGAATCCAATTTTTCATTACAATATTCACTGTTTATCAACCACTCAGGTTATGAGAATAACCAAAATGATCACCATATAAGAGTTGCATTGATATTTAAACAAATTCTCTTAACTAGCACCATAACAAATATGTGAGAACATTAAGAAGAAAATGAATATTGATATTGGGGCTTGAAGGGTCAACACCTGACATTGTTTGGAATTTTAAGAAAATCATCATTAAGACAAAAACAGGAAACAGATCTGTATTCTGGTTTAAAAACCTCCTCTCCTGTTGTGTATGTATAAAAAAAAGGAATATAAAGGAATAGTCTGAAGTGTTTAGTCAGTTCTTTTTCCATGCTAAATTATATTTGCCTAAAATCAAATTGACATTGGAAGGGTCAAAACTTTACCCATGTTTTTATCTGCAGTGTAAATTGTATGATTTGTTTATTCAGACATTCTCTGACTAGAAATTTTCGTTTTTATTATTTAAGTGCAGTTTGCAAATAGTGCAAGTTACTGATAGGTTTTTCTGCTCCCTTCAGGTTATGGTTTGATGAGATGTTGGGAATATGGCAATCTTGCACTAATGGCTCAAGATGGGAAGAAGTAAGCTGGCCTTTATCAGTGTTAAGAAAAACAGTTTAATCTTTTGAATTTACCTGTAGTGTTATGTACAATATACCGTAGTTATTTGGTTATAAGGCACGCAGTTTTTTTTATGAAAAATATGTCTTTGGGTGGCCAGGTTAATGCTAAAATTGGGTTACATCTTATGGCCAAGTATTTTCACACAACAAAATCTTAAGATCACAATTTGAGAAGAACTTACAGATTAATTAACGTAAGAAAAGGACACTAGTTGTTGGTCATTGACTTTTATAGCTTTGGTAGTTCTGAAAAGAACTGGGGTAGCTCTGAATAGAGTTGTTGTGGGGGTGGCTCTGAAAAGAGTTGTTGTGAGGGTGGTTGTTGTTTGTCTTGTTGGCTAGTCTTCCTGTTTGCTGTCCGTGTTGAAGTCGTTCTCAAACTTATCATGCTAGATGAAACAAAAAAGATAAGAAAACAATGCTTACCTTGAGTTCATTGATCCCTGAACCAGGCTGCTAACTGCTGATCCAGATTCATATTTCCTAAGCAGGAAGGTTCAAATAAATGTGTATGCGTTGTGTTTGTCATTACAGGTGTGAACTTTTTGCTTTTGTTTTTATGGATGTCATTAAATGTGTGACTATTTCACTTTTGTTTATTTTAACAAAAAAGAGTTCGCATGCTAATTGTGTAAGGACAATTGTGTTCAGATTCATAACATCCTTTTGTTAACTCTCGATTTTTTGGTGCGTCTTATAACCGAGTATTTTCATGTAATTTTCAGTTTGAGAACTTAGCTTAATTAAATGCTAAGTTTGGCGTGCATCTTATAACTGAGTGTGCCTTATAACCGAATAACTACAGTACTTGTTGTAGTGACCAGCATCCAATTTCTCATTACGATATTTACTATTTGTCAACCATACATGTTACGAGAGTAAAACAAAAGATTAAAAAAAAGAGTTGTATTGATATTAATTGTAAACAAATTCTCATCACTAGTAAACAAATATATGAGAACAGTCGGGAAAAAATAAATATTGATATTGGGAGTGCAAGTTCACAGAGTAGGTTGAGGATTTATCCAATCATTCTGCTTTTGGCTGTGGGTTTTTCATAGGCTAAGCTTGTGACTTTGTTTTCACAGGACTGCTTGAAGTTGTTTGCCAGACTCGCAAAGGATAACATTGGTTTTATTGATTGGAATCCATACATCCCCACTGTAAGTTGTGAAATATACTATGCATTAACTTCCTTGATGTTCTTGTTAGAAGTCATACCTTTGTCTTACTGATCCACTTCTTTTACTTACATTCTGTAGGTATTTACGAGAGTCCTGAGAAACTTCCAACTTCCAGTTGGTGGAAACCCTCCAGCATGCATTCCCAAAGATTATCTTTCTATTATCAATTCCTTTGTAGTGTGGATTGTCTGCTCAATGGTAAGCTTAATGTCAAGCAATAAAAGCATAATGGAATTCATACAGAGGCTTAGCTGCCAACTGCTAGGCATCACCTCCATCAGCTGTTGACCAGGAACTATGATAGTTTTGGCGGCTAGCAACGGGACTACTGTTTCTGGTACTGCCAGCAGCAGATGCCAGTGGGTGATGCCTGGTCATGCATATATAGCAGCAAGCATGTGGTATATGCTCAAGGAGTGCTCGGGCAGCAGATATCAGAGATTTTTGCTGGATGCAGTTTAACAAGATATTAATGTGATCAACGTAGGCTTTAGGTACTGTGCGATGACTGCCTGATCAAGTTGGATGCTACCTCTGCTTCTTCTTGATTGTTGCTCGGAGAGTTTTTGTGATGTGTTTTTTTGTAGTATAAGTAAGAGGTAGTAACAAATGTCTCAGCTTTTCAGATAAAATGTGGCTTTATGCCTGTAGTCCAAACTAAAATTTCAGTCTGTATTAGCACTTTGTTCACATGCAGTTGCAGAAGTTCCTTAATTTTGAATTCCTCATTTTTCAGAGAAGACAAAGCATAACCCAGGAGCACCTTGCTAAATTGTTTCAGGCGTTGGAGTCATTCTACCATCCATCAAACAGTGGACGATACTCTGTAAGTAAATCCATTTCCTCACTGAAAAACACTGCACACTATAATGTATGCTTTATGTACCATTAACCTTTTGTTTTCAATGATCCAAGCAGTTGAAAATTTAAATTGTCATTCAACAGGGGAAACTTCAAAAGTTTCTATACAACTTGCCAAAGGAAATGATCAGAAGACTGCACAGGTATTGTTAATATCTTTGGTTGAAAATGTAAAGGAGTAATTTCTAAAGAAATTAGTGCTATTTCTGTGGGAAATTAAAACACACCAAAATGGTTTATCAAATTAGTTGATAAAGTAACTTTTGCCACTGTAGGATTTGAGGGGTGCAGATGTTTTGAGGGTTAGTTCTTTGCAAGATTGAATGGTTAAAAAGGTGGATCCCTGAAAAAAAAATGGCAGTGGACAAGATCTTCATTGAGAATAGTTGCCACATTGACTCTACCTTCTGAACTTGCAAGATGTTAAGACTTAACTTCTTAAAAAAATGGGTTCCTAGTTATCATGATTCCCCTACCCCTCCCCTGCTTCTTTTACTTTTTCCTTCCATGTCTTCCTGTATTTCAGCAAGATGCTTGTATAGAAATGAACTGCACAAAGCATAACACCTTGGTGGTGGATGTAAAACTATCATCTATTCTTAATTCATTCTGGCAGCTGGTACTCAGGGCCTCAATAATCTACCTCCAACTGACTTGCTTATAGGCAATAGTCTTTGCGTCTTCTCATGTTGAATATAAAATATCATGTCTTCATTTGGTTTTTAGGGAGAGGTTTCCAAAAGACTCGTGGCAAATTCCCATACCTGATGACGCTCAGTTAACAGAGGAGGAATTGACTGCATTTGTTGAGTGTTTAAAGCCAGCTGTCATGCTAGCAGTGTTCAACAAGGGAGGTAGCTTTGATGCAGCAGGCGCTCTGCAGAACCTCGCTTTGATTAAACCTGACATTGTGCTGCCAACATTGCTGGATAAGTAAGTGGCACACTATGATATTAAAATGTTGTTTGTTATACATGTACCAGACTATAATTTTTTTGCAGGACTGTAAGAAGAATTGAAAGTTTACCATACCATGAACACCAGAAGATGGACTCAAGGTTAAATAAGATAACATAAGGAGAGATTTAATGTGCAAAACGTCTGGTTGTGGCTTCAGGTTCAGCAGTGGAATTATTTCACCAATAAGCATAATTATTTCATCTCTAGAGATATACTGTAAGAACCTGAGGTTGCTGTGGATTATGTCCATCCAGTAAGGAATGTTTGCCCCTGCAAATGGTTGTATGTAGTGCTGTTGTTTGATCAAATCAATTATTCTTGTGAGGCTACAGCAGTATTTTTCTTCAAGGTTGTATGTGGCGCTGGACACTTTGACAGAGCCCCACCAGTTGACTGCTACCTTAAACTGTGTGACATCAGTTGCCAGGGCTCTTGTCAGACCAGACAAGTCATATCCTGCTGGTCGAAGTCATGTCCTTCCTTTATTGCAGCTAGTTTTGCCAGGAATAGATCCAAATGATTTCAGGAAAGCTATGGTGAGTGTCAAAACTGTCAGTCAGTCAGTCAGTCAGTCAGTCAGTCAGTCAGTTGGCCTGTCAGTCAGACTGTCAGTCAGTCAGTCAGTCAGTCAGTCAGTTAGACTCTCAGTCAGACTGTCAGTCAGTCAGTCTGTCAGTCAGTCAGCCTGTCAGTCAGACTGTCAGTCAGTCAGTCAGTCAGTCAGTCAGACTCTCAGTCAGACTGTCAGTCAGTCAGTCAGACTGTCAGTCAGTCAGACTCTCAGTGAGACTGTCAGTCAGTCAGTCAGATTGTCAGTCAGTCTGTCTGTCAGGCTGTCAGTCAGACTGTCAGTCAGTCAGTCAGTCAGTCAGACTCTCAGTCAGACTGTCAGTCAGTCAGACTCTCAGTCAGACTGTCAGTCAGTCAGTCTGTCTGTCAGTCAGTCAGCCTGTCAGTCAGACTGTCAGTCAGACTCTCAGTCAGTCAGTCAGACTGTCAGTCAGACTGTCAGTCTGTCAGTCAGACTGTCAGTCAGTCAGTCAGTCGTTCAGTCAGACTGTCAGTCAGTAAATAACTATTATCCTGTGCAGCTCCCTATTTTAGGCAGTACTTGAAGGTACAGTACTGGGCCATTTGCTGTTTATTCTACTAAACATAAGATGATTTTTGATTAATGCTTTGGTGCAATCTTTGTTGTTGTTGTTTGCGTAGGCAACATTCACATTTATCTCCACTGTTGTTTGTTTGGTGCCAGTTGTGGATTGTTCAGAAGCTGTTGGAATTGTGGAAATGACAGAGGTTTTTTTTACTTGATATTATTTTAAAATTACAACCACTTTGCTGTTTAAAAATGTTTACAAATTAATATTTCTAATGTTGTTCGCATTACATACAGTACTGTTGTAATGTTCATCATTTTTTGTAGGATGAAAAAGAATTGTGCCTGGCAACTTCTCGCTTTGAAGATTTCGTGTTGCAGTTTATGGATAGGTAAGCTCCACTCACTAACCGGATTTTTCTCATATCATTCTAATTTTCCTCTAACAAAAAGGTTCTCCTCAAGATTCCAGCTTCTTGACTCTACAATCATTACCTCAGTGTGTATATATTACTTTATGATCACTCAACAAATTCCATGCTTACTAGCTTGGTATGTACCATTATGTGCAACACAAATGCCCTTTCAAGCTAACTTAAACCTTTTTGCCCCAAAAAAAATAATCAGTATACATGTATTTTCCCAGAAAAAAAAATACAATTGAAAAATTGTTGTCCTGACAATGAAACATGAATTTCAGAAAATTATCAACTCAACTATGTTGAATTGATGTAACATTAAATTCACCTAACCACCAGTTAATTTTACTAAGGAGAATTTTGACCTTCATCTTGAGACTGGAAGGGTTAACTGCTTCCATTGTCAGGACATTTTCATCAAGAATGATGAATGATACACCTCTTTATGTGTATAATAGAAGAATCCTTTCTTTTTGTTCACATTTTTCAGGTGCTTTGTCATGATTGAGAACTCTTCCTTTGAAAACACCTCAGAGTTGGACAGCACCACAATGAAAGCTGATCAACGAAACAGCCTGGAAGGCATGATGGGGATGGGTGTGGCATCGACATTTCACACCATACTCATGCAAAGCTCACCAAAGATTGTTCAGGTTAACAGCTGCATAACTTATTTATTTCATTCAGCTAAGTAAGCCATCAGTGCACAAATTTGTAAAACAGTTGTTATAACAACAAAAAAAAAGGTGGGCATTGCAGTGAACATGAAGGATGAGTTGGGTTGCCTATGTTACAGTTTGTTTGCTATGAAAATCACCAAACCGTGGAATAGGCATACATTTTAATATCGTTACCCCGCCCACTTTGTTTGACAGCCACACCCACTTTCTTTGATTGGTCTAAGCGTCAACACGTGAGGTAACGTGAATAAGAGGTCGATGAAAACAGGTTTTCAGCTTTTACTAGTTCACTATGAAAAGGTATGAGTTAAAGGTAAAGGACCAAGAGAGAAATGATTAAACTCACCCTGTCTTGGTCATGTGCGCCATCGTGTACACAGTGACTGTGGTGAAATTGTTGGAATTCTTTGACAAAAAGGGGCGGGGCACCAACAAAAAGTGGGTGTGGCAGCAAAATACAAATTTGCGCCTATTCCATAGTTCGGTGATTTTGGTAATGCAACCCACCTGTCACTCTAAGTGCATTCATTACTTGTTCCTGTAATGGTTTCTGGGTGTTGCTGCAAAGTACTGCTGGGTATTTTGAGTAAACACCATAACGCTACAACACTGAAGAGTGAAATACATTTCTTGTATATTTGTATAATTATTTGGAAATAGTTGGGAGGATAGAGCAACCAGAGAATTGAATCATGAACTTTTGTTTTAGTCTGCTCTAGAACAGGTATTTTCATTTTGTGCCAATAAAGTACTGGAAACAAAAGTAGCGGGAAAGATGGCTGCTGATATGTGCAGAGCTGCATCCAAGGTATGGAACAGTACTGTCAAGTGTTTGCATGTACACCGTTAAATCTTTAAGCTCAAGCTATCAGTTGAATAACTTATCCGTTTAAGGTGGCACTGCAGGCTTATTGTAATAGCGGAGCTCCACAGCGGCTCGAAGAGCCGCAGAGCGGAGCCCCATAACTACCGTGCGAGGATAGAAATTGAGAAAACCATGCGTTTGAGTTTTCATGGTCATCGTGGCTAGCGGCATGGCTCGCGGGCGCGGGCGCCTAGCGACGACGACGTTGCCCCAACATGGCGGCCATAGTCATCCGGGTTATTTAGAAGGTCTTAAACCGAAACGAGGCTTTGTTTTTCGCGGCTTGCCGCGGCTACACAACCTACAGCCAGCAGTCTACAGCAGTCTACAATGTTTTACTGAAGAAACGGATTATTCATAGCGGTTTTGGAGGAAAAATTTTCTTCCTACAAGTTTTCAAGCGTTTTTGGAGGGACATAAGCATAAAGCTGAGTTCTTTCTACAAGTTTTCAAGCATTTTTGGAGGGACTGTGTGAGGAGCTCCGCTTTTAGGCTTGCCTAAATCTATTTAATATTTCTTTAGTCACGTATCCTGTTCCAGGCCCTCAGATGGTAAGGGGAGAACAGGCAAAAAGTGAGGGAATTGCTTGACTCTAGCCCCTTATCTGAGGACTTGGAACAAGTTATTAGTCACCATGATAATAATAGAGTCTGTTAGTTTATTTCCATCCATTTCTTACTTCGACGTTTGTTAGTGAAGAGCTCTTGATTTGACTTTACCTCGACTCTCCTGTATCAGTCTTTGTGGCGTTTCATACATGTTACTACCACACACGTTTCTGATTCTCGATACTGCGTACATTTTATTAACAGACAAATGCCCCAGCCACGTTAAAGATGTTTGTCCCACACTGCTGCTCTGTGATTGAACATTTAACATCAGGTGAGTACTAAAATACAAAAAAATCTTAAACCCCTAACAAATTTGATTTTTTTGAAAACCACATGCTGATATTTGATAAGGTGGCCATTTCCAACTTTTCTTGTGGTATAACTACTGTAATGATTCGATTTAACGCCCTCCTTCCAATAAGCGCCTCCTTCCGAATAAGCGCCACTCTTCGAATTACTTTTGGTTAATAAGCGCCCCTATTCCAGTAAGCGCCCCTGTACTGAAAAGTACCCCTATTCTAATATTGTTACAGCGTCTTCAGAGTACTTATCAAACGTGGTTCATCATCCTTTAATAGCTGACATACTGTAGGTAATAATGCATTACAAAAATAGTTGTCTTCGTCTGAGTTTCTCCACTGTTACGTCCATGAGAGTACATAATTCCTTCCAATGAATAATCTTTTCTTCAAATTTTGTGGCGATTACTCTGCTGGTCGTTCTGGCCAGAAAGGATCCAGGGACAACAAGTCCGTTTTCCAGTCTCCTTGATCCAGTCACTTTGAGCTATACTTTGTTCTCATGGCGGGCTTTGAGAAATGTGAATATTAAAAATTAAATAAGCGCCCTCCCTTGAGTTACCAAAAGTAAAAAAGCGCCCCGGGCGCTAAATCGAATCATTACGGTATGTCGTTTCGTAAATTTTCTAATTATTCCATCCCACACCTGCCATACTACAAAAACTCATACCATATGTCCATGCTATTGTCGAATCAATGTTAAAAAAAATTCTTCAGTTGTATTAGACCCACGATTCTTTAAGCCTAAAAAAATTTTCTCCTCAACACATTGTTAGGTATTTCATACGCCTTTCCTATAGATGAGTTTTCCGCTTCACTGAAATTTTTTCTGGAGTTTATAACGGGACTTTCTTGCACACGGATTTATCCAAGTAGAATTTAAGCAGCAGTGGTTTCAATAAGCACAGACGTCCGACGAAGAGCATCGGCTACTTCGATCAGAGACGTCGATAACTTTTTGTCTAAACTGCAGAAATTAAAAAGCGATTCTTTCAAACGAAATCAAAATTTAATATTATGAGCTTGGATGTCCTTTTTTTACCTCAATTTCGAGATCAATATAGGCCTCATTGCGCGCATTCATGATTTGGTATCGCTGTTACGGCTCGACTCATTCAGTTGGTCACATCTATTTTTGGACATAGTCGTATGGTCTACGTGCAGCCGCGGGAAATTGCCTGGACGCGACATAAGAAGCTTTTTTTGCTAAAAGAAGGGTTTGCTCAACTTCATCTCAACTTCATTGTTTTCATTGACTGTGGCCTTTAAATTCCAGGAAATGTATCCAAAAGGCTATTTTTATATCTTAAATATATCACGATGATTGTAAAAATAAAAAAAACCTTATTGCCTATAAGAAATCATTCTTATTTTTATATACAATTTGGTGGCCAGAACGCTGGAAATCAGTAGCGTTTCAGAGCTTCCACGTTTGAAATTTTTCAGACCCCCCTAGCGAAAGGGGCCTTGCGACCCCTTGCCAATACCGTCGCCTACCCTACTCCAACTCGTTGCCTACTTCAAATTTGATTGAAACCCCTGAGGGAGGGACGGAGATAGGGAGGGGAGGGTACAACAAACAGAGGGATAGGGAGGAGAGGGTACAACACACAGAGGGAAAGAAGAACCAACCACCGGCTGTATTTTACGTAGTTGCAATTAATTTCATCTTTTAGTGGAAGGAGTTTCTGAGGAGGAAGAAGTTGATGATCAGCTACTCTGGAATCTACAAATTTTATCAGAGGTGAGTTCCATAAAATGTTCCGTGGCCCAGGGATATCTGTGCAAGAATCTTTCCAAGCACGGGTATGACAGATACATGAGCGTTTGCTGCTGGTGTTGGGGTAACTACAGCTCAGGGCGGGTTTCAGTTGAACTGTTGGGGAACAAACACGATGACCCAGCCGCGGACGGCGCAAGTGGAAAAATGAACTTGTTTTCCTCTTTTACTAGTGGTGACAGTCTTGGTATATTTTCGTTCCGTATTATTTTTTCCTAGTAGTAGTTTTTTTTTTTCAATTTCTACCGTTCTCATTTCATTCCGAATTTCTCAACGCAAATTTGCCGTTGTGCTGTCACGTCTTCGAGAAAACGTGAAAATAGTCATTTCACGTCGTTTTTTGCAGAGAAAGGCAAAGAAACCTAGCAGACTCTACTTTGCACGTGCAGTTTTGTTGTGTCAAACTTTGACGCTATTTTCTATTTCCGTCCTGGTCGACGTCTTCGTGGTGTCTTGCTTATGTTTTTTATTCACTACAACATAAACATACGTTATCTACACAATATTGTGGTCTCTCCACCTGCATAGCAAATACTACTGGCACTGTAATGAATTATCTCCACCAAGCTTGTTAAATCAGTCAGATGTGATGATGATTTGTTACGTGTATTTTGTAGGTTGTGCGTTCTAGTGGTTCATCGTTATTGATGTACAAAGACAAGCTTGTTGCAACAATCAAGGCAACCATTCATCTGAAGTGCAAGGAAGCTGCAACGTTAGGAGCCACGGTAGATGTTAACACAAGTCTGTCCTTCTATTTGTCATTCTCGCACTAATGGAGGGTTCGAAAGCTTACCTTTTTTCCTTTCCTTTCGCGGAGACACGGTGTCGGACTTCCAACTAGGAGGTCTGCGGTTCGTTATTTCCTTAGACAAGAAACTTAACTCCACGTTGACTCTCTCCACTCAGGTGTATTAATGAGTACCGGTGATATAATGCTGGGGGTAGCCCTGCGTTGGACTATCATCCCATCCAGGGGGGGGGGGGGAGGTAAGAATGCGACTGAAACTGTGATAATCCTCGGCTGTGTGGATATAAATGCTCGCGTGCGCCTTTACTTACCGGTATTTACTTACTTACGTACTATTCTTTCCCAGATGCTGGAACACATGTTGCGACCTCTGTCTCAAATTTATCCCATGGAATGGAAGAGTGTGTTACAAGACTTTGGAACTCCACCAACAGAACACCTGTTTATAAGGGTAAGGTGGGAGGGTGCTTGGTGTCTCAAGGAATGGTTTGATATGCAGATTTCAGTCAAATCTTTATACGCCTAAATTTTGCTTACAGTCGAGTTATTAGCCAAGCGTGCCGTCAAGGCCGCTGGGTATTGACCGAGGTGGTTTTTGTTATTGTTGTGTTTTTCGTCGTTTCGGTGCAAAAAAGAGGATATCAGCCAGTAAAAGAAACGTCTCTCTTGTTTTGCGTATCCATAATACGCAAAAAAAAAAATGAGGCCAATATTCAGCTATTTTTGACTTACGCTCGGTCAATAAAGAATTTATTGGTTGCAGAAAATAAGCTAAAGCTTTTGTTGCGGGAGCGCGCGGGATGTTCCGAACGGGCAAGAAAGCCCCATCTTGCCCGCCGGGTAGCCAATCACAGTGCAGGATTAGGCTTAATTTATCCCTTTCTGAATCCAGGCACATAATAGAACATTGTGTTTGACAGGACTGGGGTAAGTCTGGTGACTTGTCCAATTTGAACATCCAGTGGCATATTCCCTCTGAGGAAGAAAAGCTTTTTGCCAAAGAGCTTTTGGACACTTTTCTGCAAGCTGAACTATCCCGGCTGGAGAAGTTCCTTGAAGGTTCAGAAACACTCTCAAGGTGGGAATTTTCCTTAACACACCGTACCTAATTCTTTGGGTCTTATTGGGAGAATTTGTTTAAATTTGAAATGGTAGTGTTATCTGTTTGTTTGGATTTTTTCTATGTTGATCAGATTCCTCATTTTTGCTTGTCATTGGTTCTGTCAGGGAGGAACTACAACAGTGTTTGAACATTCTCTGTTCATGTCTGTCTGGTGCTGCGATTTTTCTTCCAGGCTGGGATAGGCCTCCTCTGGAGAACTTGTAAGTATTTACTGACTGTTCACATTCCCTCAGTTTCACATACAAACTCGTCGAGTAGATCGCTTCGTTTGTTTGAACGCCATATTGAAACGTTTAGCGTGTGGAAACTGCAGGGAGTGCAAAACTTCTGTTTTTGGAGTGTAGGTTGTTTCAGTAGAAAGCGTAAGCAAACACGAGATTGACACCAGTGAGAATGTTGCCCTAATGTACTTTTGGAAACCGACTTGTTTCATTTTGTTTCCATTTTTCCTTTAAAACTGTAAAATTGTACAATTGTTACCATTCTCGTTCGTTTTTGACGTTTTACGACATTTCGCGTTGTTGTTTTGCAATAGTAGGCCAAAAAATCCAGCCGTCTGTGGTTTCTGCCTTTGGCTATTGCCGTTAACTTGATACTTATTGAATGTATTATTTTGCTGTTTTAGATTGGGTTGGAGGTCTGATTTGGTCACAAACCGTGGCTTGTTTTGTGTCTTTTTTCTTTTAGAGGGCTGAAGACCATGGTAAACCGGGGAAGATTCCAGAACAGCGTGTCCATGGAACCTGGTAACTCTAGCTTAACCCTTACACTTTTTTCAATCTAATCAGTAAGTCCTTAATTCTCTTTATTCAGTGCCTTGCACGGTCTTACACTTCCTCAGGGTTCGCACAGTCTTGAAAAGTCCTTGAATTTTAGGGGGAGTCCTTGAAAAGTCCTTTAACCCAATTTATCCTTGAAAAGTCCTTGAATTTCTTTACAAGTCCTTGAAAAGTCCTTGAATTTTCTCAACCTTCGAACGCGGTGGAGTCGAAAGCAAAGTTGTTTTGCATTATTATTCTTTTTCTGATGTCAAGGAACTTGCAACACGGCAAAATAAGCTAACTAAGGAAAACAGCAAATCAGAAGGAGGTGGAGCAAAAACTTGTGACCTTGAAAACCTGTTAGTTTGGAATATGCGTATGTCTATTTCTGTTTGCCATCCCTGAAATTACATTCCTGTTTGGGTTCCTTGAAAATCACATTTGATCCTTGAAAAGTCCTTGAAAAGTCCTTGAAAAATGGTTGCAATTTTTGTATGAACCCTGTTCCTAATTCTGAGTTTTTGGTTTTAGAAGTGTCGATGGGTGAGCACAATTCCCGAGCGAGAATAGCTGAATTAATTCACAGATTATTAGGTAAGGAAACTGATTGGCCAATTTTTTGTGCAATCTTAAATTGGCTAATTTATTTCTAGTTTGATATTAACAAACATCACGATAATTAGAGTAACAGTGATAACGATAATTATGGTGATGATAATGATAATATTAATAATAATGATAATAACAATAATAGTCATGCCAATGACGATGACGATGACGACGATGATGATGATAATGAGGATAATGATAATAAATGTTTATGTAGTGCCTATCCACAGCTGCCGAGGTATTTTTTTAACGCAGGAATAAAAAGAATAGAAAACTAATAAAACTGATTTAGAACTAATATTCCATAACGTTTGCCGCACTAAGGATTACAATCTTACGCTTGTATATTCGGTAATCTGTGCCAAAGTTCAATGGCAGTTTTTCACTAACTAATGCTAATTTTGTATCTATTTATAGATCATTTACTCTGTCACCATGAAGACGACACAAAAGCACTTCAGGTCATAGTTAAGGTAAAAAGACTTCGATTTATGTACAATTTCACTCTGTAGAGAGCAGCTAACAGAATTGTAATCGGCAAACAATTTTTTGTTTACCGAGCTAAAACTCCTATTTGTAATATAGCTTCATATAATCAAAATTATGAAATTGTTTTCTTTTCGTTGTGTTTAAGATCTATGATATTCTAATGCTTCATGTCGGAGGGCAAAGAGATGAATTCGACATAAGGTAGTTTGTTTTCATACCTCTTTTAATTTGATTATTTTTATTGATGCATTAACGTATTTTATAGACAGTGTCATTCTTGTGTTGTACCCACAGGAAACTATTTTCCTCCCAAGTTCAAACCATGAGTCATACCGTGTGGTTATATTAGTTTACCTTTCCCACTGAGTCTGAGTCTCCTAAAACCAAACGTAGAAACTTAATCACAACTGCTGCGGCGCCCAAAAGTTCGTTATTGTGGCAGCTTTTGTAAGGCTCATGTTTAACTGGGTCTCTATGTGCGGATACTCCATTTTCAGTGCCTGGTGCATGGATTGTTGTGTTGTTCTTTCCTTTGGTTGCGAACCGAAAGTGTAAGACCATAAGATAGCTGGTTCTTAACCCATGTGTCGAGAATTCCCTTGTACAACGCAAGGATTTTTACTAATTTTTTAACAAATCTAAATTAGATCTTTTAGTTTTCCTATGTCACACGGCTTCGTCGCTCCAAGGTCTGTAAAATTCGAACGCAGTTATTGATTATGATTGGTCTAACTGCTGGCTGTTGTGTCTCAGATGGCGAAGTGCAAGTGCGGTTAAGAGAGCGATGGAGGATAAGGTAACCGTCAACTGTGTGCGTGAACCTGTTGTGATTGGTTCATTGTACTGTCTGCGCGTTGTGATTGGTTCATTGTACTGTCTGCGCGTTGTGATTGGTTCATTGTACTGTCTGCGCGTTGTGATTGGTTCATTGTACTGTCTGCGCGTTGTGATTGGTTCATTGTAATGTCTGCGCGTTGTGATTGGTTCATTGGGCTGTCTGCGCGTTGTGATTGGTTCATTGTACTGTCTGCGCGATGTGATTGGCTCATTGGACTGTTTTCGTGCGCCTTTTGTGATTGATTTATTGGACTGTGTGCGATCACCTATTGTGATTGGCAGAGAAACTTACTGGTTTCATTGGCGTTACCGCCTTAATAATATACATGAAAAAATTACTCGATTCTGATTGGCTGAGAGCAGTGCAGTTCAAGTGTAACATCAGTGCAAAAAGTGTAATACCAGTGCAAAAAGTGTAACACCAGTGCAAATTACACATCGATATTCTGAATTATGATATTCTTTATTTTTAAACGGACCGTTTTGAGTTCGTAGCGTTATCAGCTGATCTTCATCAGCCAATCAGTAAATAAAGTGTCAAGTCCGCGTCAAATGCTCACTTCCTGTCCGTCCGCAATGAGATCTTCCGGCACTTCTTCCAGGCGAATTTTTTCATGTTTATATTATTAATAAGTAATCATACGGTTTTTCTCGTTCAATTTGGAATTACTTTGCACTTGTGAGTTTTTCAAAAAGCTGAAATTGCACTCGCCGAAGCGGCTCGTGCAATTTCAGCTTTTTGAAAAACTCACTCGTGCAAATTAATTCCAAATTGAACTCGAAACCGTATGATTACCTTTACTAATACACCTTCACAATTGGTCAGGTGTACCACATTTTGTTCTGCATGTGAAGTTAACTGATTTGCGTAAGCTGTATTGAGTAAACTCTCTATTTCGTGGTTGCTTTCTGTGGTTGCTTTTCACTCCAATTTTTACTCTACTTACGTGTAAGGGTTTCGGGTCTCTTACTGGAGTCTCAGATATAGAGGATATTACCCGGTGGCGCGAACAATATTTCACAAGCGTGCGCAGCGAGCGAGTAAAATGTTTTTAAGGTTACACAATACCTTCGCGGGTGTCCTTCGGAAAAAAATTCGTACGCGCGTTGTTTTAAAGTAAACTACCACAAACTATATATCAATAGAAAGGTAAAGAACTGTAGAATTTGAAAAAAATTATCCGTTGTTTGGCAGAGCCATTATTGAGAAGAAAAAAGCCAATAAACTGAAAACGACCGAGTGTCATTCCGCCGAATTTATCGGGTATCAAACGCAGCCACTACTGCAAAAGAACTGCACAATGTAAATCAGCAAGCATCAATCTCTAAAAGGGTGTCAGGCTTTTTCGTAATTCTTATTGGTTATCTTTTTATAGACATCTAAAGTTGTAGTAGCGAATAATTTGCCGGCCCCGTTGCGTTCGCGGCCGTAAAATGAGAAATATCTAAATTAAAGCTAATCCCCGACACCCTTTTGTTCCTCGATGCCTAATGAATGTTCTGGCCAAATTTCATAATTATCCGTCCATTCTACATACCCGATTAATTCGGCGGAATGAGACTCGGTCGTTTTCGGTTTATTGGCTTCTTTCTTCTCAATAATGGCTCTGCCAAACAACGGATATTTTTTTCGAATTCTACAGTTCTTTACCTTTCTATTGATATATAGTTTGTGGTAGTTTACTTTAAAACAACGCGCGTACGAATTTTTTCCGAAGGACACCCGCGAAGGTATTGTGTAACCTTAACACGAGAAAATAAAATTCATATCTTCAAGCCACCGTGTAATGTTCTTTTTATTATATGGACAAGAAACTAGCGGGAAAATTTTGTTCGGACGAGCTCGTACATCCGAGACATTTGGTACATACCTTTTTCATATCTTCACTGAGTGAAAATATGGAAAATACGAGTGTTTTAGTTTCCGGTAAAACACTATTATCCATATAATAAAATGTATTACGTTTCAGCTTGCAGGGAAGAAGAAGCACGTTAGAGCATTGCTTATTGAGAGAGTTCAGCTCCAGCATGAGGTATGTAAGTGCCGCTAAGCAGACTTGACTACGATGTCGCTGTTCTTACGTTTGCTGGCACCGCGCTTATTTCCAGGACACAGGTCTCAGCATTCTGTTGTGGCTTTGAATAGACGTGAATATAATCGCCCCTTGTCCCCTGTACTGTTGGGACCTAACTACTCAGCTTTGCTGGTTCAAGGACTTGATACGCTAGATGTAATGAAAGGTACCAAACAAAAATGTTGCACTTTATAGCTCATTATTATGAGGGTGGTAAGCAGCTCTTATCGCGAACGCACTATTGAGACCTCATGCGCCATTAGGAATTGACAAGATTGATGTTGAAGTAGACATATAGATGGTTCGATGACACATTTGATCTGTCACTGAAAACTTTGTGTTGCTATATATTTCCAGATGCGTATACTCGACCGCGTGTCAACCCAGCTAACGTCCCTGCACAAGGTCCTATTAGATGATCTGTTTAAACTTGCAACAACAGTTTACACCGAGGTAAGAATTGGACATATTGAAACTAAATTGTCACGCGCGAGCCTCTATCTGAGGCGAGATGAAACGCTTCTACTCAGTCTTATGTATTTATTGACTGTATATCAAAGCCGATTTGGCTCAAGGTCGTGACCAAGAGACAATTAGTTTCCCGTCCTACCCGACCTAACTCAGTCAAAAAGTATTTTGTCATATGACCGCCCCTTATCTTGTGTTTTTTTTAATTTGGTAGCGGCGGCATTTCAAGGGGCCATACACAGAGCCTTGCAGCTTTTTACAGCCTTGCGCCAACCTTTTCCGCCCTTATTACCATGCGCGTTCAATTTGCGTGTTTAGTATTTACATCAGAAATGTAACCATTAAAAGAGAAAAGTATGTTTTTGAACTCGAAATTCTATATCATTTAAACAGAAAAACACGTACTGAACAGGATTTTTCCTGTTTGACCTGTACCTTGTGAATTTTCAGGTTCGCATCAAAGCCCAAAGGGTTCTGTCTTCATGCATTGATGTGTTCGACTATTTCGCTCGCACCTTGATACCATCAACACTGTCCAAACTTCAGAACAGCCCTGATATATCTCACGAAGAGTTCAAGGTTTGCCCTGTTTGCTATCTTTCTTATCCGAGTCTTTCGCGAAAGGGGGGAACACTGAACTATTGGGAAGAGTGCACCCACCACGCCCTGGTCTCATTTACACCAATGTCAGGGTGCGTTCCTCTGGTGTGATCCGGATCTGGATTTGTGATCCCAAATCACACGGATCACGGCGCATCAAAGCAACCGATGAATCAACTGTAGACAAGGATTCATCGGTTCCTTTGATGCGTCATGATCCGTGTGATCTCGGATCACAAATCCAAAAACGGATCACACAAACAGAGGAACGCGATAGACTAAAAGGTGATGTCGGGAATCTGCCTTTGTTTTTCCAGTAATTATGTTAGTTCTTTTTAACCTCTGTTGTAACCTATAACTGAACAGACACGCGGCTAAGTGGAATCATTTTTTCTCCATTGTACATCCTTTTGATGACAATGACAATACTTGTCGCGGTCGTAGTGCTCGTATGGTCGAACATTTATCGCACTTGAACTCGGCAATTTTCAAGCAGTCAAGAACACTTTACTTGTAATCAGCTATTGCTTCATTTTTTCCGAGGACTTCAGTTGCAGTTGTAGAAGAGGGAAGACGATGGCAGACAAACATGTACGCGTTTCTTCCACGGTTGTTAGCCAGGAATTGACCATGTTTTTTTTTTCTGTTACAGGGCGCACTTAACATTCTACTCAACAACCGGATGTTGTTTTTAATTGTTCACTACTGGGAAGTGATGGTGGATGTATGGCCAGTTCTTGTGCAGGTTGGATTAATAAATCTTACTAACTGAGTTCGAGGTCCGTGCTGTAAGTTACGGACTGATTTTTTTTCTCGCGAATTTATGGCCCAAACGCGATGCGCACTGGCCATTAATCCGAGCGGAAAAAACGAGGATCCATAACTTATAGTACAGACCGAGAAAGCGAGGTTTGTATGATATTTATTATATCTCAAAACAAACTTCTGAATTTAGCGGGCCGTACAGTAAAATACGATCCGGTAAATTGCCCAATCACAGCGCATGTACTAACTGTGAGATATAATAATGTCCATTATTGTTCTCTGGTATAAAAGGAAATTGAGGACATATGCACGCCAAAGCTTACAGACACATTATAATATGTAGCTTTAAAATGCTCAGAGAAATCAGAATGTAAACAGAGAGATTCAAGTTCGATTGGAATAATAGGTGACACTGGTAGGTTTTTAGTGAAGTTAATTTATAGACCCAGATTCCCGTGAATTTCCCAATTCCCGTTTAGTTCCGGAAAAGACACTGCTAGCTGTTGGAAAAGGTTTGAAACAAGATTGTTGCATATACCTTTCGAAAATGTTGTAATCTTTTCCGCCGGTAAGCAGTCTCACGGTTCTTTCATAAGTTTTCGCGACAGCTCTGACGTTATAAATTTGTTTCTTTTTTGTTAAGGCCGACCACTCGGAGAAACCATCGATTATCACGTTGATAACCTCGCTGGCAGATAAGATGGTGAAGAAATACGACACTGTGGCCATAAGTAGAGCGGTAGGACATAGGTCTTCTTTATTAGGGCTAACTGTGGTACCAAGTACAAGAAATTGGGATTATGAAACAAGTTGATAAAGTAAGCTATACCACTGTAAGGTAAAACAAAAGGGGGGTGCTGACGTTTCGAGCACTACCTCTTCGTCAGAGCGAATGACGAGGGGCTTAACGCTCGAAACGTCAGCACCCCTCTTTTTTACCCGACGGTGGTACAACTTACTTTATCAACTTGTTTGATTATCCCAATTTCTTGTGTTTCAATTCACACCGACGCTGCACCAGTTTCTCTAGAAACTGCCCCCAAATTATGTGTTACCAAGTAGATAAGTGTTGTTCTTCTTGGGGAGCGTTCCTTTTTTACGATGGAGGAGGGGGGGTGGTGTGATTCGGGAAGAACCATTTAAAAATTGACCCCCCCCCCCAGCTTGCCAATTTTATTCACATGCCCCCCCCCCTTGAAGCAGCGATTTAATTGATGGGCTCCTGTTAAAACATTATACCATTTCAAAGTATTGTGAAAATATTTCAGGTGACCCCCCCTTTGCCCTATTTTTTCGCATGACCCCCCCCCTCGAAAGCCGTTTTTTTCGCATGGCCCCCCTCCAAATTCCACCAGGCCCCCCTTCCTCGTAAAAAATGAATTATGCCTAGTAAAGTGTTACGTGTGGGACGTGCGTTTTCCTGATTAGCTAGATAGCTTTACCACAGATGAGTTGAAGTGTAGCCATTGTTTTCAAACTCTAGAACAAAAGCTACACTTGTAAATTACACTCGTAAAATTGAATTGATCCTTGCTCTCAGTCATTACCCGGTCACAGAAAGCTATTGTTGTGTGAGATCAGTGATCCCAATATCAACCTGTTATTTTACTTTTCTCGTCAACTGTAAAGTAACAGTTTGATTTTGGGATTATTGACGTTATCTTGCTGGTTGAAGAATTAGCTTCAGAGAATTACGACCAATCATAAACGGATAAATACTTTGATTAAATAGTAAGTGAATGTGAAGGTATTTTTGTCGCTTGGATGTGTAGATTTTCGTTCAACTGTGTAATTATCATTTTATTTTCAGTTGACAGATGCTGCTGTGGATTACGCTAAACAGATTTTACAATCATCAAACCCAGTTCCTCGCAGTTACCTCAAACCGCTAACGAGTCCCTCAGCTACGGCTGTCCCCAGTGACGCTGAGATCAAAGAAAGCGAGGAAGCCTGGGAGGAAAAACGCTCAGATAACCTCAGGTAGAGGAAATTTGAAAATTGATTGTCTGTGGAAATGTGTGTTTTGTAGCAAAACTGACAAAATGCCATAAGCATCCTAAACAGAACCCCCTTAAGTTGCTGCTAGGATTTTTAGCTCGTATCAACCGAGCAGGAGGTCTGTATGGGAGAATCTTGGTCGTGGTCTTGGTCGTGGGTACAGACCGAGATCAGGATTCTCCTGTACAGACCAACTAAGCTCGGTTAATAAGATGTTTATTATACTACAAACAAGAACAATTTAATTCATCATCATCATCATCATCATCATTTATTTTGCCTCTTTTCTTAATACATCAATTAAAACTTGCTTTAATGTATGGCGAGGTGACCTATAGAAACCACCAGGCTTATATTCGTTTAATGTAACTGGTTTGCACTAGCTGATATTTTCCTTGCGAACGGCGATGAGTCGAACTTAATTCTGCCAAGGCTTGCTTGTCCTTCATACTTTTTTCTCATCAGGCTTTTTGGCACTTCCA
The DNA here is from genome assembly GCA_949710005.1 of Ricordea florida. Lineage (NCBI taxonomy): Eukaryota > Metazoa > Cnidaria > Anthozoa > Corallimorpharia > Ricordeidae > Ricordea > Ricordea florida. The sequence goes on from OX453273.1 coordinate 1,092,806, forward strand.
TAAATTAATATCGTCAGAAAAAAAGTCAATATCTTTACATTTTAGTTTGCAACTTTTCGCCGCAAAATTTAACCGGTGTAGATCCCGGTCTAGATCCCGGTCTAGATCCCGGTCTAGATTGGAAAATCTAGACCGCTTTCATTATTGGTTTCAGCCAATCAAATTCGTGAATTTGGTAGTTCCCAGTCCTTGCGAGACACAGACATAATAATAATATTGGATAATAACCCTTCTCTTAAAGTTGAATGAGATAACAACTCCTGTTATGTTTGTTTGGTTCTGAAGGAATTACAACAACCTTGTGAACACTCTAGTGGACTTGATGAGAGGCGAAGGCTTGTAAGTAGCGTTAAATAAATTTAATTTTTTTTTTCTGAATTGTCTTTTGCGAGTCTTTTCCCTGTGTTGTGGTGTTGAGGGATATTGGAAAACAGTTGACAAAAGAGACGGTGAACCCATTTTAACTACTAAGGGCCGTTCATTTTTACGAGGGAGGGGGCCTGGAGTGATTCGGGAAGAACCATTTAAAAAATTGCGTGACCCCCCCCCCTAACTTGCTTATTTTTTTCACATGTCCCCCCTTGAAGCAGCGATGTCATGTATGGGCTCCTGTTAAAACATTATGCCATTTCAAAGTATTACGAAAACATTTCAGGTGACCCCCCTCCTTTTCCCTATTTTTTTGGGATGCCCACCCCCCCCACCCCCTCGCCCCCTCGAAGGCCGTTTTTTTTCGCATGCCCCCCACACCCACCAAACGGTCCCTTAAAAGTTCAGTTATAGTAGAACGCAGTAATAAGCATTCCTCAGAGTTTGATCAATAAACATGTTTCATATTCACCGTGAGCTCGCGAAACGACGGCACTTAAAATTTCTTGTGATTTATCTCGTTGCAACTTTTGTAGACAACTCTGGAAAAACATTCTTTAGAGTAAGATATGTTTTATGACATTATTACTTATTATAGTTCATCATGACAATTTCACATTGTTACTTATGTGATTTTAATTCAGGATTTGAATTTATTTTTTCCTGTATTTTTGCTTTCGTGCAGCAAACACAAAAGCGAGGCATTCGCAAAGATGCCTCACTTTGGTATACCTTATTTAAGAAATCCGCTGACATTTGCATTGAGGACACTACTGTTGTGTATTTTTTAAGGCGGTGGCGTTATCTTCAGATCTGCTTCAAGTTCGTCAATTTACTGGTTCGTTATGACGTGCCACTGCCCATGCGTGGTGTGGAACTCTGTGTGAATTTTCTCACTCACGATGCGCTTGCCATTCGCAAGGTACGAGTTCTGTAAAGTCGTCTAAAGCTTACGTTGTGAATAAATTAACGGAAATCAGTCAGGAAAGTGTGAAAATAGGATTTATGTCGTAAAAAATCAAAAGAATCAAATTGTCAAACACGTTGCAAAGTAATCTTCATAAACAACTCAACGCCTTAGTACAGTAACGTGAACAAACAATTGAAGTGTCACAAATATAACAAACGCTCTAACTTCAGAGACAAAGTAACACTCGACAAAGTACTCTGTACAACTGACCTTATCTGACGTTGTTCGCGAAAACCTCCAACTCTTGAAATTCGACTTCACGGAAAATTCTTAATGTTCACGCGATGCCAAGAACCACATGTGGATACCCCGCCGTCACTAATCACGTGAAGTGTTTTCGTACCAAATGGCCTCAGAAAAGAAAACTATGTGTAAAGTTGTAAGGTAACGCAATTCACGTTTATAAAACAAATACACAACCAGTGTAACCTTTCGTGGTCGAGAATAAAATGGCTCACTCGTAATGTAGACATTATTTGTACATAGAAAAAGTGCGTTGGGTTTGAAAGAAAGTCTGCCCTGGGTTACCTGTGGTATATAGGACTTTGCATACTTTGGAACACCGGGCGCTGCAATACATGGGATTCCTTTTTTAAAGGCTTGCTGACTTTGTTGACATTCATTATGTCCCCTGCTAACTAGTAGTTTTCTTGCAGATTGCCATAGATGCTATTGGAGCAGTCCTTAAACAACAGAAAAGACCACACCTCAAAGTAGTTATCGATCCTTACTCTGTGGGTAAGGAAGTGATTGTCTGCTTCTAGTTCATATTCTTTATTGTATCTCTAAATTACTAAGCGGTCTCTAATTGGTCAATTTATCGGGCTATACATAATGAGTACATGCCAACTCAGCAACCTTAGCATTGTAAGCAATCTGATTGGCTCACAGTCTTGGGATATTCAACACCGTTCTCGTATGAGTTGAATAGTGCCGGAGCTTCTGGGAAATCCTTGTGTAGGTGAGAAAAACAAAATGGCCGGCATCAATTCTCACTTTACAGCTGTTTTTCAGAGATATGACTGACATTGCTTCACTGGTATATACTGAAATAAATTTATTCTTCAGTCTTGTGAATAGCGGTTTTAGAATGTTCTGCTACTTTTCACCTCACTTTTAGAGAATAATTGTTAACTGTACGGCTGTCCAATTTAGAAGTTTGCTTTGGTCGCCAGGTGCCTCATAAAATTATAACATTTACATGTGGTCATAACTCAGACGTTGGTTTAAGCGAATATTTTTGATGACCCAATACATGAATCACGATTTTGGAAAGCGAAGTATTTTTGTTTAACTCACATGTTTGGCTTGCGCTTCTTTCTGCTCTTTCAAAACCTCGTTTTCAAGATCTCTACTGTAAGTTACGGAACCCCCTTCCTCTTTTAGAAGGAATTGAGCCCCAAGCGAAGAGCGTGGAGAAAATTCCTTTATCAAGCTTTCAAGGAACGATTGGAAGCATCGTCCTTTGCGCGCTTTTTCCTCTCTCCAGTCTCTACTACTCGGCCTCTTAGGTAGAAGCTTATGTAGAGTTCAGATTAATCAGCGACAAGATAACGCTTACATAAATAGAATCACACTGCAGAAGGTTTGCTTCATTAGCGTTTTTTGATTTTGCTATTGCAGCTGGTCTTCCCGAGCCTAGAACCATTGTCATTCAGCCAGGAGATAGGGATGACAATGCATGGTAGGAATTGTAGATTTTGTATCCAATACTACTTTCAAGAAAACAAACAACTGGGGTTATTAACCGGTTGATAAGTTAAGTTAAACCACGCGATAAGATAATAGATAGACTGAATTTCCGGACGTCAGCACTTCGTCGACACTTTGGCCTGTTTATCATCTAACTGTGACCCCAGTTTTTGTGCTACAATACCACACTAATGAAGACATCGAAATTTCCTCTTATACGGTCACGGATGCCAACTTCAAAGAAGTTGGAAAACCATATGATAATCAGATGAATATCATATGGAAAACCAACCTGTCTTCTACCGTGGTGTTATTCACAATGGTGTCTCATGGCAGTATGCTAAGGTTCAATAGACAGATCTTAGTAGAACAGTCAGAAGGTGGCAAAGCCGATCAAAAAAGATGCACTTAGCCGCAATAAACCAATCAGAACGGTAATGACATACAGTACATGTCGATAACACCAAGCGCGGGCTCCTACTCCGTGTACCGGGACAGGTGACGCTCTTGTTTCACCATTGTGTGTTAATTATTCAGTAACATCTTTTTTATTGTCTGGCCTTGCTTTACGTCATCTGCGCCGTTACACGGAGTAGGAGCCCTAGCGCGGGAAAAAATGTGTCACCTCGCAATGCATGACTGGTAAACCTTTTACTTCTGGTTTGTTGACCAAGTGGCGCGAGTTTTTAGCCAATTACCTATCGGCACGTCGTAAAAACAAAGCAATGGCGTTGTCGCTTTCGATAGGGGATTGAAAACCGCAATTTGATTGTGAGTTTGTTTTTTAGGTTACATTATGCTTTAAAGGGCGCACCTAAAGACAAGGCACAGTGGGAAGATTGTGTCTTTGTCGATAAGACACACTGGGGTTACTATACATGGCCAAAGTAAGTGAAGCAAACGACCCCTCTTTCCTTTTGATTTTTCATACAATCTCTGAAAAATCATATGGTGACAAAGTCAACTCGCTTAATTTGTTTTATTTTGCGGTTATTCACAGAAAAATGCTGACTTATGCGCCTGCTGACCAGCAGCCTCCCTTGGGAAGAACACGTGATCAATTGTCTGAGGTATAGATTAATAGATTTTATGAGATAACTTCATAGACTGAAAAATTAAAGAATTATAGATAAAAAATTATAGATCTTAGATGAGCTATACCATTTATTGATGAAAACCAGAACCAGTTGCTAGTATTTGCATTGGATAACAACCAGACTACATATTACAATTTTGAGTCATAATACATTAGAAAATAAAACTGTTACAAACTAATTGTCGCTGTCTTTGTGGCTGGGAAAGAAAAAATGGATTACAACTTGAAAAAACGTGGCTAAGATCATCTAGAGCTACTTTCCCCTCAAACTTTGTCTTCGCATCTTTTGCTTTCTATAGGCCATTCTTCACTTGCGAAACTCGACTTACCTGTCAGTGTGTGTCTTTATTTCAGGACGAAAAGCCAATTTTCGATGCCTTCAGCACAGAAGAATTTACGTCCAAATTTATAGCTTTCCTTTCCCTCGAAGACAGGAAAGGAAAAGATAAATTTAGCGTTCATCGATTCATGTTATTCAAGGTAAGGATGTAAATGTTTGTTTGAACTTTCTATTCTCTAGCTTTCCAAGAGAGATCGTACTTCTTGGTTACAGCAAGAGAAAGTGAGGAAAGAGGAAATGAGGAAACATAACCCCGTCTGACATGATAAGGGGACAAAATCTATTTTTAGCGCAGAATCTATTTGTATCTCTTTCCATGGCTGCGCGGTTTCCCCATGGCGCATTGAAATTACAACCACGTGATGAGAAGGATATCAACCATTGGTCAGTTAAAATAGTTTCCGGATCTAAAAATAGATTCTGTCCCTTTATCATAGTAAGAGACCCCAGTGTGGAAGATGCGATCTCTTACCTCATTTTCTCTTGGTTACAGTCACCTAATTTCAGTGACTTTTATAACAATCGTCGTATCAACAACGTGCCGTATTTACTCAAGTATCCACAGCGGAGTGTAGTATAATAGTTTCTTCTCTCTAATAGAATATTGGAAAGGTTATTTCAGACATTGCTGGAAGTGATTAAATTGTCCTTTTCTTTGCTCTTGCGCTTACGGTAGACCTCCATGAAATAAAGGAAAAATAAAATACATAAACAGCTTCTAAGGAATAGCAGTTACTAAACTTGTGGTTTAAACGTTCCTGTCAGTGCTGTACAAGTTGAATAGGTTGCAGTTGCTCGTTTCCTGTCAACTTATACTTAACAATTAGTTTCTGAAATCCAAGTGAATGGTGGACTAAAGTCACGTGCACAAGGATTTCCAACGAGGCGTTTAACGCCGAGTTGGTTATAGTTCATGTGTGACGAGATTGAGTGCAATATTTGTTTTATTACATCTCTAAACCCTCGATTGTGAGAAATTGGAACTAGTTTGCACAAGAATTGACTTTGTAAACAGGACCATGTTGTTGTCGAGCCGACATGTTTCAAACACGAGTCCGGCTTGTTCTTAACCCTTTAAGCCCCGAGGGGTCTCCCTGTGACGAGTAAAATCGTCTGGTGTTAGCCAGAGTAAAATCTTTAAAGACACTATTGGGGCTTAAAGGGTTAAACATCTCTTTGACGTACTTGTCAAATTTTTTCGAGCAAGCAAACTACTCTGAGAATTAAGAGTGGAAAAAGTAAGCGGAAGTAAAAAAAACTCAGTTTACGGGCTCTACGGATGTTTCAAAATGGCTGCTGTTTGTAAAAGTTTCACTTTAGTTCGTTATAAGCAATTAAAATCGTGTCAATTTCGCTGAATAATTTGCCCACTTACCGTCGAATAATTTCATCCCATATTGATTTGCTTCGGTAGTTTTTTTTCGGCATATTCTTTTCAAGCAAGACATTAATTTCTCCCATTGTAATTGAAATCTTCCCTCCATGATGGCCGGTTTCCGTACTAATGGGATATGAGCTGATAGCCTATGAGTAGGGAACCAATCAGAGCGCGCGTTTGTTCATATCCAGGGGTTGTGGATATAGTAATATTGAATATCCCGAAATGGTGAGCTAATCAGATTAGCTGGTGTATGGGAGGCGGTGTGAACTGGTGCTACATACTATGTGTTCCTTTCACTGGCAGGGTCTTTTCAGGAATTTTGATGATTCGTTTTTCGACCTAATGAAACCGCACCTTGAACGGCTGTGTGTGGACCCTCAGGTTTGTAGGACATGCATCATTTTTTTATTTCTCTTATTGACGGAGTTTCGTCCCATAAATCTCTTATTTCTCCAACGTGGATGGGCTGAAACTGTAGGGAGAATTGAAACGTTGGGTTATCCAACGAGTTGTTAAATAGAGGAAAGGACACGACAGTACACGACTGTGCGCAAATACGGATTTTCTCTTTGAATGTTGAAAAACGTGTGCAATATGAGACGATCAAATTTCATATCCGAAGCGACAATTTTATATTTTGTTTATCGTAAAACGTTTAGTGGTATCAGTACCGAGTTTTTTAAATATGAGAGACGAAAATTCGAATCCCAAGCGACAATGAAACTCTCTGTTAGGGGTGGTGAATGCTAACTCCAAAATCTTCATCCGATCTCCTGATCTCCAAATCTCTGCCGCGTTTGGGAAGAGTCTCGAAGTCTCTCCATTACAGTGCATTTATTTCGGTGTCGAAGTCTCGGATTTTTTTTCCTCAAGATCTCAAAGTCTCGGATTTGTTATCATAGCTGTAGGTCTCTGTCAAAAGGTAACTTCCAGTTATCGCCGGCTGTGAGACGAAAGTCAAATTATCAAGTCTCGGGCTCGGATTTTCGAAACTGTTTGGTCTCGGTCTCGGATTTTTAAACAAGGGTCTCGGTGTCTCGTCGAGTCCCTGAATTTACCATTCACAATCCCTTCTGTTTATCGTGTAAAAATTAATGATAGACCAAATGGTAGCAAATTGATAAAAATGTCATTACGCCAGTGATACTAGACATGCTTGATATTATTTTTATCGATTTGCAATCTCTCGGTATACCAAGTAATTTCTTGTGATCCTTGGTTTTCTTCTTTGCAGGAAAGCAGTCAACGATGTGCTGTTGAGATTGTTGCTGCAGTAATCAGAGGCTCGAAACACTGGACCTATGAAAAAGTGAGAGTTTATTTTTGCAGGCATTTGCTAAAGTTTTCGATCATTCACGGTAATCTGTCCTGAAAAAGACCTAGTTTAACGAGCTGTCAATACGTCTTTTTGAAAAGGAGTTTTAGCTCTAGCGTGGCTTATCTGTGGAACAGCCTGCCTCAAGAGCTAAAAATTGCTGACTCTCTGGCGCAATTCAAAAAAGACTTAGCAGCAAAATCAGACCATCAGATTCCTACACGGCAATCATGTAAAACAGTTTTATAGAATTGTTTTAGCTTGCACCGATGATCTACCATGTCGGAAAAAAATGACTCAGTTACCGTACTCTACTCTTACATTTAACGCGCGAAGTAATAACCGAATGCCCTTTTTGTGGAATATCTTTACTCTGCTGTCTCTTTTAGTCGACAGTCATATGATTCAAGTGTCTGGGCAACTGTGCACCTACTCCTCCCCTAACCAAACAAATTGTAATAAGTTAAAACGTTTGTGTTAATGTTGGGTTAGGGGAGGGGTAGGTGCACAGTTGCTCAGATACTTACATTGATCCGATTCCTATTGCTGTTGAATTATAGGTGGAGAAACTTTGGGATTTTTTGGTGCCTCTCCTGAGGAAGGCCCTAGTGGCCGTAAACGTGGAGACCTTAGATGACTGGGGCACGTGCATGGCAACTGCTGTGGTGAGCCTCTTAATTTACGGACCATAGGTCACCGACGTTAAATTAGTCACGCAACCTAAGGCACTCTATATGTACGATAATGATAATGATAATGAATTTGTATAGCGCTCTTTTTCATATGGATATGTTCAAAGACGCTTTACATCAATTCTCCTATTATTTTAGTTAATTACAATCACACTTTATCAAAGGTCGACCACAACACCGGGGTCTACGTCCCCTACTCTTTTCGAACAGTATTGTGGGGTCTTTAACGTCCCACATGGAACAGTACTGTGAGACGGGGCCTACATTTTTTCGTCCTAATCCGAGAAGACTAGAATGTCTAACCATATGAAGATGTCATAACAAAGGCAGCACATTTTCCTCAGTTATTTTAAGACCCTGAGTGTTGGTCCTGGGCCGAGGTTTGAACTAACGACCTCCCGCTCGACAGCCCGGCGCTCTACCAACAGAGCTAACCGGGCGGCGGTCTGGACGGACGATCTGATAGCAAATCCTCCCAAACCTAAAAAGTGGAAAAATAATTATCAAAATGGGGGCTTCAGAGTTTAGTTGGCACAGCTAGTGAAATTTTACTACTTTAACAATATGGCTGACGGAAGTGGGTTAAGGTGTTACAATTGAAACAGAATAAGGGCTCCATGTAACGAAGAGAACAACCACAAACGTGATTCGTGTGTGCATCTTTTGCGCATATCTCGGATTGCATGGTTTCATTGAGGACCCTGTCAGTCTCCAGTGGTTGGCTACTTTGTAGGCTTATCCAAGTTATCCGAGGGAGACGCTTTTTGCCGTCCTTAAACCCTTTATCTTCTTCAGTTTCCTTTGATTCTCCTGTGCGGTATACAGAGTAGTAACACATGGTGTTGCATAGTCGTGGCTTCCAACAAGTATTTTTCTGTGCATTTTGCTCTTTACAGGAAAGTCGTGATCCTCGTCGAATTCACCGCTTTCTTGAGATGCTTCTGGAAGAACCTTTAGACGCTCAGCGTGGCTCATTTGCGGATTCCAGGTAACTTGCGTATGTTTCAGACGTGACACTCGCTTGACACCTCCTGAAACCCTGCTATATATAGCCTCGCGTAGTTTTCTTGTTCTGTATGAATCGGAGAGTCAATTTAGTAAAACTTCTAAAAGTGTAATTGACAAGTGTATCTGTTATTTTAGAGTTGGAAAACAATGGATACACTTGAAAAAGTCTTACTGAATTGACCCCAGAACGGCATTCTAAGATTGCGCGGGAGAATGGGTCTAAATATGAGTGAAATGGATTCAGTCAGCCAACCGACCGCTTAATAGGGGTTGACCGTTTTATAGAGATTTCCCAAAATAGAGTATAAAATATGGTAAAAATGGAATTGTAGGAAGTACACAGCATATTGTATCGGTTCACAGCAACAGCAACACAAAATATGAGAAAAACATCAAGTAATAGCATGTTCAAGGAAGTTCAACCTTAAAGTTGCGATTGTGAGGGGAAAATCTGGCTTAAAGGAAACCCTCAAGATGACGACGTTCATCCAAATAATGTGACGTACAGATTTGAAGTTGTTGGTCACGTCCCAGCACTAACGGCTACGTGATTAAGCAAGTTTCTAAAGAGGCCTACGAACTGCAGAAAAGTAACGATCAAGGGGAAACCAGTACACAGAGGTGGTGGCTGTTATTTGCGAATGTCTTTTGGTTGGCTGCAAGCGAAGTTGATAAAAGAGGAATTTGACGTGCGCTGCAGTGGACCCTCTATGGCCTATTAGGCCAAACAACAACCACTCTTGTCACTGATTCTAGTTTTTTTGTATATCATGTTGTGTTAGATGAACTGTTGAAAGAAACTGGACATGGTTCGCGCATCGTCATGTCAAAATATCCTGAAATATGGCATTGTAATTGACTACGTGACCACTTAATGGAGGTGAAATCTAAATGGTGACCGCGTCCGCTTAATAGAGGTGACCGCTTAATGGAGATCAAACTTGCTGTAAATAAAGGGGCCACTTTTTGGAAATTTGATAAATGTCAGTTTAATGGAGGGTGACCGCTTTATAGAGGGCCGCTTAATAGACGTTTGACTGTAGTTCCCGATAAGTTTGTTTCTGTGAAATCGCTAAAAAGGTGGCGTAATTGAGCCGTTGCACGTCAAGGTGAACTTTTATAAAGGAAAATAAATAAAACGCCTGGCTCCTTCACTGCCCGTGTACCACGTGGTATTACTAACTTTTATGACTTGATTTCAGCCGGTTGTACCTCGTCCAAGGCGCCCTCTGCCAACAAGAGTGGCGCGTTCCAGAGCTCCTTCACAGATTACTGGCTGTGGCCCAGATGAGTCTGGGCCATCCGTACAAGAACGTACGAGATCGACTGGGAAGGTTAGTTCACTGTATGTGAGATACCACACAACTCTTTTCGGTAAACCTTTCACTCCCGGAGCTTCTCGTTTCCATAACACTACACTGTAAAGCAAACTGACAATGAGAACTGTGTATCCATCATTCGTCCATTCTTTGTTTTGCAGCGTTCTTTGTAGCGTTTTGATGTACGACTTGAAGTTACCAGCCAGTACACCGACGCGATCTCCACACCGGAAGCAGTTCGTTGAGAAAGTTCTTCCACAGCTGGTTGGATTGCAAGAACTGGCGCGAGAGAAGGAGAAGATGGGCGGAAGTGACGTTTGTATTGCTGTTTCCGATGATGTTGAGATGGCGGAAGTAAAAGATGGCTCCCAGGAGAGCGACGATAGAAAGGAAGCCATCAAGCGGCTCAAGACAGGTGAGTTATTCTTCAAATGTTTCAGGTTAAGTTTGATAGTTCCTCCATCTCCTCCCTATTATGTTGTCAGGTTTCCCCCCCCATGTCTTGGGGTACTAGTGGTGAGCAAATACTTCACGCCCAACCCAGGCAGTCCCCCCCCCCCCATTGTTTGGAGGGAGACTTTCAGTAGCCTTGGCGTGCCATGGAGTGTTCGATTAGTCGCGAGCCTTCACAGCAATTGTAAACGGGTTAGTTTCTAAAGAAACTGGTGCTGTTTCGGTGGGAGATAGATTTGAACACAAAAGATGAATTTATCAAGCAAATTGATAAATGCAACTTGAACCACGGTTAACCCTTCATCGGAGCGAATTTCTGTCGGAATATCAGCTTGCCCATTTATCAACTCCCTTCATAAACTCATTTTAAACTCAAAAGCAGATGCCCTGTTGATCTATCTGGGAGGCGTGCTTACCATCAGAGTATTTTTACCGTCACACCTCTTAATATCTTTTCAGTTACCAACTGGCTGCTGTCGCACGCTGTAAGAACTCTCCATAGCGTCACTGAAGAATTTTTTGATCTTCTACCCGTGGTAAGCCTTATCTTCTTTTGTTACGTTTGTTTAGTTTTTGTCAGTCTACAAGGCGTTGCATCGCTGCCCAGTTGACAGCTGTTGAACTGTCCCTCTGTGGTACTGTTTGTTTTCCGGACGGCATCATTTTAAACTGAGGCAATCTTGGGCATTTTGGCTTGTATAGGAAGCTGATGGATACTTAAAACAGTGTTTTGTTTTCTTTCAGATTATTCTTTTCGATTCTCACGAAGACGACCCTGAACTCCAACACTACTGCCACAGGGTCGGTAATCACTGCTTTAGTTCTTGTTCATTGTTTTAGTTGTTTCACACTAAATTTTTTATACTACTTCTGAGGTACAAGTTGAAAACCTCATATTTGTTTTTTTCTTTTCTTTTTCTTGTCCTTTTCTTTACAGACTGTCGCTTACATTGCCCAAATGGAGCTGCCGATCAACGTTGTACCGCTGGCTCTGCAGACCGTTCAACAGGTAGTGCTGAAGGTTTCGCTCTTGCTTATAACGATTACTTCATCGAAAATGTGAACTTACGTTCTGTCAGTCTTAACTAGCTGCAGTGCGACTACTGGAACCAAGGCCGCGATATGATTTGTTTTGTACATTTACAGAGCAAATTATGTGCATTTTAAGCGATGTATAGAACATTTGTAGAGATTCTACTGTTTAGACTCTCGATCGTGACTGGATAATTTGTATGAAAATTTGTTTAGTTGCCTTGGTTCGAGAAGTCGCATTGGAATTAGTAACAGGCGCTGCACAAGTATTCGGAGAATCGCTGAGGCTTGAGACTGTCGTTGCTGTGAAAGTAAGGAGCTCGGAACTGATACAAAACGTGCGAAACGGTGATTGGAATACGAGTTGCAATTCAGAATTCCCCAACGGGAAAACAGGACTACCTATTCAGATTTTCTCATGATTCCGGAAACTTTCGTGTTAACTTACTAAAATATCCTGTTAATTCGACTTACATCCCAACCAGAATATCCGAAAATTTGTTTTAAATGGCGAGGCTTTTAGTCTCAGTTCCTGTGAATCGGTAAAAATGCTCCTTTGATGAATTGCGGCTGGTTTTGTTTTCAGATCGCAAGTAATAACTTGTGGCATCCACGCAAGAGTGTGCTGGAATATCTGCAGGGAATGATTTTCGCCAATCTCTTCTCCATTAGCAGTAATCCTCAGCACGTCAAGGACGTGAAGGAACTGGTTCTGAGCCTTTTGGCTGACGAACAGCTTGAGGTGCACGCGGTGTCATTTGTTATTTGTTTTCCTTGTTTTTGTTTGTTGTTGTAGTTTTTGATACGGCTTGGAATGGCCCTTTTATCTAAACTTTTTAAGGAGTATCTTTCATAGTTTAGTCTCGACTTCTTTCATGTTAAGGTACTGTTTTTCGCTTTGCAAACAACCATTTTGTTTCTGTGCAGGTGAGAGAGACTGCGGCTGCCACTTTCAGCGGTCTTGTCCATTATGGTTTCTTTCAACTCGACCATGAATTGCAGGTGGGTATTTGTCTGCACCATCGACATGCATGTCTTCAAAGCGTTTGTTGTCCATAGGTAGCGAAATCAGACGCCTTGTTGCTGCAGGCGGAAGAGTGTTCATCCTTCGTTGTTGATTTCAGTGTTTTTCACAGAGTGGTTGGTGGAAATGCTATTGATGGCCCCTGGGGATGGACGTGTCCACTGCAAGTGGCCTTATGGGACTGGCAAACGTCATTTTAGGGGGAAATAGAAAGCAGTTACTTGGGACGAGGGAATACAATTCACTATGTCTGCAGTTTCGCGCGCCCCGGTCACCGCAACCTTCTACTCATGGTTGCTTGACATGGCAGCGATGTCTCTTGCCAGTCCTGAACCAAGCAAAGTCGCACGGAATACAAATTGCGTATCTCGTAGATGGGAGCTGGTTTATTTATGGCATTGGGCATATACCCCAGCAGCCTTGTCGGCTACTTATTGGAGGGCACCTTTCTGACAGCAGTATTCCCATCTCAGAGGCTCGACCCGAACCTACCGTCATTTTAACACAGTTTTTGTTGTCTGAGCGTTATATTGAGCTTAAAGCTTCTTTCTTTTCTTCCTTTTTTTCGTTTTGTTTTGTTTTGTTTTTTTGTTTTAGAAGTTTACAAAGATGGCAAATACCAAGCTGAAGAAAAAGAAGAAAGGTGTTCTTGCAATCAACGGATTAAACAATGACGCGGGTAAGAATAGGTTGCCTGACTGTTTGCCTCCAGGTGACAGTACTTTTCCGTAAAATTACTGAATCTTAAAGAAGCTGGAGCCACTCAGCTGGGATCTGTTATAATCTCTGCGAATTTTCTTTTATGAGCAAAAAGTGTCTAAGCGAAGTTTGAGTTTACGAGTAAGCTAGTAATAGGCAGCTTAAGAAAATAGGACGACCACGCTGAGCACTGACGACACCAGTGAAATTATGAATTTGTTTTCCTCTTGTGCTGTTGGCGGCAAGTTTTGCTACCATTTGTTACCATTTCTCTTTATGAGACTGTTTAAATTTCTTCTTGGTACCGTTTTTATTTCATTTCGAATTCCGCAACGGTAGTTTGCCGTTATACACTCGCGTCCTCGAGGAATGCTCATTATACATTGTTGTTTGGCAAAGGATGGTGATGTAACACTGTAGTAGTTTTCACGTGCAGTGTCATTGTCGTTCATAAACGTTTTTGTTTGTTGCTGTCCTGGTCAACGTCGTCGCCCTGTTTTGCTTAAGCTCCTTTAGACACGGAAGGTGGAATTTCTGTCCAGATAAACCGCTCTTAGTAACATCTCACGATAGCTGTGACGTCCGAGCTTAAGGTTCGTGCAAATAATGGTACCTATGGTGTAGAACCCACATGTACTTTCTTTGACCGGACCAGTTGTACAACGAACTCATTAACCTTCCAGAGATTTATCCTGCTTTGTGACTGTGCAAGATGGTGCAGCATTAGCTTTGTGTATGTCTCACAGTTTGACGCACCCATGTTAACGCTTGTTTGCAGCCCTCAAACATCGTCACGCAGGAGTACTGGGACTGGCCAGTTGTGTCCACGCCTTTCCATACGACGTGCCTTCCTGGATGCCGCAAGTTTTGCTGGATCTTGGTGGTCATCTTCATGACCCTAATCCAATACAGGTCTGTTTCATTATTCTCATGTATCCGATCAAATCAGCCATCCTGCTCAGCTCTTACAACTTTCAACAACAGTGTCAGTTTGTTTTACTTCAGGTCGAATACCGAGTTGTAGCAGAGAATTTGCGACTAGCTGTCATAATTTCAAACTTTGTTTTTATCCATTTACTGTTTTGTGATTATAAATCCTTTCGCGTCTCTTTTTCAACAATCTTTCACTAAATATTAATCCAAATCCACATCTACATCAGGAATTAAAAAAAGTAATTAATGGATAAAAACTAAGGGCCCATCAATAGGAGCCTCCCATACTAAGCCTTGGAGTAAACCCTCCCCAAGTCAAGGTGTAGTAAGGGTATGTTAAAGCCAGTAGCCATGCGTATATGTGTGGCTTTAACATACCCATACTGCACCTTGACTTTGTTATTTTAAGCCACATCCCACAACGCTACCATTTTCCATCACCTTTCCCAAGTGGGTTTATTTTTAGCACGGCTCTCGGGGGAGTTTTCACACGTCCATAGTTCAAAGACACAATCAAGAGAGAGCTTTCACAGATGTAACGAGCACGTTGAACAGTGACTAATCAAAATTAAAAATGGTGTTTAGCGAGGAACGTCTACATGATTTTTCCGACGAAAGTTCTGATGTGGTCGATGTCTCGTAGAGCGATTTCGTGGGAAAAAGTCGTTCTAAAATCAATTCCACTCGGAAATGGATTGAATAAAAGACTTGGTACAGGTAGAGGCTTCTATTGATGGGCCCCTGATAGAAACAGAAACTCGTAAAACTTGAAACGTGTAACTCACGTTCACAGCTTGGGGTAGTGAATCATGTAAGCATTTACAAAAGATCCCGAGGGGTAGTGAATCATGTAAGCCTTTACAAAATATCCCGAGAGGTAGTGAATCATGTAAGCCTTTACAAAATATCCCGAGGGGTAGTGAATCATGTAAGGCTTTACAAAATGTCCCGAGGGGTAATGAATCATGTAAGCCTTTACAAAATGTCCTGAGATCTTCTGATTACCCCTCCCTACCACCCCCACCACCCCCCTCCCCCCCGAGGAGGTCTCGGGTTATTTTGTAAAGGCTTACATGATTCACTACCCACAGCTTGTCCACATCCAGTATTTCTCAAGTACCATATTTGAAAACTGCTTACTCTTGCTTTCCAAATAAGGTAGTTGGTCGATTGAACGTGGCCAAGCTGTGGTTACATTCAAAGGCAGTTACCCGTTTCTGAGTAAAATGATGATTAAGCTGGAGCACTCATTTAGAATTAAAAGTGTTCGGCCTCAGTCTCTCCTTTGTAAAGTAACCTCCACCATCATCTATGAAGGTGTCAGTGTGCCTGCATTGATAAACTTTTTTAGAACTTGCTACTTTGCAGCAGTATTTATTCATCCCGTCTCAGCATTGTGGCTCAGCCAAAACTGTAAGGGGTCTTCAAACCAATCCTTATTAGTGCATTTCATGTTTTTTCTCTATATTCAGGCCACTGTAAAGAAAGTAATGTCGGATTTCCGGCGAACCCACCATGACAACTGGCATGAACACAAACAGAAATTCACAGAGGATCAGCTGCTTGTGTTAACAGATCTTCTTGTGTCACCCTGCTATTACGCCTAACCGAGATCCCTACACATATATGCAAACACGACAACACTATCAACCATCGATAATCTGCTCCAACTGGGCGTGCCTTGAAGGCAGTGGAATATTTATCGCAACATTGGCTGTTGCACTTGAGTGTTCTCAGAGTCGATGGTGTATCCATGGTTTTGTAAAACAGCAGTCGATCACCGGCCGTCTGTTGTACTGTTTCTGGCGATTTCAGAGGCGATGCAGATTTTACAACGCTTGCTTTCACATGACAACACTTCGTCAAGGGTGTGCATGACACTTGGTCCTTGAACTACAGCTGTCACGCAATCATCTAAGATCGTCACGGCTGTTGTCCTCAAATTATGTTACACGTACCGAATGGCTATTCTCTCGTACAGGAACCAGAATTTCCTATAGAATTATTCGTTTATTTAACAATCTGAACTTTTCCAACCTACTTTTTAATTTATTGTTATGGGTAGATATGCTGACTTGAGACGGTTTGTCTTTTTCAGTGGAGTCATCTTTTTTAGTTCTTCAGTCTTTGTTTAAAGAAATGTAAACCACCGAGTCAAATGCTTACATGTAGGTAGGAACACGTGGTAGGAATCCAGACGTCTAGTTCCCAGACTTCCGTAATGGTACCCTGCGTGTTGGACTGTATTCAAATGAAGTCGTAGAACAAGTCCGTTTTAATTAAACAGACTGTTTTAGAATTTCACTTAACAAATAATAGAAGTAAACAGGCATGTGATGTGCTACGCTACCATATAGGTTCCACAGGGCTCATTTTTATCTCTTATAGTAGAGACCTTTTCACTCTGGCGCGAGACCTGACCTGGAATTCTTACAAAACAATTTTCACAACTTCCGTTGCGATCTCGACGAAGTTCAAAGTTTGTTTAGTTGAGGTAACTAAAAAAGTTTCGTCCGCCGTCACGTTTGCACAGAATAGAAATGACAAACTTTGTCAACTTTTTCGCTGCTTCGACATTTTATCGAAAATTTTTTGTTGCGCTTTTGATTTTGGCACTCGTCAAAGTAATTTTCAGTAGTGATAATTTGTGATTGTGAAAGCGGCTAAATATGTTCAGTCAACTCAACTGTTCTAACTTTGACTTTCACAGAGCAAAATGATTTTTTTGGGGGAAAAATTAAACAGTTCATATTTCATTTCTGTTGAAAACTCGTTCTTAAGTAGCAGTCTCTGATAAAGGTTGAGTACATATGCTTTTGAAGGTTTTCACACTAAACGATTGCATTGATAATGGTACACTTCTTAATTGTTCAATCAGTGGCGCGGCATCTCAACTCAAACGTTGAAGATTATTGCTATTTCGTGGAGATTATATAGACAGGACACTGCTGGAGCTTGATAGTTAGTTGCAACTCACACTCAGAGAAAGACTGGGGTCTAGTGTAGTCTTGAATTTCGTCTAAATGTTCATGAATAAAAGCTTTAAACTTGTGCGTCAGAGAAATAGTGAATTCTTGTCTGATTGGATTATTGAATGATTTTACGCGCCGAATGTACGAGCCTCACTCCAGCAGGCTTCTGCTTTACATTCTTTTTCTCGCGCTTTGAATTGATGCGTTTCACAAAATAGGGAATGTATTGCAATCCATCACTGTATACACAATACGCAGTTTTACACACTGCATTGAAACCATTCTTTGGAAAGCTGCTCAACAGTACTGTACTGTGGTACCGTTTGTTAACTACTATACAGTGTGGTTCTACCTTTTTCACCTGTGAATCAAACCATGCAATATGACTATTCTTTGTAAGGCTACTGAACAGTACTGTACTGTGGTAGTAGTTGTTTCACTATACACAGTGGTTCAAACCATGCAGTGTGACCATTCTCTGGAAAGCCACTAAAAAGTACCGTGCGATAAAACCATTTTCCTGTTAAGTGTGGTTCTATAAACGTTTACTTCTGTGCGTAGAATCAAAATGTGACCGCATACAAGACAGAGTAATGGAACCTTCAGATACGCCGGTGTTGTGTTCGTTGACAATAAAACTGGTAGCTTTTTAATTCACTTCTACACCGATAAAATTTACACTTCTAAATACAATAGTCCGTTTATAGAGAAGAACCACAAA